>CM031242.1:719606549-720206549 GCA_018340775.1 Taxus wallichiana var. yunnanensis | reverse complement strand
GGTCCACCTATCTCAAACGTATGAGAAATGGACTCTCCCAATTCGCTAGATATCAAGAAAATCAACTTCCTACACCGCCGGTGAAATTAGGATCTGCTGCTTTTGATAATTGAAAGGATCTAAACCTTCCCAAAGTTTCAAACATCTTTTCTTCTTCTGGAGGTTCACTTGGCCGAAGAATAGCCTCACAAAATACCTGCAATTCAAGAATTCTACTTGGCATATCATTAAAATTAACAATTTTAGACTGAGCATTCTCAAACAAGTTCTTCAATTTGATGCACCATTCCATGGAAACCGATGAGAAATTGTTGATAGGAGTGTACATGTCTTTGAACAATCGTGAAAATTGTTCTTCCACCTGCTCCGATGAACACCTTTGATTATGCTCATTTACTAGGTTGCAAGGAATCTCAGCTATGAAATCCTGGATCGAGGAAAGTGAAGCGAAAACTTCATTGCACATGTTGTCATAATGGATCATAGAATCCACAAGAAGCGTCTTTCTTGATTTGAGATGTAGACACCAGAGGAAACGTGTCCCTCGATGTTCAAATTCGAGAATCCCTTCAATAGCCAACACTGAAGATTCCATACTTGTTATCTCCTGCAGACTGGGCAATATCTCATCCAAATTTGATATCGTAGAAACAAAAGTTTCTTTGAAAGAAAGAATTGGATCTAGATATACACTGATATCTTCATGAAGCTTAACTGCAGTCTTGATCGCTCCCTGGCCCAAAACGAGAATCTCCGAAAGCCAAGTTTTAGTGACATGGCCCAACGTGTTTATTTCCTTTGACAAATTAAGAGTCTCTTCATCTGGGGCAGCCACCGCATCAGGTACTGGGAAGGTGGATGATATGGGATTTATCAAATGCTGAACATACTCCACCAATTGACTCTTTTCAGCCTTGAGCCGAGAATTTTGGGACTTGTATTTCTCCAATCTTTTTAGCACGATATCAATTGAATCTCGAGCCATCGCCATGTCACTTTCTAACGTGGATCTCCCAAGTCCTAGTCTGGAAACTTCATAGTCGGCTGGCGTCATAGCATTACGCTCTTTATCCACTCGTGGAATGGCAAGGTCTGCAAACTTGTTTCCATCATTATCCACCATTATTCGAGAAAGTACCTTGGGCTTCTTAGGAATGGCGTCATTCGACAGTTTGAAAAGGGCATCAAAATCAATGTCGATTGGCTTGACAACTCTCTTCCTTTTCTTCACTTCAGAATCAACCCAAGAAGGAGTTTCATTTACTATCTCGGCATATAGAATCCTGGAGCTTGAATCAATATCCTCATTATCCCTGACATCATGAGATCCTTCTTGAATCCTATCAACGGCCTCGATTTGAGGAGACACAACCTCAATGTCCACTTCCTGATCATTCGGGAGATTTTGGGAAATCCCTTCATGAACTACGTGCTCCGAAGTATTTGATATTTGAATTACTTGCACTTGAGTGGGTGTTTGTTCGAAGCATGGCTGAGGATCATTTGCTACCAGCGTATGAGTGCTATTAATGATGTGAGTGGAAGAATCTCTACTCGAGGTAGAAAATCCAGACACACGCTCCTTTCCTTCTTCAGGGTTTGGATCTCTGGATCTCTCTCTTCGTGGCACGTTGCTCGGCGAAGTGGATTTCGGCAACCATTCTTTTCTTGTATGTCGTGTATGATTGGATGGCAACGAAGTTGATCGAGAAGAAACCTTGGTCGAATGGAGGTGTCCTGATATAGGCAATTTTTGTGATTCTGAAATGAGATTTGGAATTGATTGAAATTTGGCAAGTTCCCTATCATACCAAGATATGCTTCTTTCGATAATTGGTTGGTTCTTGCCATTGAGAGAAAATTCATCTCTTTTAATCCAAATCAATTCGAGGCAACGGTGTGAAGGCAATGGCATCATACGAGGGATCGACGACATCCTCATCATCGATTATGAATGAATCGGGAGGACTCTAGATGTGGAAGGCCTTGATCCGAGCATGTGTTAGGCGAGTACTCCGTCTCCTTACCTCATGTTCATCCGAGCAAGCGGCCCAGAAATCCTCCATGGTAGGATTATGTTGATACTTCGCTCCCATAATCGTTTGCATATAACCATTGATATCGAACTGGGCTCTCTTCACATATGGATGGATGGTTATGAGAGCAAACTCCTTTTCCATTAGTTGTGCACTGAATAAGTTTGGGCATTGGTATTCCCCGATTTGGATCGGGAAATGAATTCCTGGACGGTGCTTATCACTAAGTAAGCAGTGAACTTGGAACAATTGTCGCGCCAGCTCCATTAACGCCCACTTATCACTGACGTACTTGGGAAGTTTCCACGGGGTCCCAGCAAAGCCACTCACGCGAATGTAGGAAAAAGATGAAAATTGTATAAACCAGGTTCCCCATTGGGAAATGACACTCATGGCTTCTTTGGAAAACCTTTCCTTGGTATTTCGATTCAAGTTCCGGATCACGCGGAAGGTGAATGCATCGTTGACTCTTCTAAAATGGTGAGAACTATTTTTGAAGCTAAGCTGAGGGTAATAGTGAAAAACGTTGTTTGATGACCCCAGGACTCCTCTGTTTCAAGTCCCGAAAATAGCTTTCTTCGTGCTACTGCATAGGTCAGATATGAGGTCATGTAGAAGCATCCAGTCATTTTGACTTCTATCAATTGCTTGTGAATGGTGTTGCTGATGATGGTGGCCCAGTCCACAAACTCCTTCTTGGCTAGGATGATACGAGATAAAGCTGGTACATCCATGGGTGGAAGACCCTGCGGAAGGTAAACCAAAAAATCAACTTAGGAGAGTGATCATGTTTCCAATCTCTTCCACGAACTCAATGCGTGTGAGTTCTTTTGGGAGCTGTCAATCCGAGGTCTCTTGGTTACCAGCCAATTGTTGTTAACCATTTTGCTCCATCTTAGGGGTTCTTCGTCCCAGAAATCTTGCGCAGACTGGCGAGTGATATCTGCATTCTCAGGAAAGTCAGGTATCCCGAGCAACTCCTCAATGTGTTCAGGTGTGATTAAGAGGAAAGGTTCGCGGTTGTCTTTATAAATTCCTCGTCTCTCAGGATCATAATGCTCTGCACAAGCAATCACCAATTTTGGACACTTTGCAGAGGCAGGGGAATGCTCTGCGCTTGAGGTAGGCCACTGTGGTAAAGCCTATCAGAGAAAATGGTTTTGCCTTCAGTTTTCACTCGCTCGCAAAACTGTTGCACGTTGATGTGACCCAGATTTGTATCGGTGATGTTGTCATACACCGACTTAATGGAGCTGGGAGGAATAATTCCTTGGAATTCATATTTCAGGGCAGATTTATTAGATCTTTCCACTGGCTTCCTCGATCTCCCTGCAGATTTGGATCTTTCGGCCATTATGAATTTAATCAAAAGGTGACTCAAGCACGCCAAACAATGCAAATGGGGCTGGGTCTCAGTCTCCAACACCCCGTCGATGTAAGAAAAATATTCCGTTATATATATTATTATTATTATTATTTTTATTTTAAAAATGATAATAATAATTGTCTCGAATTACAACCTTTAGTATGTTAATAAACAAATCGAGACCAAGCTCGAATTCTAACTCCGACAAAAACAATTAAAATCCTCCGATCTTAATATTTACGTGAATGGAGTTTCCTTTCTTCGGCATTTCTTCTGGCTTTAGGCAAATAAAACAAATTTATTCTCTGGTTGTCTATTGCTGTCTTCCTTGGCTGGGCGTCTCCTCCAAAAGAATGCGTGGTTTTCTTGTATTGCGTGGGCTTTGGCTTGATGTATTTTACCTCTGGCTGTGTGGAACTAAAACTTTGGACCAGCGTGGGAATGAATTCTTTCTTTTGTCTTCTTTGGACTGTATCTTTTTCCTTCACCCAACACGCAGCTTGCTATGTATCAGAGTTTTTGCTATTCGTGACCTTCATTTGTTGCAGCCTTTAGCAATTAAGCTGTAAGCTTTATCAGGGCCCCAGATCCATCCATATGCAATATTATGCATTCTTTCTGAAGGCCGATGAAAATGCAGAATATAACAAGTCGCAAAAACAATTCATTTTTTTTTTTAAATATACTTACCGCAGTTCGGTTGGGTTGCGTTTTTTTTATTTATTTTAAAACTTCAGCAACCTATAATAATGCAAACAAGATAAAAAACAGTATTGGCGCAGGATCAATCGATGAAGTTCTCCAGAGTATGGGTCATGCATTGTTCTGTATGCTTCGACTCGCACACCTCACACACCATTTCATACGCTTTCGACTCGCGCGCCTCGCACACCGTTTTTCAGACGCTTTCCAAACCGCGCGCCTCGCACACCCTTCTGTATGCTTCCTAAACTTCACCCCAACTCACGAATGCTTGGCTGCGCTCCATCAAATGCTGCAACAGATGTATGGTAAGCATATGTTTTTGTTTGCTGGCGCGGCCTGCATGGAAGACTGTTCTCTTTTCTTTCCTTTCCCTCAGTGTGTGGACAGCGGTTTGGGCTGTGCGCCTCCTCTACAGGAAATGCGTGGAGTTCTCCTTCTTAATTCTTTAAAAAAAAAAAAGAACTATTCTTCTTTGCTTCTCCCAATGCACAGGTATTTGATTTGTCCTCTGGAAACTGTTCTTTATCTAAAAACTTGTTCTATTCTTTAAAAGACTGTTTCTTGGCCAGTGCGTGGGATTTATTTGCATAATACCAAACAAAAAATTATGTCTTTCTGAAGAAAAAGAAGCTTATGAATTTTTCCATTGGGTTTGATGGAGGAAGTTACGAGGATTAATTCAACTTCCTCTCATCCCGGGTAGTGGCTTAAGTGCCAGGGGAAATGGGAAAAGTAACGGGCAATTGCCAACGGGAATGGCAAAATGGGTTGGCAATCCCCGTCCAATTTCCCCATGTGGGAAATTGGGGAATTTTATGCCCGTTTTCCAATCCATGATTTGGCAATTGGCAGAGGAAAACCCACGTGCGGGAAATTTGAAGGAAATTGCCAGGAAAGTGGAAATCCGGGTTTGGGATGCCAACCCGGCAGTTGGAAACAAAAGCTAACTTCCCCGGCACTAAAACTTGTCGGATGAACCTTCATTTATATTTATTTAATTAAATACTCCTTAAGTGATTAATTTAATCAAACAAGGAGCAATTAATTAATTAAATATTAATTAATTATTTTAATGCGTTTTATAGCCTGGCGGGAAGAGTTCTTGCCCGAAAATCACGAAACGAAGACCGAAACGATCACAAAAATAAGACGATCGCAAGGAGTCCAATGAACCACGCAAAGTAATACTTTTCAAAATTTTCTAATTTTTAATTATTTAATTGTTTTTTGACAATTTTGCGCAGTCAAAATTGGCTGATAACAGCTGGCTCTGATTGGGGACAAGGACTTCATGGACGCAGCAACGGACCCAGACCAAAATAGTCATGAACATGATCACAGAAAGATGGGGCACAAAAATGGGGCGACACAAGAGAGGAGACCGAAAAACAGGGAAACAAACAAACCAAAATCCTAATTACCTATGTACATACGGGGAACAACCCGTTTTCAATTCTGGTAATATTTGAGATACTGGCCATTGTAGGACAAAGGCAAATGAGTTCCATCAGGATATGCCAAGTAGTAGGTACTATCTCCACGAAGTGTCTTATTTTGAAAGGTCCCGCCACAAATGAGTCAAACTTCCCATGCTTTCCCTTCGGCTCACGTCTTTTATCCCAGAGAAGAACTAAGTCATTGATTTGAAACTGTCTCTCTCTAGTTTTCCTGTCAAACAACTTCTTTACCTTGGATTGATGTTCCTTGATCCTGTTGGCCACTTGACTTCTTTGTTCCTCAAGCTTGGTTAGAAACATGACCCTTTTATCTAATGCATTGGTGAAGCATTCATCATCAACTGCCTGAGCTAATTTTAACGCTGGTAGCTCTTTTGTCCACTCAAAATTCCTGCTTTCGATGAAAGTAAAAAAATTACAAAATTTTGAGTTTAAGTGTTTTCTCTAATGTACCGAAGTCGTGAAATTGAGAAAAGTCTACAGTTTAGGTCATTTTGTATGTATTCGGGAACTGTCGGACATTTTTGTCCCGCGTGTCCCAAGTTCGAAGTGCGCTCTGTTCCCGATCGGAAATCCCGAAGTTGTTCCATTTTCGGGCCCGTCGGAGCTTTTCGTCCCAACTGTCCCGAGTTCAAAATTGCGCTCTGTTCCCCGATCGGCCGAAATCCCCGAACCGCGTACTTCGCTCTTTCATGTTCCAAGTGTCCCAAAATTTTTCGTGCGAGTTGTTCCATTTTCGCCCGAACCGCCCGAGTCGCGTACTTGAAACTTTTTGTCCCAAATGTCCCAAGTCAAAAAGTGCAAGTTGTTCCATTTTCGGCCGAAACACCCGAACCGCGTACTTCGCTCTTTCATGTCCCAAATGTCCCAAGTTCAAACGGGCCTTTTGTTCCATTTTCGGTCGAAACACCGAACCGCGCATTGCCAGACGTTTTCGTCCCAAATGTCCCAAAATGCATTTGTGCGTCTTCTCCCTGTTTCGCCCGAATCGGCCGAGCCGCGTGTTTCACGCATTCGCGTCTCACATGTCCCAAGTGAACCAAGTGTCATTCGTACCAGTTTTTGCCGCTCTACCGAATATCCTGCTTATTCAAATTGGTGGGTATGCATTAAATGTGCATTGATCACCCTTCTCTCTCCTCAACGGCTATGTAACGAGCAAGCCACCTTTGCAATTCTTACATTGTTTCCATGCTACCCTTGCTCGAACCCTTGCAATTTGAAAACCTGCGCGTGTCCCCTCCCTCTGAAATTCCTTTCCGAGCCTGGTTTGCGGTTCTGTCCTCCTAGTTGCTATCAATATGGAAGATCAAAGTTTTGGAGTAGGCTTTGGGAGAACTAAAGAACAGTTGGCAGAAAGGCGAAGCTTTCAAGACGCTGGTTATATCAGTTTTCAAGGATATTCATTGTCATCTTCAAGATGAAACTTCTGGTGTGTCCCGTTCCTTGCAAGAAATTAAAGCTCAATTCAGAGCTTATGTCAAAGATAATCTGTTCAAGGAAAGCTCAATCTCCAAAGAGAAAATGAAGGAAATCTGCTCTCTTCAATCTGCCGTTGGAGAAGCAAATAAAGATTATCATACTCATGTCGAGTTTGATAAAGAGATGGAGAAATGTCTTGGATTCTGGACTCAGTCAACGGCCAACACGTCAGTCCCTCGTGGCAGAGACATAGCTGAGGCGTTAAGGAAATTCAAGCAGCGGATTCTGAAGTCGGTGGGTCCCTCTCAGTGACTGGCCACCTGTCTTCTTCTCCTTGTTCTTTTCTCTTCTTCCCTTTCTTTTTCCTTAATCGTGTTCTTGGTTAAAGAAGCGGTTACGAAGAGTAACCGATTTGTAAGCTATATAATGGCCTTCTTTACTCCATTCAAGAGGAGGAAGAACTTGGCTTATTTTCTGAAAAGTGTAAATATATTATAAAGAAATCAATACAGAAGGAATTTCCATTCTTTGTCTATCTGATCTCTGTTATTCCTAACCTTTCATTTATTTTCTTTGTGAAGATCATTTGTCTCAAGTTCATTAGTCTTGCCGATTTCATACTCTTCGACTTTGCAAGCACGGTGATCTTGTATAACCAAGAAGGAACTTTGTGTCCTTGATTAATGAGTCGTGTTATGTTAAGAAACTTTGTGTTCTAGCAGATGTTATTTACAGAAATTTGTGTCTTTGAATTCCATCTTATTTATCCGATACAAATGATCTTGTTTCAATTCACTTTGTGACTTCGCATACATAAAGAATTACTCGATATCTATAATTTACGCATGTTGCCTTTCTCGCTCTCTCCGTACTCTCATTCCCTCGTCCTTTTTGTAATTGATGATCTTCATAGAAAACACTTTCGTAATATCCAAGTTTAACCAACAAATCATGTTTTGTACATTTGTAAATAGGTTCGTTTCTGAATAAGGGAACCTCTCCCATTAAAGAGGAGGGACTTCTTGTCCCCTGACTGTTGCTCTTCTTAAAAGTCCTATTTGACGACCAACAGTTTTTGGCGACTCCGCTGGGGAAAATCACATTCCAGTTCTGTAATTTTTCGATCATCCTTTGATCTGGCGACTCCACGTTTTACTCGAGGGAGGAGGGCCCTTGGTGTTGAAGATTCTCAGTTTCAGCTTTTGGAGCAGCAAGGTTTTCCTTTCCCTTCAAGAAATAGAAGAACTCGTTCGACAAGCACTCCACCTGCTCAAGACAGAATTCCCACGGGTGGTATTCCTTCAGAGCCAGCTAGCCCTAATCTTCAAGCGTTGATTCTTGTTGGTGTTGCAGTCCCTCTCCAAGCTGTTTTTCCAAGAATGGCGGCGCCATTACCATGGGGTCATCGTGTCGGGCCCCTGGCCCTTACTCAGCCTTTGCATGAGTTACCCAGAGGTAACCGGAAGAGCTTCCCCAAATTCAAAGGCGATGGCAAAGTGCATCCTGATGAACACATCGCAGCCTTCGTTGTTGCATGTGGAGTTCCGGGAGTCGAATATGAAGACGTCTCCGTAAGGCTATTCGTCGAGACGTTACAAGATAATGCTGCTGATTGGTTCTACCACCTTCCGGCTGGCACTATCACCGACTGGGACACAATGAGAACTCAGGTCGAAAACCATTTCAAGCCGGCAGAAGATGTACATGCCTTGCTAGCCCAAATCTCTCAGATAAAGAAAGATTCACAAGAGCCCATGAGAGAATTTGTGGCCCGGTTCAACAAATTGATTAATAAAATTCTGCAGCCTACCCGACCTGTTGATCAAATTCAAAAGTGTTTCTTCCTAAATGCTCAATCGCCCAAAGTTAGTTATGCACTAAGAAGGGCTAATCTCGCAACATTGGTCGAGGATAAAACTCTCGCTGTTAGTATCGAGGATGACTTGATCATGTCAGGGAAGTTGAGAAGAGACCCTCCCAAATCTAAGTCTGTTGCTTCTTCCTCTTCCACCCTGGACCTAATATTGATCCATTAGTTCAGAAACTTGCAAATGATCTTATTGCTATAAAGAAACAATTGGCTCAAAGACGCTCCTTATGCGGAGCGTTCAAGGAGAAATTTTCAGCCCGAGAAATCGTTTGCCGCTTCTCAAACAAGATTAGCACTTGAAGGACCTCTGTTAAAGTCCCTCACAATGCGACTGCGAGGTGGAAGAACCGGATGATGACGATGAAGATAACGAAGCTTGCGAAGAGTTTGCGAGAGAAGTTGATGGCGAAAGAGCATTTAACTGGAGGGATCTCGAGTAAATTTCTTCACCACCGAGGGCATTGATGATGGAGATGATTATGATGAAGTGGTAGCGAGACATGAATAGCGAATCATTCATTTGTCATGACTCGAGCAGAGACAAATCGAGGGAGAAAGTGACACGACCTATCAAGAAATCTAAGGAGCGATCAACAACTATTGCAAAAGAGGATCTCCTATCCCTACTTCATCTACGCCAAAGGTGAGTCCTATCAATCCTGCTACCAAAGTTGCTTCTTCTTTTTCTCCTAAAGTTGATAAGCCTAGAGTACCGGATGATGATGGCCCGTCCACTTCTGGATCCTTTGATATTGTTGATCACCTGAAAAAGACCAAGGTCCAAATCTCAGAAGCTGAGTACTATCAAACCCATCCCAAAGCTTTTGCCAAAATGATCCACTTTGTCAATTCCCACTCTAAGACCACCTCTAAAGGCCTTTTTCCCACTCCTCCTTCTGCACCACAGCCTAGTCTGGTAGCCGTTGTCACCTCGCCTTATGACAAAATCAAGCCTTTTTATGTAACACTTCTTATAGTTGGTCATAGGCTCAGTAATTGTGTCATAGATTCCGGAGCCTCAGATAATGTGATGCCTGCTAAAGTAGCTCATGCTTTAGGCCTGACCCTCACACGCACTTATGGATCCTGTTACTCCATGGAGAGTAAAGAAGTGCCCCTGGTCGGGAGAATTAAAGATGCACAAGTAGCTTTTGCTGCTTTGCTCGAGAAGAAAGTGTTGGCTACCATCTTAGTGGCAGATATTCCCCCTTCATATGGGATGTTGCTAAGTAGGAACTTCTGTAAGGACGTGGGTGGGGAAATCCAAATGGACTGGTCACATGCACTCATGCCTGTCAATGGACAAATGAAGAAGTTGCTGCCTGAGAAGCAGTCTGAGTATATTGTGCAGAAAACGGATGATCCTAGAGCACAAATACTCTACGAGGATATGGGGCATGGTAACTACATGATTATGTCCCCTGATGAAATCCGACCCCCCAAAGTGTCTCCTAAAGATCCTAATGGGGTTTGGATTTTAGAGTTTGATGGAAGTTGTTCCTCAGCTGGTTCTGGAGCCGGTGTCTTGCTGGTGTCACCTGAAGGAAGCCTACACCCCTTTTCATTTAAGTTGCAGTTCGAGAATACTAATAACACAGCAGAATACGAGGCTCTCATTCTCGGATTGCAAGTGGCCAAAGAACAAGGTGTAAAGAATCTTCTGGCTCGTGGTGATGCAGAATTGATTGTAAAGCAGGTCAGAAACCTTTTTCAAGTAAAAAATGGAAGGCTGAAACATTACCGGAATTAGGTTTGGGATTCCATTGAATTCCTTGATGCTTTCTCCATTGAGGCAATACCTAGGGAGAAGAACAGCAGGGCTGATTCACTAGCTATCTCAGGGTCACTACTGATTCCTCATCCTGATTTCTCTCAAGACAAGTTCACCATTGAGATGATCCATCGACCAGTGTACACGATAACACCAATAAGCGGCGAGGTTTTCAATGATGATCAACATTTGCTTTCCTTCCTGGAACTCAAGGGTAATTTCGAACAGCTGTATTTTGAGGGAAGTGACAACCTACCTCGTGAGAGTGTGCCCTTTGACAAAGCAGTCACCCAAGGGGAAGAAACAGGTTAGGAAGGGTGCATTAAACTCAAAGGGAATAAGATTCCTAAAGGATTGGTAAGCTTAGAGGAACTATTTGATAAACATGACAGGTATGTGAAATCTAGAGCTTCCACTGGGCCTCAACAATCAGCTGAGTATGATAAGATTAATATTGGGAGTTCTAATGACCCTAAGCTAGTGAATATTGGAAAATGTTGCACAGCAGATGAGAGGAGAAAAGCAATTGATCTTCTAAGGAGGTATAAGGATGTTCTTGCTTATTCTTATGAAGATTTGAAAGCTTTCAAACCAAAAGATATGCAGCACTCGATTCCTCTCAAACCAGGAATTAAACCTTTTAAGCAGAAACAGAGGTAGTATAATCCCAAAATAGCTGACACCATCTTTCAGGAAATTCAGAAGTTGTTGAAGGCTAAAATCATTTTTCCCATTCACCATTCAACATGGATTGCAAATATTGTGCCTGTTAGGAAGAAAAATGGTGAGATCCGCATCTGTGTTGATTTCAGGAACCTGAATCAGGCGTCTTTGAAAGATAATTATCCTTTGCCTATGATGGATCAGGTCTTGCAAGCGATTCTGAGTCTCGAAATGTTATCCATGCTCGATGGATTCTCGGGGATACAATCGGTAGAGGTTGATCATCTGCAGATCAACACAAGACGACTTTCACTACTCCTTGGGGTACCTTTGCTTACAAGAGGATACCTTTTGGGCTCATTAATGCTGGTGCCACTTTTCAGAGAGCCATGGATCTGGCTTTTGGAAGCTTGAAAGGGAAGTGTATTGTCATATATCTTGATGACCTGACAGTGTTTTCCAAGACAAGAGCGGATCATTTTGATCACCTAGAGACAGTTCTTCTGAGATGCAGAGAGCATGGGATCTCTCTGAACCCTAAAAAATCTGTCTTTTGTGTCACTGAGGGAAAGTTATTAGGGCACATCATTTCCAAGGATGGTATTAAGATTGATCCTGAACGAGTTCAAGCTATCCAACAAATTCCTCTCCCAACCAGCAAAAAGGGCGTGCACTCCTTCTTTGGTAAGATAAATTTCTTGAGAAGATTCATCCCTGATTTTGCAGAGTTAACTTTGAATATTTCTCAGATGATGAAAGGGAAGCAAACATTTGGTTGGTCTTCTGAAGGAAAGGAATCCTTTGAAGGTATCAAGAGAGCTATTGCTAAAACTCCTGTTTTAGCCTGTCCTGATTTCAGCAAAGATTTCATCATCTATTGCTATGCTACAGATAATACCTTGGCTGCTGTCTTAACTCAAGAAGACTCTAATGAGCATGAACTCCCAATTGCGTTCATGAGCTATATTCTGAAAGATCATGAGTTGAAATACACCATGATGGAGAAGCATGCTTTTGCAGTGGTCAAAGCTGTTAAGCAGTTTCGTTTTTATATCCTCAACTCTCACTCCATGGTGCGTTGGTTCCAGATACAACTGTTAAGTCAATTCTCACACAACAAGAATTTGGATCCAAGAGAGGAGGCGGGTTGCTAAGGTCTAAGAGTATGACATTGACATCAAACCAACCAAGCTGGTTCGTGGAAAAGGCCTTTGTGAGCTCATTGCTGAAGGAGCTAAACATGAGTTGCTGGAGGAGAAAGCTGACATTCCTACCGTTTTGTTCCTTAGCTCAGTTGATGAATGGTATGCTGACATTGCCCATTTTCTCACCTATGGGGAATGCCCCTCTCATTTAACTACCAAAGAAAAGAGGACTGTTAAATTGAGGTTAGTGCAATATGTATTGTGGGAAAATGCTTTGTTCAAGCGTGGGTTAGATGGGAGATTTTTGAAGTGTGTGGACAAGGAACAACAGAGAAAGTTGCTCTCAGCTTTTCATGATCAGGCATGTGGAGGGCACTATTCATCAACGGTTACAACTCATAAGATACTCTGTGGAGGATACTACTGGCCTTCCTTGTTCAGAGATGTATCCAAGTGGGTTGATAAATGTGAGGCTTGTCAGACTTTTGTGGGAAGACCTAAATTGGCTTCTTTACCTCTCAAGCCAGTTGTGATTGAGGAACCATTTCAATAGTGGGGTTTGGACTTCATTGGTACACTTAATCCTCGCTTCTAGTGTTGGTCACACTCATGTGCTAAGCTTGCCACCTACTATTTCACCAAATGGGTGGAAGCTATTCCATCAAGAGTACTACTTACAAGTGGTGTGCGGCTTCATTAAAGAGAGCATCTTGGTAAGGTATGGTGTACCTAATAAGATTATAAGAGATAATGCTTGAATTTCTCTTCATCCGAGATAATGGATTTCTGCTATGGGTATGGCATCTCCTGGCTCATTCTTGATTATTACCCCAAGGAAATGGGCAAGCGAATCCACTAACAAAAAAATCGGTGACTATCATAAGGAAGTTGGTCAATGAGTCTCAACTAAACCGCACAAGAAGCTCTATGATGCTCTTTGGGCGACAGGATTACACCAAAGAGAGCTATTGGAATGTCTCCTTTTCAAGTGGTATATGGAGCAGAAGCTCAATTGCCAGTGACAGTGGAACTGCCAGCCTTGCACCTAATGAAGGCCATTGAAGATACTAGTTTCAGAGATGCTTTGGACAAGAGAATTATGTACCTGCACAAACTGAATGAGGACAGATTGGAGGTTGCTGATAGGATATCTATTCACCAGCAGAAGGTTAAGGTCCTGTTTGACAAGAAAGCTAGGTTCAGAGATTTCCAAGTTGGAGACACTGTGTTGCTATGGGATAAAAGGCATGAACCTCGTGGCAGCCATGGAAAGTTTGATTCCCTGTGGCTCGGACCTTTCAAGATCAGACACTTTGCTGGTGAGAATTCCTTTTATCTTGATTACATGGATGGTTCTTCTCTCCCACTTCCTTATAGTGGGCAGTATCTCAAGTTGTTCAAGTCCTAGGTGATTAGGGAGTCCCTTGTATATTCTGTACAACATTTTTGCTTTTCTTTCCTTTTTGTTTTGGTGTGTTGCCCTCTGTATTGGTCTGTTTTTGACTCCGTTGCCCAATGGATAAGGTACTGGTCTGCTTCCCCGAGTTTTTCTAAGTTCTTGCCTTGTCTCATTCCTTGAATTTATGCCAAGTCATCCCCAGAAGGAGCCAGCTGTTGTCCACTCAAAATTCCCTGCTCTGATGAAAGTAAAAAAATTTCAAAATTTTGAGTTTAAGTGTTTTCTCTAATGTACCGAAGTCGTGAAATTGAGAAAAGTTTGCAGTTTTGGGTCATTTTGTATGTATTTCGGGCCTGTCGGACATTTTTGTCCCGCGTGTCCCAAGTTCCGAAGTGCGTTGTGTTCCCGATCGGCGAAATCCACGAAGTTGTTCCATTTTCGGGCCCGTCGGAGCTTTTCGTCCCAACTGTCCCGAGTTCAAAATTGCGCTCTGTTCCCCGATCGGCTGAAATCCCCAAACCGCGTACTTCACTCTTTCATGTTCCAAGTGTCCCAAACTTTTCGTGCGAGTTGTTCCATTTTCGCCCGAGTCGCGTACTTCGGAACTTTTTGTCCCAAATGTCCCAAGTCAAAAAGTGCAAGTTGTTCCATTTTTTACTAAAACACGAACCACGTACTTCGCTCTTTCATGTCCCAAATGTCCCAAGTTCAAACGGGCCTTTTGTTCCATTTTCGGTCGAAACACCCGAACCGCGTACTTCACGCGTTTTCGTCCCAAATGTCCCAAAATGCATTTGTGCGTCTTCTCCTGTTTCGATCGGCCGAGCCGCGTGTTTCGCGCATTCGCATCTCACATGTCCCAAGTGAACCAAGTGTCATTCGTACCAGTTTTTGCCGCTCTACCCGAATATCCTGCTTATTCAAATTGGTGGGTATGCATTAAATGCGCATTGATCACCCTTCTCTCTCCTCAACGGCTATGTAACGAGCAAGCCACCTTTACAATTCTTACATTGTTTCCATGCTACCCTTGCTCGAACCCTTGCAATTTGAAAACCTGCGCGTGTCCCCTCCCTCTGAAATTCCTTTCCGAGCCTGGTTTGCGGTTCTGTCCTCCTAGTTGCTATCAATATGGAAGATCAAAGTTTTGGAGTAGGCTTTAGGAGAACTAAAGAACAGTTGGCAGAAAGGCGAAGCTTTCAAGACGCTGGTTATATCAGTTTTCAAGGATATTCATTGTCATCTTCAAGATGAAACTTCCGGTGTGTCCCGTTCTTGCAAGAAATTAAAGCTCAATTCGGAGCTTATGTCAAAGATAATGCATTCAAGGAAAGCTCAATCTCCAAAGAGAAAATGAAAGAAATCTACTTTCTTCAATCTACCGTTGGAGAAGCAAATAAAGATTATCATACTCATGTCGAGTTTGATAAAGAGATGGAGAAATGTCTTGGATTCGGACTCGAGTCAACGGCCAACACGTCGGTCCCTCGTGGCAGAGACATAGGCATAGCCGAGGCGTTAAGGAAATTCAAGCGGCGGATTCTAAAGTCGGTGGGTCCCTCTGGATGGCCACTGTCTTCTTCTCCTTGTTCTTTTCTCTTCTTCCCTTTCTTTTCCGTTTTCTTTGTAAGAAGTTAAGGTATTGTGATTGGCGGTCCTTAAGCTGTTCTTGGTTAAAGAAGCGGTTCTGAAAGAGTAACGATTTGTAAGCTATATAATGGCCTTCTTTACGCCATTCAAGAGGAGGAAGAACTTGGCTTATTTTCTGAAAAGTGTAAATATATTATAAAGAAATCAATACAGAAGGACTTTCCATTCTTTGTCTATCTGATCTCTGTTATTCCTAAGCTTTCATTTATTTTCTTTGTGAAGATCATTTGTCTCAAGTTCATTAGTCTTGCCGATTGCATACTCTTCGACTTTGCAAGCACGGTGATCTTGTATAACCAAGAAGGAACTTTGTGTCCTTGATTAATGAGTCTGTGTTATGTTAAGAAACTTTGTGTTCTAGCAGATGTTATTTACAGAACTTTGTGTCTTTGAATTCCATCTTATTTATCCGATACAAATGATCTTGTTTCAATTCACTGTGACTTCGCATACATAAAGAATTACTCTGATATCTATAATTCTGCATGTTGCCTTTCTGCTCTCTCCCGTACTCTCATTTCCTCAGTCCTTTTTGTAATTGATGATCTTCATAGAAAACACTTTCGTAATATCCAAGTTTAACCAACAAATCATGTTTTGTACATTTGTAAATAGGTTCGTTTCTGAATAAGGGAACCTCTCCCATCAAAGAGGAGGGACTTCTTGTCCCCTGACTGTTGCTCTTCTTAAAAGTCCTATTTGACGACCAACAAGCTCCAATGTGACGGGAATTTGAGCATCGATTCTATACGAAGTTGAAATGGAGACATCCCAATTGCCCTTTTGGGAGTTATGCGGTCAGCCCACAATGCATCATATAACTTTTTGTGCCAAGTTCTTTGATTTTCTTCGACTAACTTGCGTCTGACAATGGTAATGAGGTTTTGTTCTTTGGATTCACTGATCGTTTCCCTGCGGGTAGTAATCTGATGAATGAGACAAAGATATCCCATATCCATAACAAAAACCTATCATCTCTGCAGAAGAAAAATTTGAGGCATTGTCAGTCACGATCTTGTGAGGAATTCCATAACGAACCAATATGTTTTCTTTGATGAAATCATAGATTACTGCAGTAGATGTTTGTTTCACCGGTATAGCTTCTACCCATTTTGTAAAGTAATCAGTGGCAGTGAGCACGTGGGTATGACCAGTAGCTGGAATTAGGGTTCAAGACCCCGATGAAATCTAAACCCCATTGTTGAAAGGGTTCTTCAATGACAACTGGCTTCAAAGGCAATGCTGCCAACTTTGGTCTTCCAACAAATTGTTGACAGGCCTCACATTTGGTCACCCATTTCTGAGCATCAGAAAACATAGTGGGCCAGTAATAATGTGCTCTCAGAATTTTATGGGTTATTCTTGGGCGGAAAAATGACCGCATAAGCATGATTGTGGAAGGCTTCCAACAACCTAGGCTGTTGTTCTTTATCAACACATCTGAGGAACATGCCGTCAATTCCTTTCTTGAACAACGTGTTATCCCAAATGACGTATCTGGCAGCTCTTAGTTTGATTGCTCGTTTCTCTTTAGCTGTCAGATTTTCTGGACACTCGCCGTATGTGAGGAAGTAGGCAATATCAGAATACCATTCATCCGTGGTACTGACAAAAACTACCAATGGTAAATTTCCTTCAACTAGTTCTTCTTCAGAGTTATCTCGTGGTTCATTCTCTGCAATGAGTTGGCAGAGTCCTCTCCCTCGAACCAACTTGGTAGGCTTGATGTCCAGATCATATTCTTGTATCTTGGAGACCCAATTACCTCTTTTAGATCCGGTTCCTGTTGTGTCAACATTGATTTCACCGCGGTGTCTGGAACTAAGACTTTAGTGTGAGAATTCAACACGTAATACCTGAAGTGTTTCAGGGCTCTTACCACCGCGTACGCATGTCTCTCAAGAGGAGTGTAATTAAGTTCATGTTTCTTGAATCCCAAACTCATGAATGCGATAGGAGATTCAATCCCCTCTTGATTGTGCTGAGTCAAAATGGCAGAGATTGTGTGTGGCGAAGCATAACAATAAATTATAAAATCCTTCTTAAAATCGGGACACACCAATGTAGGAGCTTTTGCAATAGCACCCTTGATTTGCTCAAACACCTCTCTACCTTCCTTTGACCATTTGAAAGATTCTTTTCCTTTCATCATATCAGCGATTTCTTTAGTCATCTCGGCAAAATCTGGCACGAACCTTCTCAAAAAGTTCACCTTTCCAAAGAAGGAGTGGACTCCAAGTTTACTTGTAGGCAAGGAAAGATTCTTTATAGCTTGAACGCGTTCAGGATCGATCTTAGTTCCTTCCTTAGAAACAATATGACCTAGGAGTTTACCTTCCGTAACTCCAAACACAGATTTTTTTGGATTTAGAGAAATCTTATGAAGTTTACACCTTTGCAAAATTTTCTCTAAATCTCTTAAGTGATCTTCTTGCTTCTTTGAAAACACTGTCAAGTCATCTAGGTATATCACAATGATCTTGTCCTTATAATCTGCAAACGCCATATCCATGGCCCTTTGAAACGTTGCACCAGCATTGATCAAACCGAAGGGCATTCTTCTATATGCGAACGTACCCCAGGGGGTAGTGAATGCAGTTTTATGTTGATCTTCTCTAGCCACCTCAATTTGATTATAGCGGAGAAACCATCTAGCATAGATAGCATTTCCGATCCGATTCTTGCTGTAGAATATGGTCCATGGTGGTAGTGGGTAGTTATCCTTGAGGATGCTTTGATTAAGATTGCGGAAATCCACACAAATCCTAATTTCTCCATTTTTCTTGCGAACCAGTACAATATTAGCTATCCAGGTCAAATGTCGAATAGGAAAAACTATTCGTGCATCTAGCATCTTTTGAACTTCATGAAATATTGTCCTGCTGATCTTGGGATTATATTGTCTTTGCTTTTGCTCGAATGGAAGCTGCGCTTGAGCTTGAGGGTATGGCATGCTCCATTTCCACAGGTTAGAAAGACTTCAAGTCTTCGTATGAATATGCCAAGACGTCGAGTATTTGGTAAGGAGATTTATGAATTTTTCACTCCTCAAGTGAGAAACATTTACCAATATTGATCAGGCGAGGTTTATCCTTGGTGCCGATATTAATTTGCTCATAGTCGGCGAGAATGTGTAGGTCTGCTGCTCTTTCTCTTTAATAAACCTGTCATGTTTGTCAAAAAGTTCTTCAAGTGAAACCAATCCTTTGGGAATTTTATTTCCTTTGAGTTGAATGATGTCATCACCAGGATCTTCGTTCTCAACTCCTTCCTGAATGGGTGAGGTAGTTGATTCGCGAAATGCCGAATCACTTCCTTCAAAGTACAACTATTCAAAATTTTCTCTCTTTTCCAAGAAGGCAATAATTTGTTGATCATCATTAAATACTTGCCAATTTTACGCATTGTCAGAACACTTGGCTAAAAACCATTTCAATGGTGTATTTGTCTTGATCAAATTTTGAATGAGGAATCATTCATGTGGTTTGAGACTACTAGAGAATCCACTTTTTCATTCTTTTCACGAGGGATGATTTAATGGAAAAAGCATCGAAAACTTCTATGGCATCCCAAACTTTATTTCGTAGTGTCTCGGATGATCATTCTTTACCTGGAACTGATTTCTTACTTGTTTCACGATCAATTCCGCATCTCTAAAGACTTCCAGATTTTTGATCCCTTTCTCTTCTGCAACTTGGAGGCCAAGTACTAATGCCTCGTACTCTGCAGTGTTATTAGTATTTGAAAATTCGAGTTTATAGGAAAAAGGAAAGATTTTACCATTTGGAGATATGAGCACAACTCCTGCACCAGATCCCGTTGAGCAACAACTTCCATCGAACTCAAGAGTCCAAATCTCATTGGAACCTTGGCGAATGATCTCAGGGGTACGAACTTCTGTAGTCAACATATAATTACCCATACTTGAGCCTTGGAAAAGGATCTGTGCGCGAGGATCTTCAATTTTAGTTACTGTGAACTTTTCCTGAGCTTCCGGCATAAGTTTCTTCATTTCTCCATTGATAGGAATCATGGCATGAGACCAGTCCATTTGAATCTCACCACCCAAATCCCTACAAAATTTCCTACTCAACAACATTCCATACGAGGCGGGGATATCAACAACTAAAATAGTTACCTTAACTCACTTTTGAGGGAATTGGGCTAAAACCATTTGGGCGTCCTTAATCTGCCCGATCAGAGGAACTTGCTTGGTTTCCATAGAGTAACATGATCCGAATGTTCTCGTACAAGTCAAACCAAGAGCATGTGCTACTTTTTCCGGCATCACATTATCCGAGGCTCCAGAGTCTATAATGTAATTACTTAACTTGCATCCGTTGATAAGAAAAGACACAAAGAAAGGTTCGATCTTTTCATTTGAAGGTGTAGTGGCTGCCACAATATTTTGAGTTTTCCCATCTTTGGGAGTTTTTAGAATTCCTTTAGAGGAATGAACAGTAGAGTCACCTTTGATAAACTGGACCAACTTCTCGAGCTGATCCTTGTTGGACTTCAAGTACTCTGCTTGTGACATGGAAATTTTTGTTTTATTGATATGATCAATGATATCAAATTTAGGCAAAGTAATTGCACTTGAAGTCTCAGATATGAGTTCTTTCGAACTTGATGATGGCACACTTTTGACCTTGGTCTCGGGCTTGATTGATACGGATGTGGAAGAAGAAGTTTTCTTCGTAATTGGTTTACTAACTGATTGATCTAACAAAGGCTCTCCTTTCTTTAAGATAGTCTTGACCTTTGAAACCTCAGTATCTCTGGACTCTTTAGGAGCCTCCTTTATCTTGGATCCTTTGAGAGTTTCCTTGGAAACCTCTCTATCTCCCACCTTGGTGGTATCTTGGTCCTTTTTCTGAGAGCGTGTGAAGACAGTGAAGGATTGACTATTCATATCTTCTATAATTTCTTCATATTCGTCTTCTTCATCGGAACGATACTCAAAGAAATGATTATTACTTTCTTCCTCAGGATCTTCAACTGTAGGTTCAGATGCCTCAGAATCGGGCTCTTCCTCATCAACCTCGACGACCTCAATCTCATCATCGCTTTCTTCAATGACATCACATTTGGAATTAGTTGCGGGAGCTGCTTCAATAGCAAGCCTCGTTGGAGCACCTGTAATCCTAGATTTGTTGGGAACGTATCCTTTTCACGGGATATCTTTGTAAGGAGCAGGTTTACTACTTTGAGCAACTTGCTTCTTCAAAGCTAGCATATCATTAGCCAACTTAGTGAGTATAGTTTCTGAAACGTTGGGAGTTTCTTGACTCTTTCCTTTGAGGGAATTTTTCTTGAATTTTCCTACCATGATTAAGTCATCTTCGATTTCTATGGCCAAAGATTGAGCAAGTTCCAAAGTAGCCACCCTAGCCCTTCTTAGCTGATAGCACACTTCTGGTTGTTGTGCGTTAATAAAGAAACATTTTTGTCCATCAAGGTTGGGACGAATCCCGGTGGGAACTTTGTTTACCATCTTGTTGAATTTGGCCACGAAATTCCTCATGGGTTCTGTAGGCTCTTTCTTTGCCTGAGATAGTTGGGCAAGAAGAGCATGTTCATCTTCCGCTGTTTTGAATCGATTTTCAAACTTGGTTTTCATATCATCCCAACTTGTAATACATCCATTGGGTAGATGATGAAACCAATCCATAGCAATATCATGCAATGTCTCGATGAAGAGATGAATAGCAACATCTTCGTATTCTACTGACAAAACAACACATGCAGCGAAGAAGGCAGAAATATGATCCTCTGGTGATGTTTTCCCATCTCCGTCGAACTTGGGAAGAATCTTTCTTGATCCTCATGGGAGTTCATGTCGGCGAGTGGGCCAATGGGCTATGGCATTTCCCCATGGTACATTGGCTGCCATTGGAGGAAAGGTGGTATGCGTAGGTAAAACAATGTGAGCAAGGACAAGTGCTTGAGTGGTAGTGATTCCTTCCTTGCTTGCTCTTTCAGGACTTGATGCAAGGCTCGCAGATCTACGAGGTGTGTTCTTCTTGGGAGGAGATAACTTGAAACCAAATTTTCCTTGAAAGTCAAAAGTAGGATCAGATCTGCCTTTAGCTTTTTCTCCTCACGTAAACCTCTTTCCTTCCGACTTGGAATATTTATGGTGAAGAGATCACTGGCGTGTTCCGACCAGCTCTAGCCTTTTCTCTTTGCTCTCTTTCTTGAGCTATTTTGCGAATAACTCTAACAACTCTCGCAGCTTTCTCTTCTTTGTTATCTAGTACTGATGCGGCAAGATGAAAATGATGGTTACTTGTGTGCTTTTCCCAAATAGCTTGCCTCAAATCTGATGATATGTCTTCTTGAGTATCTGCAAAAACAAGATTTGGTTGCAAGATAGGTGGGTTACCTGTAATAGTCATACAACTTATTACCTGGGTGGAAGAGGACCACGTCGGTGAACAACTATCAACACGTGCCCAAGAGGTCTTCTGGCCACGAGTGCGGGTGCTCTTCTTCTAAGGTCTTCGATGTAGATTTCTCTGTCAATGGCTCTATCAACAGCCACAAATTGCTGCAAGCTTTCACGGTTTTCCCAAGCTACTATTCGAAGGTTGGCAGCAATGTCTCCTTGGAAATATTCATCAGGCACAAGGTTCGGTTGAAGAACTGGAGCTTGTGCAGAGGGGATAGTCATAAAGATTTAACCGAAAGCCTTTGGTTAACGATTTACGAAACCCAGAGTCGCCAAAAATTGTTAGCATATGGATTTGCACGCATGCAAATGACATGCAACAGTGTGGGAACAAAGTCCCTCCTCAATGAAGGTGAGGCTGCCTTTATTGAAAACCAAAACTGTATTTACATCTGTACATTCAAAATTGTATGTGGGGGGTGTTTTGGAACATCAATGGAAGAAAAGTGAATGAAGGAAATGGAATGAAATGAAAGAAAGGAGTGGAATGGAATGGACTGAAAGAACATGCAAGAGTTAGGTAAAAAGAGCCTAATATTGCATGAAGAGAAAAGATGAATAACCAACACAAATAAAGCGGAGTTTGAGTTAGCCAAACAAGAACATGCAAAGGGAACACACATGAGCAAGTAGATAGTCAGAGCTTGATCACTGTGAACTAGAACAACTGATTACTAATGTTGACAATAAGATCAAAGATAATATTTGCATGCAAGATTCAAACACCTAACATCTAATGAACATAAGAACACCAAATGCTACAAGAGACAATGAATGAGACACAAAGTTCTTATTCTATTAACTCCAAAATGTTTTTCACAAAGAACACAAAGTTTCTTCTGGAAACAAAGCTTGCACAAAAGTATCTTCTTCTCCTCTCTCAAAGTCACCTTTACAAATGAGCCCCTCACTTCCTTTTATAACCCAAAAGTTGGTTACAAAGTAGTTAGGGTTTTACATGATCATTAAATAAGGCACTTAAGTGACCTTTGACTTTTTCCAACCAACCTTATTAAATACAACCCAAAAATAGAAATTACTTAAAATATCCAATGTTTCCCAAATAACAACACCTTTAAAAATATACAATAATAACCAGTGCCTTATCCATTGAAACGGGGTCCGCCTATCTCAAACGTATGAGAAATGGACTCTCCCAATTCGCTAGATATCAAGAAAATCAACTTCCTACACCGCCGGTGAAATTAGGATCTGCTGCTTTTGATAATTGAAAGGATCTAAACCTTCCCAAAGTTTCAAACATCTTTTCTTCTTCTGGAGGTTCACTTGGCCGAAGAATAGCCTCACAAAATACCTGCAATTCAAGAATTCTACTTGGCATATCATTAAAATTAACAATTTTAGACTGAGCATTCTCAAACAAGTTCTTCAATTTGATGCACCGTTCCATGGAAACCGACGAGAAATTGTTGACAGGAGTGTACATGTCTTTGAACAATCGTGAAAATTGTTCTTCCACCTGCTCCGATGAACACCTTTGATTATGCTCATTTACTAGGTTTACAAGGAATCTCATTATGAAATCTGGATCGAGGAAAGTGAAGCGAAAACTTCATTGCACATGTTGTCATAATGGATCATAGAATCCACAAGAAGCGTCTTTCTTGATTTGAGATGTAGACACCAGAGGAAATGTGTCCCTCGATGTTCAAATTCAAGAATCCCTTCAATAGCCAACACTGAAGATTCCATACTTGTTATCTCCTGCAGATTGGGCAATATCTCATCCAAATTTGATATCGTAGAAACAAAAGTTTCTTTGAAAGAAAGAATTGGATCTAGATATACACCGATATCTTCATGAAGCTTAAGCTGCAGTCTTGATCGCTCCACAGCCCAAAACGAGAATCTCGAAAGCCAAGTTTTAGTGACATGGCCCAACGTGTTTATTTCCTTTGACAAATTAAGAGTCTCTTCATCGGGGCAGCCACCGCATCAGTCTTGGGAAGGTGGATGATATGGGATTTATCAAATGCTTGAACATACTCCACCCGATTGACTCTTTTCAGCCTTGAGAGAATTTTGGGATTTATATTTCTCCGATCTTCTTAGCACGATATCAATTGAATCTCGAGCCATCGCCATGTCACTTTCTAACGTGGATCTCCCAAGTCCTAGTCTGGAAACTTCATAGTCGGCTGGCGTCATAGCATTACGCTCTTTATCCACTCGTGGAATGGCAAGGTCTGCAAACTTGTTTCCATCATTATCCACCATTATTCGAGAAAGTACCTTGGGCTTCTTAGGAATGGCGTCATTCGACAGTTTGAAAAGGGCATCAAAATCAATGTCGATTGGCTTGACAACTCTCTTCCTTTTCTTCACTTCAGAATCAACCCAAGAAGGAGTTTCATTTACTATCTCGGCATATAGAATCCTGGAGCTTGAATCAATATCCTCATTATCCCTGACATCATGAGATCCTTCTTGAATCCTATCAACGGCCTCGATTTGAGGAGACACAACCTCAATGTCCACTTCCTGATCATTCGGGAGATTTTGGGAAATCCCTTCATGAACTACGTGCTCCGAAGTATTTGATATTTGAATTACTTGCACTTGAGTGGGTGTTTGTTGAAGCATGGTGAGGATCATTTTGCTACCAGCGTATGAGTGCTAGTAATGATGTGAGTGGAAGAATCTCTACTCGAGGTAGAAAATCCAGGACACACACTCCTTTCCTTCTTCACGGTTTGGATCTGGATCTCTCTCTTTGTGGCACGTTGCTCGGCGTGAAGTGGATTTTTGCAACCATTCTTTTCTTGTATGTCGTGTATGATTGGATGGCAACGAAGTTGATCGAGAAGAAACCTTGGTCGAATGGAGGTGTTCGATATAGGCAATTTTGTGATTAAAGCGGGATTTGGAATTGATTGAAATTTGGCAAGTTCCCTATCATACCAAGATATGCTTCTTTCGATAATTGGTTGGTTCTTGCCATCAAGATAAAATTCATCTCTTTTGGTCCGATCGATTCGAGGCAACGGTGTGAAGGCAATGGCATCATACGAGGATCGGCGACATCCTCATCATCGGTTATGAATGAATCGGGAGGACTCCGGATGTGGAAGGCCTTGATCTGAGCAAGTGTTAGGCGAGAGTACTCCCGTCTCCTTACCTCATGTTCATCCGAGCAAGCGGCCCAGAAATCCTCCATGGTAGGATTATGTTGATACTTCGCTCCCATAATCATTTGCATATAACCATTGATATCGAACTGGGCTCTCTTCACATATGGATGGATGGTTATGAGAGCAAACTCCTTTTCCATTAGTTGTGCACTGAATAAGTTTGGGCATTGGTATTCCCCGATTTGGATCGGGAAATGAATTCCTGGACGGTGCTTATCACTAAGTAAGCAGTGAACTTGGAACAATTGTCGTGCTAGCTCCATTAACGCCCACTTATCACTGACGTACTTGGGAAGTTTCCACGGGGTCCCAGCAAAGCCACTCACGCGAATGTAGGAAAAAGATGAAAATTGTATAAACCAGGTTCCCCATTGGGAAATGACACTCATGGCTTCTTTGGAAAACCTTTCCTCGGTATTTCGATTCAAGTTTCGGATCATGCGGAAGGTGAATGCATCGTTGACTCTTCTAAAATGGTGAGAACTATTTTTGAAGCTGAGTTGAGGGTAATAGTGAAAAACATTGTTTGATGACCCCAGGACTCCTCTCGTTTCAAGTCCCGAAAATAGCTTTCTTCGTGCTACTGCATAGGTCAGATATGAGGTCATGTAGAAGCATCCAGTCATTTTGACTTCTATCAATTGCTTGTGAATGGTGTTCTTTGATGGTGGTGGCCCGAGTCCACAAACTCCTTCTTGGCTAGGATGATACAGATAAACTGGTACATCCATGGGTGGAAGACCCTTGCAGAAGGTAAACCAAAAACTCGACTTAGGAGAGTGATCATGTCTCCAATCTCTTCCACGAACTCAATGCGGTACTGTTCTTTGGGAACTGTCAATCAGGTCTCTTGGTTACTAGCCAATTGTTGTTAACCATTTTGCTCCATCTTAGGGCTTCTTCGTCCCGAGAAATCTTGCGCAGACTGGCAAGTGATATCTGCATTCTCAAGAAAGTCAGGTATCCCGAGCAACTCCTCAATGTGTTCAGGTGTGATTAAGAGGAAAGGTTCGCGGTTGTCTTTATAAATTCCTCGTCTCTCAGGATCTTAATGCTCTGCACAAGCAATCACCAATTAGGACACTTTGCACCGAGACGGGGAATCTTGCTGCTTGCTTGAGGTAGGCCCTTTGTGGTGAAGCCTATCGGAGAAAATGGTTTTGCCTTGGTTTTCACTCACTCACAAAGCTGTTACATGTTGATGTGACCCAGATTTGTATCGGTGATGTTATCATACGCCGACTTAATGGAGCTGGGAGGAATAATTCCTTAGAATTCATATTTCAGGGCAGATTTATTAGATCTTTCCACTGGCTTCCTCGATCTACCTGTAGATTTGGATCTTTCGGCCATTATGAATTTAATCAAAAGGTGACTCAGGCATGCCAAACAATGCAAATGGGGCTGGGTCTCAGTCTCCAACACCCCGTCGATGTAAGAAAAATATTCCCGTTATATATTATTATTATTATTATTATTATTATTTTAAAAATGATAATAATAATTGTCTCGAATTATAACCTTTAGTATGTTAATACACAAATCAAGACCAAGCTCGAATTCTAACTCCGACAAAAACAATTAAAATCCTCCGATCTTAATATTTACGTGAATGGAGTTTCCTTTCTTCGGCGTTTCTTCTGGCTTTAGGCAAATAAAACAAATTTATTCTCTGGTTGTCTATTGCTGTCTTCCTTGGTTGGGCGTCTCCTCCAAAAGAATGTGGTTTTCTTGTATTGCGTGGGCTTTGGCTTGATGTATTTTACCTCTGGCTGTGTGGAACTAAAACTTTGGACCAGCGTGGGAATGAATTCTTTCTTTTGTCTTCTTTTGGACTGTATCTTTTTCCTTCACCCAACACGCAGCTTGCTATGTATCAGAGTTTTTGCTATTCGTGACCTTCATTTGTTGCAGCCTTTAGCAATTAAGTTGTAAGCTTTATCAGGGCCCCAGATCCATCCATATGCAATATTATGCATTCTTTCTGAAGGCCGATGAAAATGCAGAATATAACAAGTCGCAAAAACAATTCATTTTTTTAAATATACTTGCCCACGGTTCAGTTGGGTCGCGTTTTATTTATTTATTTTAAAACTTCAGGCAACCTATAATAATGCAAACAGTAAAAACAGTATTGGCGCAGGATCAATCGATGAAGTTCTCCAGAGTATGGGTCGCATACTGTTACTGTATGCTTCGACTCACGTGCCTCACACACCGTTCAGTACGCTTTTCGACTTGTGCGCCTCGCCTCGCCGTTTCTTACGCTTTCCAAACCTGCCCGCCTCACACACCATTCTGTATGCTTCCTAAACTTCACCCCAACTCACGAATGCTTGCTGCGCTCCATCAAATGCTGCAACAGATGTATGGTAAGCATATGTTTTTGTTTGCTGGCGCGGCCTGCATGGAAGACTGTTCTCTTTTCTTTCCTTTCCCTCAGTGTGTGGACAGACGGTTTGGGCTGTGCGCCTCCTCTACAGGGAAATGCGTGGAGTTCTCCTTCTTAATTCTTTAAAAAAAAAAAAGAACTATTCTTCTTTGCTTCTCCCAATGCACAGGTATTTGATTTGTCCTCTGGAAACTGTTCTTTATCCAAAAACTTGTTCTATTCTTTAAAAGACTGTTTCTTGGCCAGTGCGTGGGATTTATTTGCATAATGCCAAACAAAAAATTATGTCTTTCTGAAGAAAAAGAAGCTTCTGAATTTTTCCACCGGGTTTGATGGAGGAAGTTACGAGGATTAATTCAACTTCCTCTCATCCCGGGTAGTGGCTTAAGTGCCAGGGGAAATGGGAAAAGTAACGGGCAATTGCCAACGGGAATGGCAAAATGGGTTGGCAATCCCCGTCCAATTTCCCCATGTGGGAAATTGGGGAATTTTATGCCCGTTTTCCAATCCATGATTTGGCAATTGGCAGAGGAAAACCCACGTGCGGGAAATTTGAAGGAAATTGCCAGGAAAGTGGAAATCCGGGTTTGGGATGCCAACCGTGATTGAAACAAAAGCTAACTTCCAAACACTAAAACTTGTCGGATGAACCTTCATTTATATTTATTTAATTGAATACTCCTTAAGTGATTAATTTAATCAAACAAGGAGCAATTAATTAATTAAATATTAATTAATTATTTTAATGCGTTTTATAGCTTTGGCGGGAAGAGTTCTTTCCGAAAATCGAAGCGAAACGAAGACCGAAAGCGATCACAAAAATAAGGCGATCGCAAGGAGTCCAATGAACCACATAAAGTAATACTTTTCAAAATTTTCTAATTTTTAATTATTTAATTGTTTTTGACAATTTTGTGATCAAAATTGGTGATAACACACACAAGACCACTGGTGAAATTTGTTGAATCAATGCGAGAAGGTATGAGTCGGTCAATACAAGGGACGAGTGGTAAAACACCGAGCAACCCAAGTCAGCTGGAAGACCAAATCATGAACAAAACGTGATTTGAGTAATGCAAATGCAATGCAACGAGTCAGTGGGGCAGCTTGGAGGGCTGAGTTGGACCTTTGAGAAGCTCTTTTAAACCCTTTAAGCAATAAGATCTACACCCTTTTAACTGTAATTTTCTCTAACACTGTACACATAAAGTACCAAAGAAACACCACACCGAGAACACAAAACCCTTAAAAAATGAAAGTAGAGCACAAAGCAAGGATGAGAACTTGTACAAGAAACTATGAGGCGGAGAGTAGTAAGAAACCAAAGCAAGAAACATGATTCCATTCCCATGCAGCTCGATACCAAGATGGAGGAATGACAAAGATCTGGAGGGAATTCGTGAGCATCAACACGTTGCACTCAACCACGGAATGATGCAGTTTCAAGATCCAAGCAAGAACTCACCCATGGGAGCAATGTGCATGCATTAAGGGAAAAAAGGCTCAAATTCCATACTCTATTCCATTCCACCATGTAATGCTCAAGATGAAAGGGTGTACATATAGTAGTGGGGTGTGTAACTCCCCCACAAATGTAGTTGTCAAGAGGTGGGAGTTACATTCCGGAATAGCCGGTCAAATGTAACTCCTATGACGCTCTATGATGTGTGTAAGGCCATAATGACACCCTAGGACACCTAAGCATGGTGAATCACCTATGTGGAGGAATCCCATGTACATAAAATATGTGCATGGTAAATATCCTACACCAACAAAGAAATGAAGGCACTTGTTCCTAGAAATAAAATGGGAGCTAGTAAACAATAATTAACCATCACTTTACAATGAGGAGGTCATATCCTTTTATATCTTTACAATTCAACTCTTCCTCTACCCCCACATGCCTCTTCATGTTCTATTCAAGTTGTGACTTTTCATTATCCTAGGAAAGAACAAATTAAGTACCCCTCTTATAATTTGAGGAAGTACTTTTACATCTTGCAAATATTTCATTGTCACTTAAATGAATAGGAAAAAACATCATGATCATGTACAATGAGGAATTAGGAGGAAAGAAGAGGAGAAAGAATGAGAGAGGAGAGGAAGGATGATCTCGAGCATGAATGAATTTGCCTCCACCCTCGATGTAGATCGGATCTAAAGAGGTTGAAGATGACAATTGATCCATGATGACCCTCCACCTTTGTGATGCGGTGACCAAGAACTTTGATGAAAAAATTTGAACACTCTTATCCCTTTGAAACCTCGTGAAATGATGAACCTATGCAACACTACTTGAACACACTTTGATAAGATCTTGAGTGATGAGCATTTCCACAACTCTGCAATATTACACATTTTGAGCTCATACCTTGACCGAATGGTCTTTGGAAGGGGAGTTGAAGAGCATTGAAAATGATGAAGGAATATTTCCCTCACTTGAATAATCCTTCAATCTTTGAAACATTGCAATGCCTCCCAAAATTCCAAGTTCTTGATGCAACTTGAGACCATTGCCTGCACAATTCAACTTGATGATCTAGGGCCTTAGGAAATGGAGCCATCCATGAGATGAGGTGAAGATAAATCTGATCATGCAATGAGTGAAGGTGAGATATTTGATGGAACATGCTTCAATCCTTTGATCAACCCATACGAAAAAGTGAGAAACACACCAAGATCATAATGTTTGTCTGTGACCAAAATTGGGAACTGAGAAGGCTCTTCTCCTGCTTGAGACACAATGCCATTATCCACCCTTTGCAAACATGAGTTTTACCTCCATGAAGGTTGAAATTAGTGAGGAATGGAGGATGAAAAACCATGACCATTTTTAGCCTTTTCCGGACACTTACTATTTTTAGTAAGTTCTTCCTAGGTGACTAGTTTTGGCAATTTCACCGAATTGTCACTTTTGAGCACTTTTCCTCTTGGGAATGAACTTAGTGTCTGAATCCATTTTTCCTTTTGAACTAATATCTTTATTAATTTTCTTTAATGGGTACTTACTAAAAATATACATTGGCCATGGGGTGTCAGATCGAGGCCGAAAAAGGTCTCCAAAATTCTACTTCTCACCAGGATGCTTTGCTCCAATTTTCGGGGTTTTTCTCTTCCAAATCTTCATGAAATGAAAAGTGAACTTATAGGTATCTATTTTCTTCACTTTATAGTGTATAATGTAGATAAATAATATTCCTCCATAACTCCAATCATACCTATTTTATGGGTCAATAAAATGCTCATTGGAAAGTTGATATTTTGAGGATCTCATGCTCCAATTTTTAGCTCATCGGCTCGTTGTAGCTCGAATATCTAATTCGGAAGTTTTCCATGGAAAAAAATTTCTGATGACTATAAAAATGGATGATGGAATTAATCATGTCATGAAAATATTCATTCCAATGGAATTCGTGTAGGGAATATTTAGTTCATGTTTCGTTAAGACTAGAGCGAGGGGTTTGTGAGATATGAGAAAAAGTGTGTCCTTGGCATGGAGTTTTCATGGTGCAGTCTTGTCATGAATAGGTTACATCAGAAATGTATGGAAAATATATTGTAAAATGGGCTCCAAAATTTATGATGATGATTTAAAAATCCAAACATTAAATCAAGTTAAGGCAACTCACCCAATGGACTCACTTTTAACACTTTCTTCTTACCTCGGGTTGAGGGTGAGTTAAGAGTTATTAAATGGGTCCAAGCACCTCTCATGTCCCTTAACACATTTATTAATGGGACATGAGGTGTAAATGTGGAACATGCTTGGAAAAAATTTCCTTGGTGGGATCCAACATGAGGAGGGGGACAAGCTTGATGAGCTAGGTGAGTTGAAAACAACATCTAGGAAGCAAGTTGTGAGTGGTGAGTGTCGGGAGAGGGAAAGCTTACATGGTGGAAAAAAATTTTGCACATGATGAAATTTTTCACCACGTTAAAAATGTTAATTAGGTGTGAAAAAATGACGCTAAGGGTGAGGGGTCTCATGAAGAGGGGCCAACTTGGAGGTGTGAGTGCATAGCATTCTCCTAACACAGAGTTTGTTATTTAAGTGACAAAAACCTAATCTTCCCTTGGTGGAGCACTTTTTTGCACCTCGTGCACTTTTGCACTAGGTGAAAAGGTGTATCATAGCATTCCAGGTGTGCCATGGGTCATGTTGATCATGGTGAAAGGGCCAAAATCACATGTGAGTGCATAGCACTCACCTAACCACCCAAGTGTCATCTTAAGTGACGAAACCCATCTAACCTTCTCTCCTCACCTTTTTGGTGCATTTTTTTGTAAAAAATACACCTTTGAACCAAGTTTAAAGGCTAAAAATTGCATCCAAGGTGTGAAAATGTGCCATGGACACTTTTAGAAACCTTGCCTTCACCAACAATTGCAAAAATAGACATCGGAGAGTGATTCTTTGCCCCAAGAGCTTCCCTAAGAGTTACCTAGGAAAAATTATATCATTTTGACTCAAAAATATCTTCTAAAATATTTCCCACAAGTTTTAGGAGCCAATTATTCCTTAAATTTGAAATTTACCCCCTTTTTATTCTACTCAAGCATGTGCGTCGGTGAAAGTGATTGCCACCGAAAAGAATGATGATGAAAATGAAAACCAACACATTTTGAGTGAATAGGGAATTGCATAGGTCACCTTGGGATTTTAATCAAGCCTCAAGTATATGTATAACTCCTATAAGGATTATATGAATCCCCGTCGAGATCGGGGATCTTCATCTACATTGTTGCCAATATCTCAAAATACGAGATAGTATAATATTCTAAAACCTTTTACAATGTGAAGTAGGCATTCTTAGATTTCTAATGAGTATTTTTTCACTTCACAAAATATCCTGAGGCTCTCACAACATCTAGAACAAGCTGACTAGCTTTTTTACTACTTTCATTTCCTTGCACCATGTTATAAGTAGTCGGTGTTGCATAGCTTGTTCCTAAACCTGATTTCTCTTACAGAAATTCCCTAAACTACCTCTAATGATCTCATATCTCTGTCACACACTACTTGGATGCATTATCTCTTCTTGGTTCATCTCTAGAGGGTGCTTACCATGTGTAAAAACCCTGAAAATAAGCCTTTTTGGGCCTCCGGGAGCAGTTCCTTCAAAGTGGATCAAAATGAATCCATGAATTTCTTCCCACCAAATTACTCAATTTAATGATTTTTGAGTGTGGGCTTATTTTTCATGGCAAAATTTTTCAATTTTTCATGTTAGACATTTAGCATGACAACAAGACTTTATGTGATTTAAGAATTAAATTATAATTAACTTTAAGTTATTTTATTTTTTCTTTCATAAAAAAATAGTTGAAATCAATTCAATCAATATATTAAATTCTAATCAAATTTATGATATTTATGCATTGAGGTCCCATTTTAGAATGTTTGTTTCATGTAATTTTAAGTTCGTTATCAAAAATCGCTCCAAACACTTTCGGAGTCGCATTTAAGCGGTTGTCTTCAAAAGTGTTCAATGGTCTCTCTACGATTCGGGTTTTATCACTTTTGCATTATTCTACATTATGTTACTCCACATCATGCTTTTGGATCAGTCTTATGTCAATCTCCTCCAAGTCGAGCTCATCATTGCCTATCTTCCACTCGTTAGACCACTCGGAAAACTACCTCTATTCTTTGGAATCAACATTTACATTGAGTAAATGTGTGTATTATTGATTGATGAGATTGATGAGTACCGAGAAAAGGGTGTTGACTAAGTTCAAAGTCACTTTCCTTGCGACACCTCAACACTTTGTGATAGCTTCTTTCCACATTATATTGAGGCATTGTCAACTACATCAACGAGTTCATATTTGGTTTGTTTTTTTCTTTCATCAAACCTTTAATTTCCTTTGGCATTAGCTTATTTTCCCACCCAACATTCTTTACGCATCAAAATTTTGACCTCCACATTCCCAACATTGAACAAATATTGCATTATGAAGGCTAAGATATGGATTTTTTTAGATGTGACGGGCCTAAGATGGTGAAAGTTCATCAATTGATGAAGACAAAAGGCTAGTAAGTTGTTACCATAGGATATTCAGAGACATCATCTGATTCAAATGGAAAAACTATGAATTTTTTTTTTTAGCCAACAATCTAATTTGGTTTATCATATCTCTTTGCAAAAATATTGGTAAAGAAAGTTGTATGGAAGCGAGTTGAGGAATTGAATATGGTGGTGGTGAACTTATGTATAGTGTTAGGTCAATGACAAGTGTACTAAAGTGTTATTTATGATTTGTTCGGTTATTAGTTGTTTTCTAGACCTTTAGTTTAGTTTGTCTATTATTTATTTTTTATGTTTTAAGTATTATCTAATAGATTTGTTAATTTATTTAACAATGTCTTAGATATATTGTTAGTTGAAATTCTTACACATATGTGCATTATGTGCATTTTGGCATGTTGATTACTCTAATAGTTGTCAAATTATGTCTATGTTTAGTTTTATTATAATTGGTTTATGTTGGTAGTTGTTTCAAGTCTAATTTAAAATCAATGTTACTTGTCTTTTTGTTTTATTGTAGAATTGTATTTTCGCCATTTTTATTTAGGCCCTTGTAAGTGAAAATTACACTCATGTGAATACTTTGAACGAGATCAAATCGATAAAGTGGAAGACAAATAGCATATATTATTTGGATGTTTTAATTTGAGTCATGTAAACGTGTACAAGTAGGTATTTAATTTTCAATTGTTTTATCTAACTTTCCATTGATTCCTTCATCTTAATTAGCAAATCCCTTCCACTCCAAAACCTTGACGTAGTAAAAAAATAAAATAAAATAAATAGCAAAGTTTGACTAGGACATAAAATATACCTACCGCTTATATGACTCACCATTAGAGGGGATCAATTATCAATCATTTTCGTCGTGGTGTTACGGGCACTGACAACCCCCCGCCACATGTCAAAAATGGTTTTCCATTCCTCCAAGCAGTATAAATAGTTCCCATGGATAAAAGACATGGGTGTCATTTCTTCCCTAGCTACAAATAAGAAACCATGTCTTTTGTATTCGGGTTCATGGGACAAGACTATCAATGTGTGGAGGTTACTTGATTTCAAATGTGTGGAGTCCATTCGGACTCAAGACGATGTTGTCGATTACGAGGTCATCGAGGCCTAGAAGTTTTTTTTTGTCGGCTATATTTATTATGCGGTTAAATTATGGAGGAGGATCAAGACCATCCAATACCATGTTTTCACATTCCTCTATCCACTGGGAGAAGATTCATAAGTTTTAATCAGATATGGTTGTTTACACATTTATTACTTTCCTGATTATTCAAGCTTACGATTGAAAAGGTGGCAACCAAGTTCTATAAGGAGAAAGCATTATGGTTGGGTTTCAACCCGATTATCTATTAGATTTTCCCCATTTTCTCTTTTGACTCTTGTAAGCACAAATTGCACTCACATGAATAATGAAAGTGAGATGGGGACAATAATGCATAACATAAATAACAAATATAATATTGGTAAGAACAATATGAGCGATAGAATAAGTGTGGGACATGTAAGTATTTATTTCCCACCTTATTTGTAACTTTACATTGCCGTATAGTTCTAGGAAGCTATCACTATGAGCATGAATAACCTTCCACCATCTCAACTATTCCATCACGATTTCAACAACTCATCAATCTTGAACTATTTTATTATTAAATGAGCGGGGTTTGCCCTTGAGTTTCTCTTGATTGCTCAAGTCGAGGGCAACGAAGAGAGAGCGACAGTGATCCCTCTCATATAGATCTATATTCTACACCCCCTAGGTGGGGTAGCTCTCTCTTGCCATATGTTTGATTCCATTCATGTATTTATCTTATCTAACAAATTAAATATTGTCCAATCAAAATCCTTGATGCAAATGGTCGTTGATGGATGACACCATTAGAATTGTTGATGAGAACTCTAATCATTACCCTGATAGCTAGAGAGAAACCCTAATCTCAAATGTGTATGAAATTGCTACTTTAGGACGTTAGGTCTAGTCAACATCTCGTTGTCTCCAAATTTTCCCATGAGACACGTGTACGAATTCCCATTCCATTTACGAGTATTTTAACTACCCAAAAACACAATGCTTGAAATGACAAACAACTATTCACTTCGGTTTTATTGATCGACCACTCTTTACGTTTGAAGATATCTCGCAATACAATGTCTCGATGATTGCACAACATGGTTTTTTCCTCTCAAACGATTGAGAAAAACGTCATGTAGTTGTAGGAGAGTAGAGTATCGCATTGGTTCCCCATACCACTTTCCCCCAAGCAAGCAAGTACCTATACTTCTATAGGGGAGCATACTATAGAGACTCTCCCTCCTCTCCCACTTTTCATCTACCTTTCAATCCCCATTGTATATTTTCTAATTGGTTTCTAAATCACGGGATTTTTCGCTCCTACTCCCCATCTTTTCACTCACATTTCAAGTACTTTCCTTTAAACAAATACCGGAAATGGTTATTCCTCTCTAACTTTTCCACACACTATGTCATCACCCACAACACTATTTTTCACTTCCGTTCCATACTCACTTCCTCTATATAACTAACAAATCATATACCTTAACCAACACAATTACGCTTCTCGATTTACCTTCCCCTTTCTACATACTATTCCTCCGAGTGCATATTTTCTAGTGTTCACATTACACTACTCACATGCAATTGATAGTTATAACTTTAATAAATTCCAATTCAAATTTTATCGATGTACATGTACCCGCCAAAAAATCAAAATCAAAATGCCGGAAAAAAAAAAAAAAAAAAGTTAGTTTAAAGGGCCGATAAAAGAAAAATTGAAAGCCAAAATTGTAGCATGCTTATGAAAAAAGCCATAAACTCATAATATAGTGGAGAAAACAAGTTGGGGAAAGGAAACAATAGAAAGAAACATATCAAAAGAAGACCCAAAACAGAGACATAATGAAGAGACGCCGCAAAATGATAGCAAGCAACTAGTCCCATATGTCTAAAAAGACGAGTCAAAAGATTAGCTACTTTATGTCGTTGAAATATTTGAGATTGTGTACTGTGTATGGAAAAAGATGCGCTCACAGCAGTAAACACGTGAATTGAAAATGTTTTGTTTTTTTGGACGCATGTTTAATAAAGAAAGTGGAAGTGAATCCACTAGTTTTAGGCTTAGGTAAGTATCCACCCAAGTTTTGAAAAGAAAAAAAGTAAGGAGTCAATCTTGGTGTCTTCAAAATATTCTTCGCTTGGTCTTTGGCGGCTCATCATTTTGGTAGAGCTTTGGTAAAACTCAACCTCACGAGTCGCACTACAATTCGGATTTTGGCGCGTGCATATCATATTAAATATATGTAATGATTCCTCTAATTTCTAAATATATATATATATATATATTTTGGTAAAGTTGATTCTTTGTTTTAAGAAATTAAAATTGTTTGATGTGGTTTAATTGATTTGTATTGTCATTATTATCCTCTCACTTTCAAGTTTTTAACGGATCATATTTCTATATATTTAATAATCTTAAATTTTGATATTAGAATAAAATAAAATAATTTTTAATATTTGGTTTATTATATTAAAATTTTATAAAATAAATATACAAATAAAATTATATTGTTCCAATTAATTTGTTTCAAACCAATATTTATTATTATGTGTTAAATTTATTATATCAATCAACATTTATATATTTTTATTATATCATATGTTAGATCTATTATATCAACCACCGTCATCATTTTTATCATATATTATCACCTTAACTAATATTTTATCTTTATTATATATATATCATTGACCATATCAAAATTCAAATAAACTAATACCATAATAATTAATTAATCATATAACCGATAATTACTAAATATAGAAATTACATTAATATTATAATACCATAACAATTAATTAATTGTATATTAATAATTAAGAAATATATTAATATATGTGGTCCCCTTCATTGTAACCGGTTGTGGATCCTCTCTAAAATCCTCATATGTACAAGGTTGTGGGTCCTTTCAAACACCCTCAATTTACCCTCAATCCAAAAAAAAAAATTAAGAAATATATTAATATTAGAATAATTATTTAGTTGGGTATTAATATTAAGTGTTCATGGACTAAACAAAATATTTGAACATATTTACTTTTTAATGATGCTTCAAACAATTGTTTTATTCGGATATTTTTACATTTCACTTCAAAATTAAATCTTAGTCATGAACAATTAATCAAAAGTATATTGAGATCAACACTTTTTCTCTATATGATAATATTTTATATTGTAATTATTAGTATAACCTCCATTGAATACAATTAAATATATTTAATTTCAACTACAATATTTTCGGTAGGAATAAGTCACTATGTGACTCTTGTTTACGTTAAGGTTATGATATGGTGAATCCTCTCAAAGTTAATGCAATTAATAAACAAAATGGAAAATAACATACGTGAAAATAACAAACACTTAAATCTAATCAAACTCTCACCAAAATCAAAGCAATCAAGGAAGGCAATCAAAGGCTTACTCTCTTACCTAACATTCTGCAAGCTTTTGTGCATCACTATCATGTTGTTTTTCTTTCAACTCTTTACTCGGCTCGCGATCTTTGCTCTCCTCCAATGCATTGAAGTTATTCCCTGCAAGCTCTCTAAAAGTTAGCGCATTGCTTGTGATAGACCTCTCACTCTTGATGATTTGAAGGAAGCTATTCTGCAGATGGCCTCTAATAAAGCCCCGGTGTTGATGGTTTTCCTGTGAGTTTTACCAGTCTCTTTGGATGACTGTTGGTCCGGATCTTTATCAAGTCTATCTGGAAGCTATGTCCTCCAACACCCTAGGCGATCTGATTAACCAAGGCAACATCAAATTCATTCCCAAATATGGAGATCCCGAGCTTATCACCAATTGGCGGCCAATAACTCTACTCAATGTCTTGTACAAAATTATTGCCAAAGCTCTTGCTATCAGGCTCACTAATTTCTTGCCCTGATCATCAGGAGCGAGCAAACCGGCTTTATCAAAAACGATATATTTTGGACAACATTATTGTAGTTTGGGAGGGCATGGAATATGCCCGCCAGACTTCTCAACCGACTCTGTTTGTTAAAATTGATTTTGAAAAAGCCTATGACAGAGTTGAGTGGCCTTTCATTCTGGCCATGCTGCAGGCTATTGGTTTTGGACCCAGATTCATCCGCTCTGTTAATATGCTCTTTCAAAATGCAGGTGCCTATATTACTATCAATGGTCAGCAGTCTAAGAGATTCTCTCTTCATCGTTCCATCCGGCAAGGTTGCCCTCTTGCTCCTTCTCTTTATGTCATTGCTGCTGAAGGTCTAAGCTACTTGCTCGCTAATGTTGTTGATGTTGGTTTGGTTAAAGGTATTCAATTGCCTTCCTTTCCTAAGCGTTAGTTGATTAATGGTCATTTTTGCAAATGACTCTTTTCTCACTGGTTGAAACAGAGGCCTCGTCACTAATGCCATGAAATGTCTTGATATTTTTGTCTTGCTTCAGTTCTGTTATCAATGGAAGAAAACTCAATGTTACTGAGACAGGCGATGGGTCCCAAACCTCTTTGGCTAGAGGGATTTCAATGGCTTTGGATTGAACACGGTGTTCAATTCAAATTTTTAGGCATTCCTTTTGCCTTTATGGAATCCCCTGTGACCTTTGGAACTATGTGATTGATGAGTTGAGCAAAAATCTCTTTTGAATTACGACATCATCTCTCTGCTAGAAAATTCCAAGTCACATTCGAGGTTTTTGGTGTCACTCATGTCTATTACTCATCGTGTTGGGCACCTTCTAAAGCCGCTTACCACAAACTAGAGAAAGTCTGCGTGATTTCTTGTGGGACAACTTGGAAGGAACCATGGTTTTCACTGAGTTTCTTGGGACATATGTTTGCACGCCTTGATGACATTGGTGGTTTTGGCCTAATCGACATTCATATGCAAGGTTTGCTCTTCTTGAAAGCAACGATAACCGAGATCATACCAAGCCGAGAACACATATGCTAATCAAACACCACGATTTATAAGATGAATGCAATTCACGAATAACTTTACATAAAACCTTTGCGAATAAATGAGAAGCAATATCATATATTATTATGGAACTCAATGCAATACTGATGAGAATGGGCCTTGCTTAAATAGGTAAGGAATAACAATCTAAGAACCATTCAAGGTCATAGATCAAGCCATAAATCAAGGAAATAACTAGTCATCAAAGAACTAGTCAAGACCATAGATTTAGGAGAGAACTAGACATCAAGGATCTAGTCAATACCATAGATCAAGGAAAGAACTATACCTAACAACTAGATAATATCTCCTAATATCTAAATAAGATAAAGAAATATCCACACACATAAGTGGGTGAGGATAAATACAATAAAGGTAAATAAAGTACCTAGGTGAACATGAGCTAAGGTAAATACCTACTCTAACACTTATTGTCAAATGGATTGTTCGCGGCCTTGAATGTGAGGAATCTTGGAAAATTCTTCTCGAAATTGTATATCTCAAGAGTCTCCGCAATCGAAAGGCATGGCGGGGTTTGAACTACTACTCCTTACTTACATGCCCTGCATTTGTTAAAATAGGTGGCTCTTTTGTGGCCAAAAGCATATGGAAAGCTTGGGAGCTTCTCAAACCCCATCTACTCTAGCGGGGTGATGGTTTAGAAACACGTTGTGGTTGAATCCGGTGTTTCAATTTCATGAAAAACCCCTTGCTCTTTCGTTGCAGCTCAAGGGTTTTCATTTTTTCAAAAAAGGGATTCAGTATATTCAAGACCTTTTTTGTCCTTTCCCCAGGGATTGGCTTCCATGGGATAGCCTAAAAGCTAATTTTGCTCTAAATGACAATGACAAACAAGCCATTTCTATCATTCAAGATCTCATACATGGAAATTGTTTGCATTAAATTGGTGTCACTATGCAGCACCCATGGTGGTTTGATTGGCATTGGCCCTCTGCCACCCCCTTCAGAAATTATAAACCTCGAGTGGGCTATAAACTTCTCACCCAGAAGCAGCTTCCTCTAAATAAGTTAAATGCTCGTTGGAGCCTGCATTCCACTCGTTTTAGGTGGAAGCAACGCTTCATAGTTGTTTGGGCCATTCCTATAGAGCCCAAAGTTGTGCACTTTCTTTGGAGCATTCTTCATCAAGGGCTTCCAGTGGGCAAGTGTCTTGTTCTTCTGGGAGCTCCCCCATTGTCGTTGCCCTTTCTGCAACCACATTGAGACTCTTCTTCATCTCTTTTGGTTCTGCCCTCATGCTCAGTCTGCTTGGCGTTGGATTCATACCCTTTTTCAAACTTTTTTGCCCACCTTCTTAACATGGAAAATGGTTCTTCTGGGGGATCCGGCCTTTATTCCTGCAAAATTTTACAACATTTGGCATTCTTTCAAAGTGGCTATTTTATATCACATTTGGAAATCTATAAATGTTGTTATTTTTAATAAGGAGACAGTGGATAGAATTTTTACTATTTCTAACAAGCTTGTTGTCATCTCAATGTTTTGCTTCAGATCCAGTGCAGGCGAGAGAAAGTCCGCATTGAATTTGAGCACTTGCAGAAACTCTTACGGACCATTGGGAAGTGCCCTCTTGTGTAGTTAGTCGCATTCCGCCATGATTCCCTCGCCGCCACTCCTGCTCACTGAGGTTTCGCTCGCTTTCCCATGGCGGTGCAACTTCAACCAGGAGTCGGCTCATGGGCGCGTAGCACCTCTCCTCATTAGCAGGTCCCTTCTCCGCCTCCGTCTTGGACTCTGCTGCTCTGGGATGTGTGGTGGTGGGATGCGCGGTGGTGGTTCGGGTGGCAGGCACCCGACCAATCAAAGTTTTTCGTGGCTCTCTTTGGCTATCTCGCCCTCCGGCGGGAAAAGGAGGAGCGGCGAAGAGCAAATGGCTAGGAGCCGCTTGATGACACCCCTGACACTACTTTTGGTGGTTGGGGTGGTGACCATCCAAAGAGCCCACCGCCACCGCCACCATCTTCCATGTTTGTTGTTGTTGCCTAGCTCCATGTTTGGAGTTTTCTCTGGTTCTCTGCACTTTTGTTTTAAACTTTTTTGATTGATAATGCTACTGTTGATATGACACTTTGCTACTCGTAGCCTCTTTATGGCTACTTTGATCCTGCTTATGGGGTGTGATCTTTTCCACCCGATTTTGTATGATTAGCATTGTACTTCTTATGTCATCTTTAATATATGGTTATGCTTTTCAATCAAAAAATAATAATTCTGATGGAAAATAATATGCATGAAAAGAATAAACACTAGTACATAAACAATTAATTGCTTTTGTATTAGTAGTGTGTTTATTATTATATATTGTTGTGTGATTAGTTAATTCTTTATGGTATTAATGTATTTGTGTGTTTATTAATTATTATTTTATTAGAATTAGACTAGTTAATTATTATGGTATTAGTTTATTTGTATTTTTATGTTATAAAGTTCTAATGCATGTAAATATAATCAATGTGAAATTAATGAATTTTATAGAATAGTGAGGATTTTTAGAATCAAACAAGCAATTCCAATACACGTTGAAGAGGCATATCCAATTTGGGTATTAAGGCATGTATTTAGAGGAATTTTAAGGGATTTTTAAAAAAATTTAAACCGCAAAAGAGGAGAGGGGAAGACAAAGCAAGTAAACATACTCATCCCACAACCAATCAACTATTATGTTAGTAACAAAGCCACTTCTATAGTGACATCACCTCTATTGGCATAATGTATATGTATATTTTTTAAATTATTTTATTCACATTGAAATACTTAAATATAATTATAATAAATGTGAGATTAGTTCATTGATATGGTGTTAGTGTATTTGTGTGTTTATTAATTATTTTATTAGTATGGAACTAGTTAATTACTATGGTATTATGCTATCAAATATTCTAGATAAAACTTTGTAAGAAATTTCAAATCAACATTACGGATCACACTTTGTGAGTGATCATTAAGATCAAAAGATGTGTACGATGATCACAAATGCTGACCTCTTTGAATCAATGATTCAAGTACTTAGTTGTTATAGTAAGGACCTTGAATAGAGCAAAGGACATTGATAGTTTAAAAACTAAATGTTACTCTTGGAATTAATATGTAAACCTAAAAAAATAAAAAGTAAATTAAATGATATGACTTAAATATTAAATTAGTGATCGATCGTGGAGTGAGATCCAAAAATATTATTTTAAAATTCTTCAATGATTTTATACATAAGTTTTAATAAAATCTCGTGTCTTTAATACTATGGTATTATTTTATTTGAGTTTTTATATTATAAAGTTTTAGTGTGATGGATCCAACATATGGATATAATATTCTAAAAGTGTAGTAAAAGGAAAGGTTTTAATTTGAAGGCTATTTATGCCTGAATTTTTTTTTGTGACATTAATTTTTAAGCATTACCCTTCAAAGTGCATACAACAATATTTATTTTAACAATTTCACACACATGCGCGTGCACGCACACATTATGTGTGTGTATAATGTGTATATATATCTTTATACAAAAATGACAAACATATTTCAAATCTACAAGTTGGGGTCTAGATGATAATCTCAAAAAAAAAAGTTTTTTATAATTATAGCTAAAAACACGAAAACATGTAAACAACTGTCAAATTTAATGCGGTGGAAGGAAACAAAATTTACCTTGATTTTGGTGAAGAATAAAGGGAAAATTCAATAGTCTTATCACATGTGAGATAAATTATTTTTATAACTAATTACAAAATATATTCTTAAGAAAATATTCTAAATATTAAATTATTGAAATATTGATACATGATCGAGATAAGAACAAACAGTTTAATTGTAAATTAAAGGTTATACACGTTCCTTGACTGATAAAGTTATTGGTTTGAGTTCTCGTGGGTTAAACTTGTGAGAATTTTGGGATGCTTTAACACATGTGAGAAAATAAGGGTCAATTAATATTAAAGGAGTGGAATCCTTCTCCATATTGTGGGTTGTCAAGGTGGTACCTTTGACTACATTAGTCTTTTTCTTTTTTCAAAAAATAGAAGTAGTGTTTTCGTAGTGGATCAAATTTAATAATGATTTTCGAGGATTCGATTCGTAATTTTAAATCAATTCACATTGCCACATATCTCACGAAAAGTGGTTGATATAATACATCTCTCACAAGCATTGGTGGTTCACTTAACACTCATAGATGATACTCACTAGGACATCCCTAAATATCACTGTCCTAAAACTACTCCTTATTTTAATAGAAAAAAATACTTTCCACAAGTAAATGTTGATTATTTAGAATTATGTCAAAGGCATATCTTATGGTGGGAGACACTATTAGAAAGTGTCGAGCCTTCGCAGATAGGAATTTTCCCCTAAGGCACCATCAACAAAGTGACATTTATTGTGCCTACAAATATCTATCACTTATTTATGCTATTTTCTCAATAATTTGAAACCTCAATTGGCTCTCCTTTCTTTTGGAGTGTAAAAGTGGAAAGTAGGGTTGAGTTGAAAGTTTGGTTTTCAACTTCTGAGGAGGTTATTTTGTTTTATCGGGGCTTTCAAAGGATATGAGAAGAGGGAGATAGTTGGCGTTGAAAAGTAACTTTATAGAAGATAGGATGGAAATATATGTAGTTGAGGATGGGATTTGTAGTGTAGAAGGAAGTAGAATGAGTCGATCATCATCTAGATTTAAGTTATTGCTCATATAATCCCCATGTTCCCTACACTAAGGACTTCCACCCTTCATCCAAGTTTTTTGCTTCTTTCCTCTATACACATTTTTACATAGCTAAAGTATTGGGAATTAAGTCAAGCTCGTTGCCCTACCTTTGAGAATAATGTTTTCTTTATCATGGAATATCATAATCACAACTCACAAAATATATGGGCATACTCATGAAGAATTGATATTATTTCACCAAATGTAATTAAGAAGTGTCAACTTGATCATTTCTATTAGCATACTCCCAATGTGCACTAGATTTGGAGGTTTGAAATAGGATATGGAAAATTTGCTAAAGCATTATGGAAAAGGGACTTTTGTAAGATGCTTTGAATTACTGAGGTTCCTTTATAGATATGTAAAAATGTGGTAGCATGCACAAGGCATGTGAACTATTTGAAAAATAATTTGAAAGAAAGATGGTCTCATGGATTGTAGTGAGTACGAGATATGAAAAAAATGGGTTTTTTTAATTTAGGTCTTGGAAAATATCAAGAAAATGCAATTACGAGGTGTAAATTCAAACTCCACAACCTTTACCAACATCCTCCCGGCCTATTTCAAAATGGGATCTTTAGAACAAGACAAGGACATCCATCAAAGAATAATGGATAGTATAGTTTTGTGAGATGTAGTTGCAAGTGCCCTGGTATACATGCATACAAAATATAGAAGCGTGCACTGAGGCTTACAGTACATTAGAAAAAATACCCTAAAGAGATGTGGTTTCATGGAATGCCATGATTGCAATATATGAAAAATGGGTTTCATGAGGTTGTTATCACACTCTTTCAAGTAATGAAGCACTATGGAACACACCCTTACCATGAAGCTTAATTTTTGTTTCATTAGCATACTGAGTGATGCAAGTTTAGAGGACGAGGGTTGTAAATACCTTAATGGCATGAGTACATCGACAATATGTTATTACATGTATTAAATAGTATAACACTAATATGTTTCAAGTTCAACAACATTAGTATGATAAAGCAATCCACATTAATATTAAGGTTTGAAGAGATCATAGCGGTCTAGATTATCTTGATATAAGCTACACCAAAATAGTCAAAAGAGGCATGTGAACTATTTGAAAAATAATTTGAAAGAAAGATGGTCTCATGGATTGTAGTGATTATGAGATATGAAAAAAAAATGGGTTTTTGAATTTAGGTCTTGGAAAATATCAAGAAAATGCAATTACGAGGTGTAAATTCAAACTCCACAACCTTTACCAACATCCTCCCACCTATTTCAAAATGGGATCTTTAGAACAGGACATGGACATCCATCAAAGAATAATGGATAGTATAGTTTTGTGAGATGTAGCTACTGAAGTGCCACTGGTATACATGCATACAAAATATGGAAGCGTGCACAAGGCTTACGAGTTGTTAGAAAAATGCCTCAAAGAGATGTGGTTTCATGGAATGCCATGATTGCAAGATATGCAAAAATGGGTTTCACTGAGGATGTTATCACACTCTTTCAAGTAATGAAGCACTATGGAACACACCCTTACCATGAAGCTTAATTTTTGTTTCATTAGCATCTGATGATGCAAGTTTAGAGGATGGAGGTTGTAAATACCTTAATGGCATGAGTACATCTAACAATATGTTATTGCATGTATTAAATAGTATAACACTAATATGTTTCGGAGTTCAACAACATTAGTATGATAAAGCAATCCACATTAATATTAAGGTTTGAAGAGATCATAGCGGTCAGATTATCTTGATAGAAGCTACACCAAAATAGTCAAAAGAGGCTCCATAATTTTGAAAGTCTCATTATATGCTAACTCAAAAGAGTAAATAAAGGGCTCCATAATATTGAAATTTGGTTGATGATCCATCAAACTATATTAGTTTGGAATTTTATTACTATTTAACTTTACATGAATTGTATTGAAGATAATATTTGTTATTTTGCTTCTAATCAAGAGTGTTTTGTAGAAGGCAATCATTTGTATCACTAAAAATTCCTTCATTACCATTATGTTTTTTGTTGTAAGCATGAAAAACATGTATCAAGTGTTTTAACATCGACTTTCATACATTTTTCAAACAATGTTATTTGAATGCCATGATTATAGTATATGCACAAAATGGATTTTGTAAGAATGTTTTCAATTTCTTTCAAGCAATGAAGCACTCTGGAACATACCCTTTCCATGTAAGTTTTTTTGTTCTACTAATATGTAATGACACATGTTTAGTGGAAGTGTGTTGTAAATACTTCAATGGCATATGTGTGTCTCATATCATTATGCCTAGAATTGATCATTATGTTTGCATGGTTGACATTCTCATTTGAGTTGGTTGTCTTGAGATAACTCTTAAATTTATCATTAACATACCATTTAAACTTGTCACGATTGTGTGGATGTGTTTGCTTTGTGCATATATAGCACATAAGAATATGGGATTGAATTATTTATGGTTATAAGATTGTATTATATGTTTTTCTAAAACTAGCTTATAGTCCCTACTTTGAAAGAGAATTAACTCCAACAAACTAAGAGAATTTGAAAGAGTGTGTCTCTTGATATATGATTGTAGAGTAATAGGAGTGAGAGAAAAATCAAAATCTCAATTCTTTTATGAGATTGTTAAATTTATATCCTATAAAGATTTTGTTGAACTAAAATACATTTTTTTCTCTGTGTATTGAGCATAATTCCCTTTTACTTTTGCATTTTGAAAATGTTATTTTCGCAAAGATTGGTTGGATACCTAGCATTTTAAATGAACAAAGAAATAACATGATCTATTCAATAATTGGAAGATATTTAAGAGCAACTTGAAAACTAGGTTGTGTTTGTCCCCCTAATTATTTATTTTCTCTATGTTTGTTTTAGGTGGTTCCCATCCTCAACCTTTCAATATTATCCGCACAACAATTCATTTACAATTAAATTGCAGCCCTCGAGATATTGTCTCTCAAAAGATCACGTGAATCTTTAATCATTGGCATATTACCATTATAAGTAAATTAATGAAAATTGACATCCCTTCCAATATACTTTGCAACTCGTACACGATATATTTGATAATCTCGTGGAGGTTAAAAGTTCTTCTTCTTCTTCACATAGGCTAGATTATGTTGACTGGAAAATTCAAATATAAATGTTGTATGGGAGGATTTTATAGGGGCATGTGCATGATCTTGATTATGAATCGAACTCCATATTAAAAAATTAAGTCAATAGCTAAAGAAGAAGACTATTCCAAAGAGGGTAGGTCCTATGTGTCCCAAAGGGTTCTTTGAAAGTGAATAAAATTTTGACCTATTTGATATGTCGTGGAGGCCAAATCGAGACACAGTTATGGTCAGAGATGCACATGCATTTAAATGTGGGCCAAATACATTTGGATGGTGATACTGATAACAACCTCGGATTGCCCCGTTCATGAACAAACACAACAATTATTTTTTTAATCGCTGTTTTTTTTTGTTTTTTTGGAGAATGAAAGCTTGGACTTGGGACCAGCTAAACCTTAGCTACCTCCAATTTATTTCGTAAGGTGACGTGGACATAATAATTGATGCTCTTCTCCTTGCAATTTATGCGGTTAATCGATGAAGTGGGGACACCTTCAGAAAATGATAAATATCTAATATTCCCTCGGAACCTTCCAAAGGATAACAATTAGCTAAAAACACACCATCACACGCTCAATCAAACCTCCTCAAGTGTCTTTGCTTTATTCGCTATCGGTATTCCATATCTACTCTCTTTTTTTTTTTTTTTTGAGCAAAGCTATTTGTGCAAAAATAAAACCATGTTACTATAAAAACTACTTTAAACTTAAACATTTGTTTTATCCTTATAAAAAAATTATATCTTTTTAAGTTTTAAAAAGAAAATAATGATGGAAAAAGTAGGAACCAACTCGCATGAGTTGTGAAGTGAAATTCATATATCAAAATTCCCAAAAATAATTCATATATTTTTAGGAGAGAAATTTGAAAAACTTGCTCTCTTAGGATTTTCTCTATTGGCTCTTCAACTTTTTGTTTTGTTGTCTCGTCAAGTCTTGTTTCTCAAGTATTATTATTGTTGGATTTTTAAAACTGTTTGCATTAAATTTGACATTATTATCATTTTTTTACAATATAAGCCTATAAGCATGGCCCTTATCCGTAGAAATTATAACTTTAGTTGCACAAGGCGACAAGAATGGTACCAAACGAGCACAAAAATTCATCTTGAAAGTATATGATGAGGTTTTGAGTCGAGTAAATCTTCTTCATCTTGTTGATGTTTTTATTAATATTGTTTATGTTGAACCGATTGTTAAATGGTAAGAAACTTTCTATCTTATTACTTAGTATATTCAATGTATCCCTTGAGTGGAATCTCTACGAAACAAGATTAAACACCCTTCGGATTTTGGAGTTAGAAACCTCACCAAGGGAATTTCATGTTTTCCTTTAAGGAATCCTCATAAGTGCAAGTTTTGTTCACCAAGTCAAATTGTTGGTTCTTGCATAATACCCTCATGGTGTTATCCCCTTAGAGAGTTTAAAATCACTAAGAAAGTGTCCTCAAAGTCTTCATTTGGGACAAGCTTCCTATCCTCTCGGTTCCTCTAGTATTTTAGACCATAGATTGTTAAACTTATTAGACTTTGTATTTGTTGTGAAGTTGATTGCTTATGTAGAATCTACACAACAAAACAAACGAGTTTTGTTGAGGTTGACCTCATAAAATACTTGAAAGAGTCTATAAATATCCATGTTGATTATGAGTCTTTTCCACAAAAGGTTACATATATCAATTTTCCCACCACATGCTTCCATTGTCAAGCCCCCAACCATAGGATTCATAATTGTCCCCTCGTGGCTCATTATTTCATCCACAAAGCCTCGCAAGCCAAAAGCAAGCAATAATAGAAAAGAATGATGGTTGGACTACCATGGCTAGCAAAACTTCTTCTTACGGGAAGAGAAAATCTGAAATGGTCTGCATAATTTCCAACTACAAACCCCATCCCAACACATGAAAAGTAGGGATTATTCTTCCTACTCCTGTATCAAATCCTTTAGTCTATAATCCTTTGATCATCCCTTAGAGCCAAGTTTCTCAAGAAAACGTTATACATAACTAACTATATTTGAGTTTGGGACCACTACTGATGAGTGTTTTGCCTTTATTACTCACATAGTACACCTCACATTGGGAACACATCATCTATGGAAGATAATTGAGATAAATGTTGCTCCATGTTGGGGTTTAAGACCTTAACTTGCTAGACCAAGACCCACTTTTAACAAATAGTTTTGTTTCTCTCGGGATCCAGTACATAGTTTGAACATAGATAAAGGAAACTTCACATTTGTTTACACCGAAAAATTATAAGTGCAATATAGTGTAAGGTTTTGTTCTGAGGATTATGCCAATATAATTAATTAACATTAATAATGCACATTCATAATAACACATTAATACTTACAACTATGTTAAAAAAATAAGATGATTTCTTAAAACACACAAAGGGATGAGTACTTATCTATGCAAAGTGTTATAAGGAGTATCATGATGTGTGGACTAGATGGATGAGTTGCTTCTAAACCTAAAAGTGCTTTCATCTACGAAAGCCGCAATTGGAAACTACTCTTGCCAAAGATCACACAACTCTTCTTAGAATGTGGTATGGTCTTGGAGGACCTATTTGCAATGAGGTTCTATAGCTTCTCATGTCCTCCATTTTATCTCGGAAATGTATGCCACTCAAGCTTGCACAACCTATACTTGACCCACTGACATGTAAAAATCCTAGATACATATAATTATACCCATCATCAAAGCATTATAATAAAAGGAGAAATCGGTGTGTGGGTGAGGCTAAACTACCCTTGGTGGTCAACCTCTGCTAAATCAATCCAAGTGTTCTCTTCTGACCCCTCAAGTGGGATCAAACCTCATGTAGTTCTCTTAGTGAATATATTAGTGTATTGATTCTAATCCAACCCCTATGTGTGATGTTGTGTCTCTTAACATAAAGACAATGATCTAGTTATAGAGTAGAGAATATACCCAACATGGTAGTAGTTTGATGTGGTGTGCTTTATCTTCTAGAGTAAACCCTTTTTTCCCTTCAAGCCCTTTGATAATGATTGATTTACTTGTTCTTGCTAATACATCACTTTAGGACCTTTGTATGCTTGATAATGGAGGAAACTAGACTCTTTGACACTGGTTGAGTGCGTCGAGATATGATGTGGAGGTTGATCTAAAATATGTGCAAGTGCTTTAGGGAGTTTTTAGAGAGCTTTAGTTTTGATTGTGTGATAAGAGCTCATAAGAAATGTTAAGTGAGTTATGAAGACATTTTACTCAAATACTTGCTTTGCACCTCTGGAACTCTTCCCTTAACTCCTCTTCTTCTCAACATTCTCTTAAAGGCCGAAACGGAGACGGTATAGGGTTAAACATGATTATGGTTTGGTATTACCCACTACCTCTTGATACCTTATTATTGCTCTAAAAAATAGTTCCGTTCATTTTGTCAACCATTTCTTTGAAGACTTGTCACTTATTCATAGTTCGTAATGTTGATCGCTACTGATTTGGCTAAATATGGGTAGTGCTATGAACTCATCATCCTTACTTACTTGTAATCATTCTCAAACTTATTATGATCCTTCGATCACATATAAACTTCATACATTCATCCAATAAGGTTCTTTGAAACCACTAAGGACTAGTTACACAATTTTTCCTTACCTAATTTCCTCAAGACTGTACATACTCATATAAGACCATGTTTCTCGAGTTTGGACTCTTAAATATTCGTGGTTATTATCTTGGGACTCCTTATACACCTTGGAAACACCTTATTATATTTTAAGATCAAATTGTCACATAATTTACTAATCTTCCTTATCATTTCAATCACAATTTTTTTCCTTTGACCTTGAATCGGGTAACTCAAACCGTGTAAGGGTTTTCTTGACCAAGTTCACTTTGTTTACATAGTAGAAGGTATCCTACATGTTCACACTCTTCTACGGACCTTGGTTCTTCTTTTTATCCTCCACATTCAAATCAACATTCATAAATAATGATTAAACATTCTCAAAACTCTCCTTTTAGCTGTCGAACCAAGAACACGGTTTCTAGATTCTCAAACCTTCAAACAAATATATTCATCTCATGATTACTCTTTATCAATGCATGTAGTTAGAATTAATTTGGTTTTATCCTTCAAGCAATTATTATTTCATTCATTACTTTAACTAATTCCTTTTGTGCACAATCATATACACAGTCTTACCTCTTTCTCCCATCCTTAGATTCATACATTAGATTGTCCTAGTTATCATTCTTGTGTCTTGATCTCCCTTCTTGCCTCCTGTAGACCTGCACAAACCTATTCTCCTCTAGAATCATTTACATAATATACAAATGAGGAACATTCACCACTTCTTAAGTATACTGATCCACAATCATCATAATGAACCTTTATACACAGTTTCTACTAATCATGAAGTCATTTTTATTGATAAAACACCGAGATACATGCTTCATGAGCCTCAGGCTCCATTATAGAGTTACTTCCTCCAAGAACCAAATTTCTATCCTTTCCTTGTTTCTCTAACTCAAATGATCCTCATGCGAAATGCAGAATGATACGGTAGTTATGGTTCTAACTCCCCTCACTAACCCATGAGAAGACTAACCATGTTGAGTTAAAGCCTAGATAGGTTGAGTAGGTCATGTCTAGGGAAGAATAAGTCTAATAAAACCTAATTACATCATTTATTGATTCTAAACTAACACCTAAGCTTATAACCTACAACTAGACATTTGAAAATTTAAACTTGTGGTTTTGGAGGGAAACCACTTATTACAAGCAAAATGAGTCCAAATGGACTAATTACATCACAAAAACCTCCATATGGACTTCACACACACCTAGATAGCTAAGACAAACCAAAATTTACAATTTTATAATGATGCTTCTACATCATACTCCCCAAGAGGAGAGAATTGAGCCCAATTTTTGTGTTTATTTCTTCCTCTTTTTCCAATTCTTTTGCTTCTTTGAATTTCTTCCTCTTCTATTGTATTTGAGTTCATCTTCATGTTTCTTAGCTTTCTTTTGTCTTCTCCTTCCTTGTTTGCTTGTCTTGTCATCTTCTTGCTTCATTCTTTCTCTTTCTTCATATTTGTCTTCTTCTTCATTTTTCAATTGTGTTTTCTCATCAATTCCTTGATTATTTTCATATTCCTCATTCATTTATTGGTCCATACATGCACAAGCAAAGATAAAAGCCACCTTAGATTGCAAAAATAGAGAAAAACTAGTTTCCACCTTATCTTCCTTCCTTATCAACTTGATTTATTCTTCTTGTTGATCAACCTCCATGGTTATTTTTGCACTTTGTTGTAGATCATCATATTATTTCTTTGTTTCTTCTTCTTGGATCTTCATCATGCTTTCATCTTCATTGTATACTTTATTTGCCAAGGTTTCTCTAAGATTTGCTTTAGTTTTGACCTCATCTTCTCCACTCAACCAGCTCCACATGCTTGTAATGCCTTTCCATGATCTTCTTATCACACTAATAGTTGTATTTTCACCTTTGACTGATTTAAACTAAAATGGAGCTTGTTCACAAACTTTTTCCTCTTGCTTTTCTTCATTTTTGATCTCTAGCTTTTCATTGAGGCATTTTTTGCCTTTATCTCTTCATATTTTGTAAAATCATTCACACATTAAAAATACACTATTAGATTGAAAAATTGTAGGCCATTCTTGAGTAACTCTTTGCAAGATCTCTTTTCCATCTTCTTCAAATTGCTCTTCTTCTTCACTAGTTTTTCCTTCTTCATCAAGCACCATTCCCACTTCTAAATAGCATAAGTTGACCTTCATGCATCTTTTCTTCCTTCTTTCCTCTCTTTTCAAAGCCTTTATTTGCCTCATTCTTCTTCTTACAAGCCATTGTATAGGTCATTACACTCTCTTCCCATATTCCATCCCAAAACTCTATTTGCCTCTTATCTTTTCTCTATTAGCCACTGCAAGTCTTATTTTAACTTTCTAATCTCTACCATCCACTCCTCATTAGTCATTATCATATTTCCTTCACTCTTTTTCATCTTCTTGTAGTAGTCACTTGTCAAGAAACCTCTCATTTACTTTCTCTTTCTCACTCTTTTCTTCTTTCCTCAAGCAAGTCTTTTGCACCTTGCTTCTTCTCAACACCTCACCTAGGATTCTTACCTAGTATTTTGGTGCCTTTCCTCTCTTTTTTCACCTTCTAAGTCTATTTCACCATGGACTTCTTATATCTTTCTTCTTTCTTCTTCTTTAAGCCTTCTAGGCCGGGTTTTTGCTTACTATTCCTTCCACTTTTCATTTCTTCTTCCTTTCAATTTATTTATTCTTTCGATCTCAAGAGCATTAACCTACTCGATACCAAAAGATGCACGAGAGATAAAAACTCAACAAAAACATTCAAACAGTTAGATCAATCACTTACCAAAATGTTCAAAAATCAAGTAATTTTACCTTTCTCCAAGAAGCCTTGATTTTGCCTACAACCACCAAATTGCACAAAATAACTAAAACAAGATTTAAAATCTCTTCACACTTGTTTGAAATCACCAATCCAACATGTTATGTTATTAAAAAAAGTTTCACAACACCATTTTTCACCATTTCTCTTGTAGACCTTAATATCTCCTTATAACTCAACATAAAACACAAAATACAAAAAATATTTCTTCACTAGTAAGATTTTTAGGAACCCATTTTTCCTTTCATTTGTCTTAAAAGTTTCATCAACCAATTCCACTCCCATGCAATGTAATTCTCCTTCTACCGTTTTTCCTAGGTCTCTAATTAAACTAAAATGGGATGTGATAGCCTAATCTAATCTTATAGAATCATTAACTAAATGAATAATAAACTACGAAATAATGCCCAAGCAATATAAGTAATGAAATGTGAAACCTTGATGCAAAGAGGGTTAGAAATAACTTAGCTGATTTGTAGATGTCACGGGACTATGTTGCGCAATGGAGATCGGCTAGACATGAGGAGGAAATCGTCACGCGGGAGCTCGAGAAAGTACAAATACGGATTATACGGCTAGGCGGGGTGCTAGAGAAGGATAGGGGCACTGGGGTGCCATAGTCTATGGAAATGACAAGAGGACCTCCTCGAGGTGTCATTGAATATTCTCATGTGTTCATTTCTGTCATGTGAATGTCATTGCATATGAAGGGTGATTGTCCTCATCTTCCGAATGGATGGACTTATCACTTGAGTATTGCACTACATCTCGGACCAGTGTACTTCTAGGTGTGTGTGGAATTGTGCCTTAGCTCCTCTTGTGCGAGATGCACTTTGTGAGTAGTGAGCAATAACTAGATGTATAATGTAAATAAATGGTACATGGAATAGAATAAACTACCCTCCTATGAAGTGTGATGTAGAATAACCATCCTTTGTCCCTTATGATGGAGCTAGATGGATGAAAATGGAGTAGTAGAAGCCTTTGATGGATGCACGACCTTAGGTGGTGATATTTGTGCTTAGTGTTTGGTCCTCGTTATGGTCTCATAATGTTATATTTATATGGTTATCTTTCTTTACTTTCAAAATTAACCTCAAAAAGGCTAACCACCAAAAATATAGAAAGCGCAATCAACTATAATGTGCCCAAAAAGTGAGAGGAAAGTGCAAAGAGGATTAGTGCACCCAAAGGGGACTAGGGCACCTAGGGCGCCCCGGTCTGGCTAGGCACCCCGATCGAAATAGGGAAAATGAAGTATAAAAATACGAATTTGGGCAAGTGTTGGTACAAGATCGAAAGTAGCAACATAAAACAAATGCAAGATGGCCAAAAACATGGGTTAATTAGTACTCCTTTTCACTCAAGAACCATATGAACAATAGTACGAAACCGAGACTAAATAATTACCCAAAGTGTGTAATTTAGTGTCTACATTTTCTCCCACTTTATGTTGGTGAGCGGAAAGCTCGGTAACATAAATTACATAGAGATGCATACTTGATATCCATGTAGATCAATGTAGAAAGTGTTCCGAGGGACTAAACAAAGTGTGGAGTGATAAAAAGGTGAAGTGTGAAGACTAAATATGCAAAAGTGTAAAAAGTGGTGAGAGTGAACCTAGGGCGAAGCGCGTGTGTATATGTCAATGTGTGTGATGTACCTATATGTTAGTGTCGATGTGTGTGATGTTGAATGATGTTGTTGTTGATTTTGACTGCTTTCTTCCCATATGGATGGACCTACAAAAGAGAAGACAATCAAGTAGTCAAATACACATGTATATATGTAAAAACATGTGTAAAGATGCATGTATATGGGTAAAAAAATATGAAAATGAAAAAGGAACATGTGCACCTAATCCGTGATGAGAAAAGGGTGTAGAAAGGATCTTGTCAATGAAGAGTGAGTTTTTGGGAAATCTCACGCCATGGGTGAAGAAGTATAGGGAGGAAATTCGATGTATCCTCCAACCTATAAGTGCTTCCTGAGAGTGAACAGACCTTTTACTATCTAGTTTTTTGGGCGATCTGCACCACTAGCTGAAGTAGTGTAGAGAGGAAGGTCTAATTTATCCTCTAACATGTAACTGCTCCCCATAATGCTAAGGACAATCTACCCTATAAAATCCACTGTGTATGGAGTTCTATAGACTAGTTTGAACCCACTTGTTGTGTAACCCACTGTGTCATGGAAAAAAACTAAAAAGAGTTGTATCGATATTGTGTTGTGTATTGTGTAAACCCAAATGATGCCCCTCCTCTTTGGGGGTGCATGATGATAATAATGGTATAGCTACGATGCAAATGATAGAATAGAATAAGATTGAAGCGACAAAGAGGGACGGAAGCCTCACAAATATTATTGATCATGAAATCAGATTACATAACAATGCAAGAGCTGTAATATTTATAGATATTAGATGACCTCATATATGGATAGACATGACACCCTATCGGGCACCAACTACGAGACGATAAGACCCATCTCACATGCACATGTAATTACTACTAATACCGATATTGAATGTTATCAACATAACAATATTGAATGCAAATCACTAGACTAGAGTGCACATGTTGCACATTATTAAATAAAAGACAATGTAATAAAATGCAATAAATATGTCTATGCTAAATTATGCTAACATTCCCCCTTAATTTTGCATAGTTTCAATGAAGTGGAGAGGAACTCGAACGAGCAGTGTGAATTTGTCACGTGTAAGTGACTTAGTGAAAACATCGCCTTTTGTTGGTGTAGGACGTAAGCTGGAGTTTGTATGTTGTGCTTGAGACATGCTCGCGTATGAAATGAACTTGTACTTCAATATGCTTGGTTCTCTACGATGAAATCTTGGATTGCGAACAAGCTTCATAACTCCTTCATTATCAACATATCTTTGGAGTAGATTTCTGTTGTGGTAGACCAATTCCTTCCGGTATTCGGCGTAGCCATATTGCTTCTCACAAACAAACTTCACTGCACTCGATACTCTACTACTTAGTGAGAAGAGCGAGTTACAAAGTTCTGTTCTTGCTTCCCCATGATATTAGTCGGATCCCATAAAGAAGAAAAAGTCGATGTTGACTTCTATCATCCATGTTTCCTGCATGATCTCGAATCTGGATATCCTGTTAAGAAGAAGTTGTCGTTCTTCTTGTACTCTAGACCAAGGTCAATTGTACCCTATAGATATCTCAATATTCTCTTTGCTACTTTCTAATGACATATTTTTGGTTCTTGCATGAAGTGTGATAAATAGTGATGCAAAGTGATATACGGTCTAGTATATGTTAGGTAAATGAGACTCCCGATCAACTGCTGATAGAGAGTTGCATTCACCGATGGTGATGGATCGGAACGAGATAACTGAAGTCTCGCTTCCATAGGTGTAGCAATAGGAGTGCAGTCCATCATCCTAAATTTCTCAAGCGTTGTCTTGGTGTATTTCAACTGTGACACAAAGATATGATTCTCTTTTTGCCATACTTCCAACCCAAGACAATAGTGCATGAGCCCGAGATCTGTCATGTCAAACAATCGATTAAAATCCTTCTTTGTTGCATCGATCATCTTCACATAACTGCCTGTAATGACTAGATCGTCGACATAAACAACCACAATGAAAATCTCCCCCCCTTGCTTTTTGAGGTAGAGATTGGGGTCATAAGGATTCCTTTCGAATCTATGACTTATGAGATGCTCATCAATTTTGATCTACCATGCTCGAGGTGCTGTTTTAGGCCATATAGAGATTTTATGAGTCTGCATTCCATCATCTCTTTTCACGATATTACATAACCCTCTGGTGAGTCATATAGACTTCTTCTTGCAAATCTCCATTAAGAAAGGCACTTTTCACATCCATTTAGTGTACTTTCCAACCAAATTGTGCATAGAGAAAAGATCTTCTGATTGTCTTGATCTTGGTTGTGGGAGCAAATGTCTCCTCATAATCAATGCCTTCTTGTTGTGCATACCCCTTTACTACAAGCCTTGCTTTATACTTGTCAACAAATCCCATCCGATTTGTACTTAGTCTTGAATATCCATCTGCATCCAATGGGTTTCTTCCCTGGTGGAAGGTCGACAAGTTGCCATGTGTTGTTCTTCATCACTGGCTGATACTTTGAATCCATGACATCTTTCCAAGCTTTTGATTGTAGGGCTTCTGAACTGTAGATGGCTCAACTGTTTCAACAACTCTACTCATTAGGGCATAATTGACCTCTTCATGAGCTTATTTGTGAGTTCTAGGTCTAGGATTGGATGATGTGCTAGGTGCTTCATCCAAATTTACATCTCTTATTAATTGAGTATACCATTTAGGTAACTTCTTAGTTGTTCCATTGGCTTGTGGTGGATCCAAGTTTTCACCATCATCAATTCATCACTTTGTCATCTTCGGTGGGAACATCAAATTATATCTTCACAAGAGGTGTATTGCATGTTTGTTGAGTCGTTGAGTGGAGCATCCGCTTGTTTCTTCTCAAAGAACTCAACATCCCTACGTGTATACTTTCTTTGCTTTCGGATCCTATAACTGTACCCAAGTGCTTCTTCACCGTATCTAATGAATATCGGTTTCTCGGCTTTCATATCCAACTTATTCTTGTTCTTCTTGGGTATGTGCATGTTAGCTTTACACCCAAATACTCTTAGGTGTGCAATTGATGGTTTTGATTTGACCATGCTTCGAGGTGTCACTCCTTCAAGAGCTCTTTGTGGGCACTATGTTCAACAAATAGCGGCGGTTCTTACGATTACGCCCAAAATGTCTTTGTTAAACCTGAGTTGTCAATCATACATCGCACCATTTCCATGATAGTACGATTCCTTCTCTCAACTATACCATTCTATTGTGGTGTGTGAGTAGGAGGCATTTGTCGACGAATCCCATGAGCTTCCAGGTAAGTCTTGAACTCATTGCTTGTGAATTCCCCCCCTCGATCTAAGTGGAGAGTTTTGATCTTGCGACCAACTTCATTCTCAACAAGTGCTTTGAACATCGAAATGTCTCAAAGGCTTGACTCTTGTTTCTTAAACAATATATCCACATCTTTCTTGAGTAGTCATCAACACAAAGCATGAAGTATTAACATCTAGAATGACTTGGTTGCATGGGCCCACAAAGATCGGTGTGCACCAAATCAAGCTTTCCCTTAGCTCTATATGTGTTCTTCTGGAAGGGTACTCTGTGTTGCTTTCAACTAGGAAATTGTGACACTTATCGAGTGTTGTGCTTGAGTGTAGGCAATCCTTTCACCATGTTTCCCTTTTGAAGTGTTTAGAGATAACCAAACCGATGTGACCATATCTGCGATGCCATAGTTACGTAGATTGTGTGTCTTTGACCACTAGAGCTTGATCATCCTTGTGGACAAAATCAAGTTGGAACATGTGTCCCACATTGGAGGCTCTTGCTTTCTGATCTTGGAACATCTTGACTTATCTCTTATCAAGCACACTTTTTCTCCATTATTCTTGTCAAAATCCAACTTCAAGTTGTGATCGAGGAGTTGACTAACTAATAGCAAATTCTTAGTCGACCCAAGTACATACAATACATCTATGATTTTGCGGTCATGCTTTCAAGAGGTAGTGAAATGTTTCCAATCCCTTTGATATGATGAGTCATCACCTAATGACACATGGTTCTTATTAGGTGAGTCACGTAGTGTGTAGAACCAATACTTGCAAATATGTGTCATGTGTCGAGTTGCCGAGTCAACATACCAGATATCTTGTGGACTTGGTTTCTTCATCAAATTGAGTAGAATACATGTGGTGTCCTTCATCTGAATCATCCTCATGTTCAAGTAATGTACCCTTGTTGTTTGGGTTTTCTTTGCCAATTACCATTTTTCTGCCCTTGATTATTGTTGTTGTTGGAATTCCCTTTATTTGAATTGTTGTTACCTTGTTGGTTGTTAGGTTTTGAATTGCTTGATGAACCCTTTTTGTAGGAATTGTACCAACAATCTTTGATATCATGTCCCCCTCTATTGCAAATGGGACACTTCTTGGTGTTGTCTCGTTGACTTTTGTCCCTTTGTTGACTTTGATTTTGTTGGGACTTCTTGTTATTGGATTGAAATTTCCCCTTTCCTTTATGATTGGAAGATAGTGTTTGCTCATCTTCATGATCTTTGTTGTTCATTGCCTCTTCTTGTTGGAGTAGATTGACCAACTTCTCAAAGGTGATTGTGTGTTCACTCATATTAATAGTTGTCACAAAGATTCGTAGGAAGGATGAAGTGCTTGCAACACTGATTAGTACGAGGTCTTCATCACTTATCTATTTTCCCAATGCCAATAGAGATGCCCTCAAAGTAGCAACTCGTCTCAAAAAAACTTCAACCTTCTCATTGTGCTTGAACTTGAGAGTATGCAGTTGTGATAGTAGGTTGAGGATGGCTTTCTTGTTCTTTGCCTCATAGATTGTGCTCAACTTATCCCACGCATCCTTGGCCAATGTGGCATCTCTAATGTGGGGTGCGCACATCGTCAGATTACGCCAAACAAGATGATCAACTTGGCCTTTTGATTGGCTCATCAAATTGAACTTGTTGTCTTCTATTATCAAGTGATCTTGTTGTTATTCCATCTCTGTTGTCCATAGGTCTTCAAACTCAAGTAACATCTTGATCTTCGGTTTCCATGCGGCATAGTTGTCTCCTCTAGCGGTTGTGAATCAGTAAGAAGAACTTTGGTGCTTTGCACCCATTTTGCAATCTAAATTTCTGAAAATTTGAATTTCGACAAAGGGTAAGGCTCTTATCACTCCGGGTTTATGGTCTCCCTCTCAATATACTTGTCAGACGATATACCAAACCTTTCTATATACGCTTCCTTCCGATATACCCGTCAGACGCGTGGAAGAAGATCACCCTTTCAATATACCCGTCGATGACGGAAAGAGGTGTTAATGCACGTGAAAGAATTTAGTACATGGTACGTAGACAAGACGGAGAGGGGTTTGTGCAAGCACAAATGGATGGGAGGGCTCAAATGTGTGTGTATTGTGTCTTTATTACTCCCCATCAATTTTATAGGGTCGATACCCGAGGATGACATTTAAGCGGTGTGTTAGGTGTTAAGTGCGGTAGTAGTTGCGACTAGGCGTTAAGTGCGGTAGTAGTCACGACGGCATCACTGTAAGCACTTCTAGAGGCACCGTATATACTGACGTTCTTTATGAGATCAAAGATCTCGTGTGATAGAACAAACATAAAATAAAAAAATTGTACTTTTTTTTTTACCTTTATGCATCAAGATTAGTACAAAATGCTCCAAAAGTACATCAAAATAAAAAAATTGTGTTCCCCCTCTTTAGAAAAAAGGGTCTAGAATCACAAAATACACAATTTAGGCTAAAAATATTTTTACCCCCAATAGGTGTTTTTTCGCTAAATTTAGTGGTGGCTCTAAATGTGTTTCGTGAGCTTCTAAATTTAGAAATCTACCAAAATTTAGTAATTTCTCCAAATTTTCTAAAAAAATAAAAAAATTAATAATAAATATGGAGAGAGTGGGAATTGAACCGTGACTGTTTATTCCCAAGATCCAAACAAACAATCGAATATTGTTTCACCTTGTCTCACAAACCGTGATCGGGTTTTTCTAAAATTTTGTGAAGCATCATACAATATTTTTATTGAAACCCACAAAAATTCAGAAGAATCAGAATCTTGGTTTTGAGATCTTACCAATTTACCAGCTAGATCTGATTTTTTGAGAAAAAATGATCCGACTTGTCTGAGACTTTTTGTCACATGTAGAGGTCGAATCGATAATGATGTAAACTGAAAAGTTGTGTGCCTCTTTCTTATCTTTCCGGAAAAAAATGTCACATCAATCGACATTGTATGAAAAGGTCACATCTTTTTTCTAAGAGTTATCTGCTAGAATTTGTGGACTGCTTGACCTTTGCTCCGACTTCTTCACACCTCCACTTTCGGATCTAATTTTTTTTTTTTTTTTTAGATCTTATTTTTTCTTTCACTCTTTTTTAGATCTGCAATTTTTTCAAGATCTTTCTCCTTTTTAAGATATCTTTTTTTCACAAATCTTTTTTTTTTTAAGATCTTCAAATATAAAATATTCCGCGATATGTTAGATCATTGGCTATGATGCTAATGACTAATAAAAAAATTACCTTCCAATAAGTGGATAGGTCAAATTTTAGTTACGGGATGCTTGGAAGGAATGGAGGTGTGGGATGCTTCAATGGCTCTCCTTTGATGCGAGATCTTCTTCTCAATGGATCCTCTCCATAGTGCTCCTCTTGACCTTGCTTGGATAGAACCTCGCTCGATACCAAATGATAATAATGGTATAGCTCTGATACCAAATGATAGAATAGAATAAGATTGCAATGACCAAAGAGGGATGGAAGCCTCACAAATATTATTGATCATGAAATCAGATTACATAACAATGCAAGAGCTGTAATATTTATAGATATTAGATAACCTCATATGGATAGACATGACACCCTATCAGGCACCAACTACGAGATGATAAGACCCATCTCACATGCACATGTAATTACTACTAATACCAATATTGAATGTTATCCAACATAACAATATTGAATGCAAGTCATTAGACTAGAGTGCACATGTTGCACATTATTAAATAAAAGACAATGCAATAAAATGCAATAAATATGTCTATGCTAAATTATGCTAACACATGTGACGTCGACGTAGAAGGATGTGGCCCAAAAGAGATGACTAACCGCTGAATCGAAACTCTTCCCTACGGGGAAGGGGATGTGCTTGGTAAAAACCAAGACACATGAAAACAACTAGCTAGGAGATAAGTGTTAGTACAATCAAGCATGCATGTAGAAGACAAGTATAAGATACAAAGACAATGTGTAAGCTAAGATGCAAGTTGATAATGTAAACACCCAAGAAGACAATGTAGACCACAAAAAGTGGGTTGCAAACATGGGACATCACTCACGATGTCGCAAGACACTCAAGGCCATAGTGGCCACAAACAAACAAACAAGTGTGCACACAAAATAAAGGGCAACTACTGCATATAATGACAAACAGAGACAAGTAAGGAAAGACAAACAAATTGCCATGGTAGCAAGTAATCTTGCAAACAAATGTTGTACATGAAACACCCATTAGCATGGTAGAAAGATAAAGTGTATGTCAAAAGCATGTATAACCGATAAAGTATTATGCTATGAAACAAAATGAAATAATAACACATTTAGTGTTTGAAATTCGATGCCCCAGGGATCCGTTATGAGATCTGGTGGTGTGTCAACATCCATGTTGCATGTAGAATCTCATGTATACGTGATTACAACAAGAAAAGGGCGTGAACGTGCATGTGTATATGGTAAACATAATCACATATAATAAATATATCTAGCATGTGTAATAATTTGAACATGTACAAGTAAATGCAAACAAGAGTAAAATCAACCAAGATATGCGGCATGTTGTGGAAGGATGGAATGGAATACGAGTGAATGATAGGAGACGTGTGCCCCAGGAGTGAATGGAAGTATATGTAGTGAGGTTCATTTATTTATGCCCCCTCAGTAGTCAAGAATGAACTGTAAATGAGAGTGTGTCATCGGGAAATGGTCGAACTGTGTGTTGTGTGTAGCGTGTTGTGGTGAATGTGTAGTGATGACATGTGACATAGAGATGAAATGTGCATGAAGATGTAGCCTAAACATATATCACGACAATATGATCGAGAGAGGTGGTGATGTAGCCTAAAGCGTATATCATTAAATGATGATCAGAATCGGTGATGATGATGTTATAGTAAGTAATGATGTAGCCTATGGCGTATATCACTACAAGATGAGCGAAGGAGTGGTGATGTAGCCTAAAGTGTATACCACTAAGTGATGCAAGTGGAAGTGACTATGTAGCCTATGGTGTATATCACTAAACTAGGAATGTTGCATGAGGGATAGGATTAAATGATGAATGTGTGAGTGTGATGAGGTCCATTGGTGATGTATACCCTCAACAGTCCAGTATGGACCGTGAGACTAGAGTGTGTCATCGAGTAATGAGTGCAGCGGGTATAAGTAGATGTGTAAGATGTGTAGTAGATGTAGTGATGAGACAATGCCATGTGGTGTGTAGAACGTGCAATGTGTAATGTAGAGTGTGTAGTGTCTATTGTGCAATGTGTGGGGTTCATGTGTGTAGGAAGCCCTTAACGGTCAAGTGTGTGAATCGAAGAATAAGAGTGTGTCATCAAGTAATGAGTGTTGTGTTTAGGCATAGTATTTCTTAAGATTCACAACAATGAGTGATTTTTGAGTGGTTTTCTTAAAAGGGTGGTGAGGCGATAAATGCCACCACCAAGTTTGTTAGTGATATTGTATGGACCAAGCCAATTTGGCTTGAATTTTCCTTTAAGAGGGGCTTCAACATTTGTATTCTTTTGATTCTCTTTTAAGACAAGGTCATCAATGTTGAACTCACGAGAATGATTTTTACAATTATATGTGTGTGCAATGCAAGATTGATATGTGCAAAGATGTTCAAGTGCTTGGACATGACGCAAGTCCAACATTTCTAACTCATGTAAGCGGTTGTCGCGATATTCAATATCTTTAAGAATTCCTTTGAGCAAAACAGATAAGGAAGGAATTCAAGCTCAAGAGGAATAATAGCCTTAGTACCATAAACCAAGGTAAATGGAGTCGCGTTAGTAGGTGTATGAAAACTAGTATGATAGGTCCATAGAGCATAGAATAGTTGATTATGTCAATTGTTACCCTTTGGATTCTACCGTCTTGCACAATGTTTTGACAATGGTTTTGTTGGTGGCCTCAGCTTGGCCATTTCCTTGTGATTAATAAGGTGTAGAAAATTATTTTTAATTTTGAATTTGGCCAAAAAACTTTTTAACATCCTTATTTTTGAAAGAAGGTCCATTATCAGTAATTACAATGGAAGGCACACCAAAGCATGTGATGATATGGGTGGTGAGGAAACCACAAATTTTAGTGCTTAGTGACCGTTTACATGGGAGATGCCTCGACCCATTTAGTAAAGTACTCAATGGCGGTAATAATGAATTTGTGTCCTTTGGCAGATTCGGGATTGATCATACCGATGAGGTCGAGTCCCCAAAGAGAAAAGGGCCAAGTTGGCGCAATTGGTTGGAGGTCATATCCGGGTGCGCATGGTGGAGGTTGTGTTCATATATAAATTTGCCTTCTAATTGAAAGAAGCTAACACCTAGTAGCTTCAAAGCAACAATCAAACCTATTATAGAACCATCAAGATATGACTTATGATAAAAAACTTCTTGATGCATGAATAATCTCAAACTAAATGTTAAGATATTTCTTACTCCATAAGATTGCTAACTAATAAATGAACCTATTTAGATTACTTTAAAAATCAAAATGGGGTTGTTTCCTCAAGATTTGAAGATGGGATCTCACTAAGAAATGGCTACAAGGCTATTTTTGGATCTTCCCATGCTCTTGATTTGAGAGAATGGGTGCAAGATGGAGAAGCTATTTCCAACAATGGAGGATGGCCCTAGATCAAAATGCCTATAGTTTTCACTATTGCAAATGAGGTGTAAGAAGAAAGGGTGGAAGGAGGTTTATTTATACAACCCTTTGGATTGAGAGAGCTTAGCATCTTAGTGCATGTGGGATAAGGGTAAAGTAATATTAGGAATGGATAAGGTTGTTTTAGAAAAGGTAACCTTGATTTAGAAGAGTTTAATTTATCATTAGTGACTCATGGGAGTTGAGGGGTGTTTTAATTAATCAAGGGTGATTAATTAATAGGTAGATGTAAGCTTATAGAAGCTGATTAGAGGAAAATTAGTGTGATTTGTGGGATGTTAGAGAAATTTAATCCAATAAATGGTGATTTATTGATTTAGAGTAAGCGAGTGTAATTAATTAATAATAATTAATTAACTCAAGTAAAAGCATATATTAACTAATGAAAGGTCGTTAATTGGCATCCTGAGTGATAGGAAGGCTAATTAATTAGTGAAATGTAATTAATTAACAGGAATAGAGGAAAATGGTGGTTTATTGACGAAGTGTTGTCAATTGACCAAGAGAGAGTGAAGATTGTGGTTAATTAGCGAGAAATCACTAATTACTGATGAGAATGATAGAAGAGAGGATAATTAGTGTAATTTTAGTAATAAAACTGTGTAAGTGGATTTTAGGTGTCTACATTTTCCCCTCTTTGGGGTGGCGTAAGTGATGCCACTTCAAAGATAGTAGACAATTATAGACAAATAAAAAATTTGAAGGGAGAGAAGAAAAATTAGTATAATGAAGGATGCCCCTCGAGTGTCGATGGGGTGATGAAAGAGGTCGATCGACGATCAAAAAGATGAAAAAATGGATAGAAGAAATGTGAGGGGGATAAAAGGTGATCCCTATTGCCCCAAGTGTTTTAGATGAATATTGTTGATAGAAGAAAATGATAGGGAAGAAAAATGAAGATGAAGGGGATGGAAATAGATTTCATCCAGTGCTCATACAAAAAAATGTATTTCATCATATTGCATGTGATCTACATCATCGGTCCTTATTAAAATATATGCATACAACAAAAGTGTATAATAACATGAAAAACTATAATACGAACATTTGTTCATTGTAAAACACTAACTCAATGCAACATACATAATGTAATGCAATACGAGAAAGTAAACAAGCTAACCTAACAGGGAAACAAGTATAAACACACATACTCAAACAAACAACGTTCAAGAAAGTTGCACAAATGTTTTGTAATCAAGCTTCAATTTTGACCTATGTGAATTAACGAAAAGGGTTAAGAATGACACCCCAAGCAAGGATACATGCGAGGTGAATAAGCGAAGGACGTAGAAGTCCCATGAAAAGAAATCATGCCCCATGAAACTGCCTTGAGAAACATGTTTGCACTAGGGAAGACAAATATAGTAGGAAAACCATCTTTTGTTTATGGAGGGTAGATCGAAATGATCTGCAAGTCATGCACAAGAACATGCGAGAATCAAACAAAGATGTTTTATAAGACAATTTTCAATGTTTGAGTACAATGAATTTGACACGAAGCTTCAACGGCGTGCATCTTGTTACCAATTTTGAAAGAAAAAAAATGATTTTTACAATTTTTGGATTTTAAAAAAATTGAATTTTTTAAAAATTTTGCATATTTACCAATTTTTAGGATTTTTGAATTTTTTTAGAATTTTTGTATATTTACCAATTTTTAGGATTTTTAGATTTTTAGAAGAATTATTGCACTGAGAAGATCGCCTTGAAGCTGAAAAAGGGTCGCTTTCGGTAGCAAAAATATGCCCCAACCTAGCGAAAATGAGCAAAAACAATTATTTAATAAAAATAATCATCATGACGGGTGGTAGAAAAAAATAAAAGGATCACGGCAGTCACATCGCCTCTCTTAATCATCACGACAGTGAAAATTGCCACATGGGGGCTCAAACAATTATAATTACCAAGCCATGAGGGGGAGAATCATCACGGCAAGTTTTTTTGATACAAAACTCTATCGGTTTTATTAGTGACTTTTCTCGGCGTGCGGGAGAAATGGCTCAAGTTTAGGATCGTACGCGATGCATGGACATCATTCGAGAGTACATGTGACTTCTAGCGATGGACCATGGGTATGTGAAAAGAAAATTTTCCGTTTCAAGTTTATTTAATTGTATTTATTATTAGTTGGCGTGGACAATGCATGCGCGGCCCTTGGGGCGCACGGGCATTGTTGAGGGTGCGTGTACGTGAGGGTAACGTATACCAACCGCATACATGGGTGCGTGTATGTGAAAATCATATAAATAGGCACATATATGCCTAAATGGGCACGTAGGTGTGAAAACACGTGTGTTGGCGTAAAGATGGGGGTGTAAGCATTGAGACACACATACGCCAAAACCGGCACACATGCGTGATTGGGATTTTGGGTAGCTGTAGAAGAAGTTTAGGATATTTACAGAAGAACCCAATGATGAATAGAGGAATCTAGAAGAAGTTAGTTAGAAGAAATGATGTTAATAAGTGGTTTTCCTAATATTGTAGGTTTATTTACCCAGCATTGGAGATGCGGGAGCGGTATGCACGACTACGAGCCTTTGCGTAGACCTTCTCACGGCACGATAGGATCTTTACGGAGATCAATTTAGATGTTATCGGCTTACCATATGTGGCTCATATGTTGCAGATTTCTCTAGATCACAACCTTATCACGGCCTTAGCAGAGAGATAGCATGGTGAGAGCCAAAATTTCAAATTCGTGACTAGCAAGATGAGCATTGCCTTGGAGGATGTGTGGTGTATACAATGAGTGTTGATCTAGGATCGTTTTATAGAGTATGATGATGATCCTAGCTTCATCCTATAGTGTATTAGGGAAATGTTTGTTGCACGACCTACCATGCGGGGATGTCGGTTCATCTATATAGGTTTTTGCATATCGTTGTTTATATCGAGTACCAATCTACGATGGCTCTTATCGGTGGCATTCTACTTCGACAAGACAGACAGCATGGTTGCTTTCCCTTGGGTCTTATTGGACTGATACATGGTCTCATCAGTGGAGAGGTATATTGTTGGGGATAGTGCATTTTAGCACACCTTTACTGGGATCTGCACTTGATCACTTATCGTGGTCGAGAAGACCGTGGGCCCATTACTTTAATTCAGATATGGGCATGGGACCATATTGCTATTGGTCACCCCTTAGGATTTCTACGAGTGAGGGCTTGAGACAAGCCTTACATGATGGGTGGGCATCATTTTTCTATGATATCCAAGGTCACATTGGAGATACAATGTATTATATGTGTGCTTTCAATGATATCCAATGCGCATATGGTGAGATGGTGTCCATACAGATTATACCAGTGGCCCTAGGATATTATGGAGTGAGTGTAGCCAAGGTTGAGCATTTTTGATTGGCAACAAGGATTATATCATAGAGTGGGTGAGTAGATCGTGTCGGAGGTAGCTTGGTGAGTGCGCAGGGTATCCTTGGTGACAAGATGTGGTATGGTCATCGATCCAGAGAGACCTTTGACATTGGCCCATGTATCAAACCTCAACGACCGGGATAGTTTCCATAGATGGTGTCATAGCCATGGGTTCCTTTACCACAAGTGGTTGATCCAGGAGAGACAACAAACTATCATGGATGGCATATCACAAGTCTCCCGGTGAGGTTGGTTATCTGCGGGGTGTCATAGATGTAGGTATTGCAAAAGTAGGCTGGAGATGGTTTGCATGGTAGATGTAATGAAATTACTTCTATAATTCAGATTATGAGCAACAATATAACACCAAAGAACACAATATTTCAGATAAATGATCTCAATATGCAATTAAAATAGCTTCACCACTTCGAGGGGGAAACCTCCAAACCATACAATAAGACTCAAATGCTCAAATGATGATAAACTACTACCTAAAATCCCCTATAAATACTATTCCAATGTTATGGCCATCACCAAGGCCAACCTACTAAGCATGAGAAAGTATAAATGACATAGTAAAATGATATGGTAAGTGACAATTCAGCTACTCATATCCCAATACAAGCAATAGGTTAAGGGTGTAGCATGCCCTTCCTTCAAAACCAATGTTGTCCTCAACATTGAATAATCTCGGATGTTACTACAAAAACATTCATCCTCCCAGGTCACATCCTCTATGCTCATATTCTTCCACTTGATCAGATATTCCTTAATGTCTTTGGTTCTCATCCTCTTAGTACGTGTTTACATAATCTTCCCTAGCTCCAAAATGATTCTTCCTTCCTCATCAAGTTTTGGTAGCTCTATCTGGGTTATAAATTTTTTTCCAATAACCTTCTTCAGAAGGAAACATGGAATACTGGAAGTATGCGTGAAGATTGAGGCAACTCTAGTTTATAAGCAACACTTCCAATTTTCTGTAGAACTTGATACGGACCATAATATTTAGGAGCAAGTTTGTTTACCTTTTTCTATTACTTTAGGGACATCTGCTTGTAAGGTTACAGATGCACAAAAACTCAGTCACCAATTTGAAAATGTCTTTAACTACGGTGTTGATCTACTTGTTGTTTCATCATGTTTTGTGCTAATGCCAAATTCTCCTTCAAACCAACCAAAACACTGTTGTCGATGTTGAATGTATTCTAACCTTAGTTTACACCCTCGAGGAAGAAGTGATACATGGTGGATGGTAACCATATAATACTAAAAATGGGGTCATTTGAGAAGAGGTATGAAAAGATATTTTATAACACCATTCTACTAGTGGTAGCCATTTAACCCAACGTTCATGTTTATCTGATACAAAACAACGTAGATACCCCTCTAAGAATTTGTTAACCAATTCCATTTTTCCATCAGTTTGAGGATGGTAAGATGAACTATGAGCTAGCTAAGTACCAAAACATACAAATAATTATGTTTTAAAATTACTCATGAAAATAGGATCATGATCACTTACAATTATCTTTGGGGTTCCATGTAGCTTTTGAATTGTCTCAAAAAAAATAGTTGCGATTGTATTGGCTGAAATGGGTGTGACAGGGGCACTAAACGGGCATATTTTGTGAGCCTATCCAAAACCACCAAAATAACATTCTTACCCTCTGAAAAAGGAAATCCTATGATGAAATCCATGGAGACCTCCTCCCATCTCTCGGCTAGGAATTGGTAATGGTTGCAATAGATCTTTTGTCTTAATGGTTTCACCTTTATTTTGTTGGCACACCAAAAACTCGATACAAAATTGTGTACATCACCCTTGAGTCCTTCCCAAAATAATTTTTTTATTATATGATGTCTTCAAAAACTTAGAGTGTCCTCCAATAGGTGATGCATGTAGCTCTGCAAGAATCTTATGCTTCAACTCAGAATCTTTGCACAAGTATAACATGTCCTTGTACCATAGGGTATTAGCTTTCCACTCAAACTTATTAGATGTTATAGAGCCTTGCTTGATATTTTGTATTATAGATTGGGTATCCTTGTCCTACTCCCATTCCAATCTTGCTTCATCTACCCAATCGGTCTTCAACATGGACATTACACATAGTAATGCGTCTGCGGATGTATCCCTTCTGACAATGCATCAACTACCACATTTTCTTTACCCTTTATGTATATGATTTCAAAATCATAACCCAACATTTTTTTACCCACTTTTGTTGTTCTTAAGATGATAAACTTTGCTCCAAAAGTATTTGAGACTATCATGATCAATTTTCACCTTGAAATGCCTACCCATTAGATAGGGCCTCCATTGCTTGACCGCATGAAGAATAACCATCATTTCTTTCTCATGGAAAGGTTTGAGAAGATATTTTCCTTTGAATTGGAAACTCTCAAATGTAATTGGTCTTCTTTCTTGCATTAGAAATGCTCCCAATCCTGATCCTAAAGCGTCACACTCAACAATGAAGGTTTTTGAGAAGTTGGGAGTAGCAAAAACTTGGGTGGTGCACATGGCTTCCTTCAACTGCTCAAAGGATTTATTGGTTGTGTATCTCCAATGGAAGGCATATTTCTTTAGCAATACAATGAGTGGGGATGTGATTCGCCATATCCCCTTACAAAATATTTTGTAGTACCTTATAGTCCAAGGAACCCTCAGGGATTTTTTTGAGTTTCGGGCCTTGGCCATTCCATCATAGCTTTGATCTTCTGATGATCAAATTTGACACCTTCATGGGATATAATGTGACCCAAGTACTCTACCTCTTATATACCAAAATAAAATTTGGATGGCTTTGCATAAAGCTTATGTTTCTTGAAAACTTCCAACACTTTATCTACATGTTACAAGTGTTCTTCCCATGTCTTACTATAAATAAATATATCATCAAAGAAAACTAATACAAATTTCCTTTAAAATGGCCTAAAAATAGTGTTCATCAAGATTTGAAATGTTGAGGGAGTATTTGTAAGACCAAAGGGCATTACCAAGAACTCACAATGGCCCTCATGAGTCCTGAAAGTCGCTTTTCTGAAGCATCTTCCTCTCTTATTCTAATTTGATTGTACCCCGAACAAAGATATAATTTTGTGAAATAAATAACACCATGCAATTCATCAAGTAAATCATTAATTACTGGAATAGGAAACTTATCTTTGATAGTGTACTTGTTGAGTTCTCGGTAATCTAGACACATCCTCCATGTTTCATCCTTCTTACATACCATGACCACTGGTGAAGAATATGCACTCTATCTATGCTTGATGATACTTGCCTTCAACATTTCCTACACCATTTTCTCAATCTCACTTTTATGGGAATATGGGTATCTGTATGGTCTGATGTTGGGTGGTTGGCTCCCTGGAATCAATTGAATGACATGATCATGATCCCTAACTGGTGGTAGTCCCTTTGGAATTGCATCAAAAATAGATGAGTGAACATCAACAATCTTCCTAAGATCGAGTGGCATTGAAGAGTTTGTATTTTGTACCTCTATGGAAAATAACTTTGCTACAAATCCATCTACTCCTTTTCTAAGAACCTTATGCATTTTATGAGAGCTAACGGTTTGTGGAGAATTAGCTACCATCCCTTTCAATTGTATTGTCCTTCCTTCCGAATGAAATCGCATGAACAATTTTGGAAATTCATCTCTATAGTACTAAGGTTTTGAACCATTGGTCACCTAAAACAATAGATGCCCCTCCCATAGAAATAACAAGCATAGGTGATTCTAACATGTAGTCTCCTTGGAGAGCTTGATACTACGACACTTTCTGTGCACTTGATTGTCCCTACTATCCGCAATCATAACTTGCATTTCGGAGCTAGATAAATAAAACAATTGAGGCGGCATCTAACTTACTATTTATTAAGTTATGAGTACTCCCGAGTCAATCAACACCATCACCTTCTATTTTTGAGATAGCCAATAACCTTGAGTGTTTGAGGAGTACTAATACCTAACAACTCATGACAAGAAATTGTAGGTTGGTGATCCTCTACTTCATCTTCTACTAGTTCCTCGGCTTCTCCTATAATTTTAGCTTCATCTCGCATCATCATTTCCTCCTCAATATAGAACAACTTCTTCTCAACATGTTTGTGTCTCGGTTCATATTTGTTATCATAGTTAAAACATAATCCTTTTTCTCTTTTTTTCTTCCATTTTTTGAGGAGTTAGTCTAATTAGCCAAGTGAATGATGGGGAAGGGGTACTATAGTCTCTGATGTTAGTGAAAGGTTACCTCCTATTGCAAATAATTTTTTCCTCTGCTCTACGTGCCATGATAATAGAATAAAAAAGCTTGAGTGGATTAAACATATATACCTCATGATCAATGTGGTCCTTAAGACCCCCAAGAAATAGGTCATTTAGGTTCTCTTATGTAATATTCTCCACCCTTAAGGATAGGTTCTGGAATTGATGCACATAATATGTGATTGATCTTGTTTTTGTAACTTTTCCAATTGACTAAAGTAGTTATTTGAAACACTGGAACTATAGTGCAATTACAACTCCTCGGTAAAAATTGTCCAAGTGACACTGAGACCACTCTTCTTCCTTTGAGCACATAACCATCAATACCAGATGAATTGGTTTGGTTTAAGATACATGGATGCCAAGCTCACCTTTGTCCTGATGGGATTTGATGTAACTCAAAGAATTTCTCCATTTGATTTATCCAATTCAGTGAATCCTTCCCATCAAATCTATGCATCTCCACTTTCGGCATCATGTTCCGTGGTTGAGCATAATTTGGATTTTTATTGGGCTAGAAAAGTGATCCAACATGGTTATTTTTCCCATTATTATAAACTTAAGATCCTCCTTGGTTGAGTTGGGGTTGATTTGGGACAGTCTATTTACCTTTTATATGTTGCATGATATCATCTAACCGCTAATTTATTTGGTCTATGTCTCCTTTCTGACCATCTCATAGTGGAGATTTCGCAGTTCATACTCGAGTTGGCTCACCTTATGATCAACTGAGGTAAACCCTAATGTTAAGGAATTTGTATTTACCCCTTATGACTCCAAATCTTAAATCACTACCCCATCTTTATCTAAGGTTTTACCCAGTGATATTCTTTTTGGCTCTCGTGGAAGGCCCCACTATGATGTCAAACTCTAGAGTTTAGGGTTTTGATACAAATTTGTTCGAAAAGGAAAACACACAAACAAGATAATATCAATATTTTTTTGCGATCTTTCCAAAAATTTAAAGAACATGGAAACATTCCATAAATTGCAAAGTGTAGGGAATGTTTTTATGAAAAAAACCTAAATTTGCAATAACTTTTGTAAAATAAAGTAAAAAAGTTTGAAGTTTTGACGAAATCATACTTGAAATGATTTGCAACTCTAGTAAAAATATCTCGGACCAAATCACTTTGGTTCATAAGATATAGCGGAAACAAAAAATTAGGGTTTTTGCCCTAATTTGGCCCGAATCGTAGCTCTGATACCACTTGTAATGAAATTACTTCTATAATTCAGATTATGAGTAGCAATATAACAACAAATAATACAATATTTTAGATAAATGATCTTAATATGAAATTAAAATAGCTTCACCACTTCAAGGGGGCAACCTCTAAACCATACAATAAGACTCAAATGCTCGAATGATGATAAACTACTACCTACAATCCCTTATAAATACTATTCCTATGTTATGGCCATCACCAAGGCCGACCTACTAAGCATGAGAAAGTATAAATGACATAATAAAATGATATAGTAAGCCACAAGTCAGCTACTCATATCCTAATACAAGCAATACGTTAAGGGCGTAGTAGCGGGGCTCTCGAGCTCAAGCACGAGTGCAAGTATAGGGGTAGATGCAGCACCACCACGAGTTGTTCCCCCATGCAAAGAGCATGGCCTCACAATAGCCACAAAAATTTCACCACAACATCCCCTACACATTCATATTCATGTGGTTCAACAAGTTTTACGGTAGGTGGTGCTCAACCACCACCACATGTAGTTAGTTCGTCCCGTGATGGAGGAGATGGATGGGGTGGAGGGGATAGAGGAGATGGAGGAGATAGATGGGGGACACCGCCGCATAGCCTTTATCGGGTGGGGGATGGAGAGAGGCCTACGAGCATCATCACCTCCTATACATATCATTTGGAGTTCCAGGGAGTCAACAACTTTGATGCGGCGATTCTGATAGATTACAACTCGAGAGAGATTAGCTAGAGGATAAGAGGCATCGGTTGCAGCTAAGCTAGGTAGTGTCGAGAAGAGTGCGATGTTATTCGGGATTCTGGGGACAGAGCAGGGGTCCCAGAGATGGTTTTTGAGTGTGCCTTGATTACTAGAGAGGTCACATATTACAATATGTTATATCACACGGCTATCCGGTGGATAAGAGGGCTCCATATTACGATCGGTTAGATGGTAGTGGTCACGATCATGATCCCAAAAGCCATCCCGATCGGTGACATTGGTCCAAGAGGCATCGGCACAAAGAGGTGTCACTGCCACAAGGTTCATAGCATATTGCACCATCATAGGGCTCGCAGTAGATGCCGCCACATAGATACTCAGCTTGACAGGTCCGGGGGTAGGTGAGAGTCGCGGCCGACTCACTTTATGATGACATATGTACAGATGTATATATTTTTATGTACACCTTGATATGAAGGCACATTTTTAGATGATGTATATGTATTATTTTTGGTTATGCATTGATGTGAAGGCACATTTTTATCCATGCCTATGATGTCATACATTGATCGATGATTATGTATTGAGACACATTGTATATGGACATTGACAGTTTTGACATATTTACATGTATATGATGATGGAATTTGTTATGATGTATGATTGTATCATGTCTATTTGCTTTATGAGATAGCATTAGATGATATCACATTACTTTTGATGAGATACTTATGATTGCCCATGTTTTTAATTTTTGATATTGGTGAGGGGGGGGAAGGTGGTACTTATTGCCCCATTGGTGATATGATTGGATGATAATAGCTTAGCATATACGTTGGATGTTTATTTTCATGATGATGTAGCTTAGTCGTTATTGATGATATATGATAAATGTGATTGTAGATGTGATGATATAGATGATGATGTGATAACAAACATTGTACAAATAACAAACAAGCACAACAAAAGTTAACAACTCTAACAAATACACACTAAAAAAATTGAACAACACAACTATGTATAGATATATACAAACATGCAAAACATACTGAATATAAACAAACAAGAATTAATCTAATCAAGGAAAGACAATACCAATCTAAGAAGTATGTTAAGCAACACACTATACAAAATGTACAAGAAAATAAGTAAAACTATACAAGAATGTACAAACAAGCAAGAAAACAAAACAAGAAACACACAAACAAACAAGTAAGGAAAACACTACTATGTTTTTGTGGGATAGTTTTTTATACGTTTTATGTTGTTTTTGGGAGTTTTTGGAAACACTATTCTATTGATTTTGGGTTTTTCTACGAAATGGTTTTGTAATGTTTTTCAAATTTTCTAACATATTTGAATGTTTTTGAATTTTCTAAATTTTTTTCCAAAGCTATGTACAGGAAAACAGAGAAACGTGGTTGCCCCTAGTGTTAGATGGGAATGTACAAGGGTAGAATATCACGCGTATGTACAAGAAAGTGGAGATGTGAAGATGCCCTCATTGTTAGGTGGGAATGTACAAAGGAAAACTCTTCATAGATATACAAGAGGAGGATCAGGTGAATCAAGGCTATAGAGGATAGGCTCAAATGAATCTCAGATGTAGGAAAAAATTAGCTCTAGTATAAAGCAAATGTACCCCTAGATGCGAGATGTTTGTGACCAAAAAATCCTCCCAAGGTGTCAGAAATTGGTTTTCACTCGGGGACTAGTCCAAAGTTCCACAATTACGTGATTTTCACACTTGGATGACCAGTGTTTTCTTTACTTTTATCTTGATTTTTTGATTTTTTTGTATTTTGATCATTTTTTACTTTTTTGGGTTTTTCCTAATCTATGCCTCATGCTTAAGTGTAGAACTACTTGAGATTCATGGCATTCATGGGTTCACATAGCTCTTCTCCATCATAATACGCAAGTTTGTAAGCTTCGAACCATATTTTCTACGATGGCATAGGCTCCCAACTAGTTTGGTTCAAACTTGCCTTTCTTTTCTCTTTCTTTCATAGTGTTGAACTAGTTTTCCTTCAGGATGAGATACCCTACCTAAAACCGTGACAAGGCCTCATACATTTATTGTAGCCCCGAGACACTTTATTTTGATACACTTTCATGTGGTTGAGTGCACGAATGCATCTTTCATCTAACAGCTCTAGCTTTGCTAGTCTAGCCATATGGTTGTCTTCATATTTATCTAGATAGTCTCGAGAGATATTTTCATGGAGGGAATATCAAATTCCAATGGGATGATGGCCTCAATGCCAAAGACTAGGGAATAAGGTGTGGCACCAGTAGGGGTGCGAATGGAGGTCCTATAATCCCAGAGGGCGAGATGGATTTACAGGTGCCAGTTACAACCAATTTTACGTACCATTTTCTCCATAATGTGAACAAGAGTTTTATTGGTGGCCTCTGCTTGACCATTACCTTGGGGGTAATAGGGAGTAAACCACTTTAGGTGTATCTAAAATTGTTGGCATAATGCTTTCACGGTCTTGTTCTTAAAGGACTTACCATTGTCAGCTACAATGGCGGAAGGGATGCCATAACGAAAGATGAGATGATTCATGATGAACTTGGAGATTTGGGCACCAATAACATATGTAAGAGGCACGACCTCTACCCATTTTATAAAGTACTCGGTTGCAGTAATGATATCGGTGTGGCCATCTAAGGAAGTTGGAGTGAGCTTCCCTATGAGATATAATCCCAACTTAGAGAATGGCCATGGTGATGTGATCGGCTACAAGGCTTGCATTAGTGCATGGATGATATTTCCATATTTCTAACATAATGAACATTTATTAACATATTTGCAAAGCAGTCTGATTCCATGGTAGGCCAATAGTAACCTACTCTTAATAATTTCTTTGTTAGTACCATTCCATTTGTATGAGCTCCATGAGACACCTTCGTGCACTTCTTTGATTGCTTGGATGGACTCAACTGAATTAAGACAATGCAAAAAGTTCCCATCATAACCACGACGATAGAGGGTGCCTCTAAGGAGGGTGTAATGAGCTATTCTTTGGATTAGGTTCCATTTTTCAGGATGGGAAATATTAGGGGGAAGGTACCATCCTGGAGATAGTTGAAGATGGGTTCATACCATGGGGAAAAAGGACCAACAACTTCACAAACTAGACATGACTCTGGCATGTCATATGTAAGAATCCGTAGATTTTCAACAAATAATGACATATCGTTGTTCCCCGGCGCGAGAATACAAAATAGGAGCCTATTATATTCATAAGATCTGTGGATTGATTTTGTGCTCTTGGGATTTGCTCAAAAGTAATGTGTCTAAATATTCCTTGAGAGTTTCCACCATTTTCTTGTATGGGATGAGCTTATCATCTTTGAATTTTTATTCTTCATTGACTTGCTTGATGATTAACTGTGAATCTCCAATGACTTTGAGTTGTCAAATATTCTACTTAATAACAAGTTTCATCCCGGTGATGAGTGCCTTATACTCTTTTATGTTATTGGTACATGGAAAACTCAGAAAAAAAGCTTGAGGAATGAAGTCCTGAAGGTGTGACGAGTACCACCATTGGATCCTTAACCATGAAAGGTGAATGATCTGTCGAAATATACTTTCCAAATAATGGATTCTTCACTATACACCATTGAGGCGTCTCAGCAAATATAGACTCAATGGTTTTATTCTAGGTAGAGGGTTTCAAACTAAGCTGATCCATAAGACCTATCCTTTTATTGATTTCGATGTACATATTCGATATCAAACTCATTGAGTAGGATGATCCAATTAGCCATCCTACCAGTAAGTGTAGGTTTAGACAAAGGGTATTTTAGCGAAGTCAACCTTGGATATAAGCTTAGTTTTGTTATTTAGCAGGTAATGGTGAAGCTTTTGAAAAGCAAAGACAACAACTAGGCAAGATTTTTCAATCTAGGGATAATTGAGCTCATATGCAATCAAATTGTGACTGAGATAATAGACCACTTTTTCTTTTTGGTTCAAGTCATACTGAGCTAATAGGGCACCAATAGCACATTGGGTCATATATATATATATATATATATATATATATATATATATATATATATATGTATATATATATATATATATATATATATATATGTATATATACATATATATATATATATATATGTATATACACATATATATATGTATATACACATATAGATATATATATATATATACATATATATATGTGTATATATATATACATATATATATATACATATATATATATATATACATATACATATATATATATATATATATGTATATATACATATATATATATGTATATATATACATATATATATGTATATACACATATAGATATATATATATATATATATATATACATATATATATGTGTATATATATATACATATATATATATATACATATAGATATATACATATACATATATATATATATATATATATATATATATATATATATATATATATATATATGTATAAATAAATAATGGCTCACTTGGGGTTGGTGTTGTAAGGACAAGGGGATTAACCAAATATTTCTTGAGTAGGTCAAAGGCTTGTTGGCATTTGGGACCCCAATGAAAAGTAACATCTTTTTAAGCAAATGGGTAAATGGATGACACTTATCCGCAAGTTGGGAAATGAAACAGAGGATTGCTTGGATTTTTCCCTGCAAGTTGTAACATTGCTTGAGGTTCTTTGGTGGAGGCATTTCAGTTATAGTTGTAACTTTGGTTGGATCTACCTCAATTCCTCTTAGGATATAATGAATCCTAAAAACTTCCTCGATAGAACACTGAATACACATTTCTTTGGATTTAACTGGACCTTATAATCTCAAGGCGTTGAAAGATGCACCTCAATATTTCTATTTGTTATGCTCTTGTTCTAGACTTACCTATAATGTCATCACATATTCTTCCATAATATCATTCATCATATCATGGAAGATCACAATCATAGCCCTTTGATAAGTTACTCTAGAATTTTTGAGTCCGAAGGGCATAACTTGGTAATAGAATGTGCCCTAAGGGGTTGTAAAGTAATTCTTGTGTTTATATTCTTCTACAATCTTGATCTGGTTATAGCCAAAAATCCATCCATGAGGGATAGCATTTCATATCCTGCATTCGAATCAACAATCATTTTTATATTGAGAAGAGGAAAATTACATTTTGGGCATGCCTAGTTTATGTCTCTAAAATTTATGCATATTATGATACCAATTGGATTTTTTCGCACTTTGGTACTATGTTGGAGATCCACTCGAGTAATCAAAAGGTCAAATAAAACCAACTACTAACAATTTCTCAAGTTCTTCTTTAACTAGGAGGGAAACACATGGATGCATTTTTCTAAGCTTTTATTTGATGGGTTTTACATCTTTGTGCACAACAATATTATGCACTACCAATGATGGATCTAAACTTGACATACATGCATAAGACCAAGAAAATATGTCTAAAAATCTTGAAGAAGTATTACAAATTTCTTTTTCTCCTTTGTTGAAAGTGAAGCTCCCAATTTGACCATTTTAGGGTTATCCTCTATTCCTATATTGACATCAATGGTCTCCTCCACAAGCATCTTGGATGTATCCTCCATGTGCGTAGGATCAGGAGGGAGATTGATATCTTCTTCCAAGGGCATCTCAATGAGATTTTCACCCTGGGTGTGGTCACTTTGTATGTCCATTGATTTTTTTATTTGCTTATCTGCTAGTGTATCAAAGAGGTTTTCACTATGCGTCTTGGACTTTCATTTTTGTTGAGGCTTTTAGAAAAACTTTTTCCCTTGATTTTTTAAATTTTTCGACCACACATCTCAAATTCCTCCCTAAAATATACACATGTGTCTAAATCAATGAAGAAACCTTTCCTGTGATCATCGATTGGAATACTATCACAAATACCCATGAATTCAGCGATTGCCTCATTGTTTTCAAAGAGATAGATAGGTGTGTGAAGTGTTAGTCCCAATCAATAAAAGTGGCATGGACAAGGTTGACTGAGGAATGAAGGACTAACAAAAGGGGATAAGGTAAGGATGACTATATCCGGGGAAAGGTGTATAGAGGAAAGATCCTCAGTATAGGTTATGACAAGACTCCATGTCGTTATCTCGAATTAGAAGAGCTATCCTCACTCTCGGATGTAGTAGCATCGAGCTTTTGGGTGAGCCCCATAAGGTCTAATGTGGATGTTGTAATTGTCTAATTTGAAATGTGGAGTGGGAATAGGCTCTTTGATGCCTTGTTCATCTACACCACACCCGTACCCATTATATCCCATGGTGTACATCATTTTGTTGGGTATGGCATATTTTAGAGTTTGGTAGCAGGAAGCCTTTGTGCCTTTAGGGATCTAGTTTGTGGGAGAATCCAACATTTTATCTTCTGTTATAAGGCCACCAAGAAGAAATTTCTCAACAAAGCATAATTTTCTCGAGACAAATTATATTAGAGCTTGGTATACCCCATGTCTTGGGTGATAAGGAGATATCAGAGACATGGAGTGCATGATAAAGGTCGTACTCTCTGTAACCGTAATCAATGACCTTCATCTCCCATGAAGCAAAGGGAGATAGGGATGTAGAAACATATTTATCATAAGAACTTAGTGTGTCTGGATCAACACAAGAAGTGATAGCTTTAGTCTGAATTGGAACAACAATATCAGTAGAAGGACATTCATAGGTTGTACGAGAGAAGCTATGCAAGGCTCTACAATGTGAAAATGGCTCTAGATCTCCTTGAATAGTAATTGTTTGTCCTTCATAATATAGCTTGATGTATTGATGGTATGGCTTGCATGGCATGGATCCATGGGCGGCCAAGGAGCATGTTGTAGGGAAGTTCTAAGTCTAGGACATGGAACTTGGTGTCGTGATATGTAGGCCCTGGGCCCATAGGTAATACTATAGTACTAGTGAATCACATTCGTATTGTTGTAGGCTATGATGGTAATGATATGAGAATCTAGGTCTGCCTCTGCGCATCCCAATTGCTTAACTAGATTCAAAGTACATATGTTCAAACCAAACCCATTTTCCACAAGCACCCTTTTTATCTTTTTATGAGTAACAAATACTTCAATGTATAGGGGTAAGTTATGTGTATGATCATCACGGGAATTTCATTTTGGCTAAAAGTAAGGTGTTCACTAGGAGCAAGATGCACGACCACCGCTTGGAGGTGCGAAGGATCAATATCTATTGACACTCTTGACCCTAAAGTGTTTTATAAAGGATATCTTTATGAATATTTGATATCTTAAGAAGATCTAAGATCGATATCTTAGTAGTGGTCTTCTCAAGTTATTCTAAGAGATCATATTGACCATCCTGAGGGGTAGGCAGAGGAGGTTCTAGAATCACAAGGTGAGCATGTCGTGTTACCACAACACATTCTCGGCTCTTGATTCTTATAGTATTTACATGCTCGTTAGAGGAAAGAACACAACTAGTAAGTGAATCAAACAAATTACTTGTTTTGGGCGTAAACGTAGTTAGTAGCTTTATAGTTCTTGGAAGATTAAGCTTGATTCGGCTTCTTCTCTGCATGTTTATCATGCTTAGGGAAAGGTTCCTTGAATATTCTAATTTTTATTGGGTGTTTGGTTAGTGTTATCAATTTTTGCACCCTTGCAAAATGGACTAACCCTACTGTGTCCGGGCATTGGCAGTTAATGGAGAACAATTTGCAAGCAGGGGTAGCCATGGTGAAGGTCTCGAGCCATTAGTTATAAAGCAAATAGGAAAATATTGCGGATGATGACACGCATGGACATTATCAACCAAAGAATGTAAATGGTGTTCTTGGCCGACAATGTATAGACATTACCAATCGGTAACCAAATGACGATACCAACTGACAATAGCAAAGGGGACTCGAAAATGTCATTTATTCGACAGTAACATGTACAGCATTACCGGTCGGTAACATAATTTTGTACCGATCGTGGCGATAGCGAGATGATAGCTTCCTAACGGTATTGTGATATTTTCAGACAACCATTATCGGTTGGCAACAACATAAGGTGTTATCGGCCAACAATAAACTAGTTCACCGAAAAAAAATAGTACACGTTCTCGATCGCCAACACTTCAGGAAGACTTATTCCCGCCAAAAATAATGAAAAATGTTACTAAATGACAACAAAAATGTTGTTACTAACCAACTATAATAATCTCGAGAGATAGAGCTTAGATTAGGTGAGGTAAGTGTGTAGACACCAAAATTGGGTCACACGCTCCTTGACCCTTTGTTAAATAATCAACTTGAACACACTCACCTAACCATGGCCCCTTACACCCCACACTAATATTAATTTAATTAATTAAATTAAATTAATCCATGTCCTCACAATATTTATTATTTAATTATCCTAATTAAGATAATTCCCACCCCACCACCTCACCTAGCCACCTCACCCTAAGTCTATTCTTAGTATGTTGCCATAACTAACTAAGACCTAACTAAACCCTAAAAATCAAAGCCTACATCCCCTCTAACCACATTCCCGCATAAGAAAAGGTAACTCCCACTCTTGCCGGATGAATAGAGAGATCTGGCAGAAATCATTGCCATGATCTCCCATTTTTAGTAAACCTAGGGAATCCTGCCCTAACCGACGTCGATCACCCCTGAACCGATGCCGGTCAACCCAAAACCATTGTCGGTTACCTTTTATTCCCTTTGGTAACATTATTTCGAGGTTGGCACATTTTTGAGAGAAAGAAAGGAGACCAAAGTTGCATGCAAGCGAAAGAAGCATCCTTTTGCAGATCCAGACATTCAGAGCCATCACCAGGACCAATCAGAGAGCCATTGCATTCACGGGAGCACTCCGGAAGGCACCACTACAGACCATACACGTATTCTCCGATCAACCACCTCCACCACTCAACCATCAAAAACCTTAACACAATAAGTATGGCCCTAACCAATATAGTTTATTTCAGTTAGTAATCTTTATTACTCCTGTTATTAATCTATTCTTTACATGCTTATTGCTTCATCACCCACTTGCTTGTAAACCCAAATATCCCTTCACTCACATCACAAAATCACCTATTCTCACCTGTTGTACACTTCTGAGCATACCTAGGATCTCTACAGACCTCCCCATTCATCGACCCAAACTTTATTTGACCTCAGATCACCCCTGCCATTTAACTTATTTTGAGTTTCTTTTACCTCGACCATACCGACACCGATTATCCACACCCATCGTTGGTTCTACTTAAACCTAGTCTTTGGTCACATTTAGCCGACGCTCTCGGTCTCTCGTGTTTTACACCTTGACCAAGAATAGACCCAATAATCACCTTACCGGTTTACCTAAATAACCCGAATCGACCGACCTACGACCGGCCCCCAATACCTCGACAAATGCCTCACCTCTCGATCCAACTATACCGACATGTTGTGATTGGATTTGCTTATTGTATTTGGATGAGATACATAAATCATATCAACTACAGTAGGACCTTGTTTATTTCTTGCATTAACTTGTTTTAAACAGTGGATTGATAGTCATCTAGGAAGTATCACACTTCCTAGAACTAGCATACGCCAGCGACCCACCGTCATATATCATTTAACTATCTTTTGTGGTCTTGTTTTCTATTACAGGTAGTTCCTCCTAGCCAAAAGGAAGCTCTCACATTCAACTATGGATCAAGAAGTCAGAACGTGCGCAACAACCATCAACCAACCAACATTTAATAGGTATTCCTCCTTGGCCCTTACCCTTATCTATTTCATCATTTCGAAAAGGTAAAGAAAATGGTGAAACATTTTGGCACGCCTGGGACCCATCAGGGGTTCTTTTGCATTTATTCATTCCTAGGTGAAATTTGTGTGTTTGTTTCCCTTAGAAAAGCTTCCACATTAATTTTTCTTCCTTGGAATCATTCTCCTTCTTTCTATTGTCTAAAAACAATCGTGTTTTTGTGCTTTAAAAAGAACACATCTTCCTTTCTTTTTGCATTGCATTAGTGAAAGAGCATCCCTCTTCCTGTTCATCTCTTGCTACATCGAATATCACACTTCGATTTGGGTTTAAAACACTTGCATTGCATTCTGATTTGTTGCATTATTAGTTCACATTAAAATTGAGGGAAACCTATATGCTGGAAGTCATGCCCAACTGATGGTTGACACAAAGAATCGTAGAAATCACATTTTTCTCTCTCTCGTGTCTTACCAAACTTGCACAAAATCAAATATACACATCTTTCTTAAACATCTTACCCAGGAACATCTATTAGTGATCACACGATTCGGTTGGTAGGTACTCACCATGCCTCATTGCCGAGTCATCATCTCGAGAGGACGGCCTGTCTCCCGCCATAACATACCGAAACCTCTCCTTTTAGATATCCTTCTTCGTAGGACACCTTCCCAACCAAAAAAATCTGTTCTAAATACATACAATCGGTCCTAAAAGCATAAGCTAAACAAACATAAGAAAATCATTGTTAGGATCGTGGTTTTCCCTAGCGTTTTTCTTGGCTTGTGTTTTGAGGTGTGAGACTACGAATCTCCATTTTTCTTCTTCCTTACACACTCCACCATCATAGTTGGAGTATTCTGACTTTGTCTAAGTGTGTCAGGGCCTCATCTTCTCACTCTCAGGTTTCGAAATGATTCTTCACTTAATTTAATTCATGAAATCAATTTTTTTCATTTCTTTCTAATTTCACACCATACCGATGTCGGTCCAACAACCGTCATCGGTTCACATCTCGATCCGTTATCAAGTTAAACCCTAACCGGTATTGGCTTTTGGATTTCTAGTTACTTTACCTAGAACAACTTTCATTACTGCTTCTGTTCTATTTCCAGCCCTTAGGGCATCATCATATTTCTCCCTTATTGATATTTATTGTCATACACAGTTTCACCAGTACAAATCCAACATTCCCACTTCATTTTTTTAGACTGGTTTCTTCCACAGTGACCAGTATCGGTTTTAGAAACCATCATTGGTGTTGTCCTAACCGTCATTGGTCACCCTGACCGTCATCATTTTTCCCATAACCATCACCGGTCAACCTAACCATCGTCGATTGCCTATATTTAATTTTTCAAAATCTAGACACTCGACTCGGATTCACCTCCCAGGACCCCATTATTCTTTGTTTTTACTGTTTTCCGTGTCACCTACGAGAATATAGTCTTACCAAGTCGCACTTGTTCACATGGTGCTAACTCACAGCCAGACTAACACCCTCATATTCCATGCTAGTAGTCAACCAATCCCACCTAGTCCTTCACCGCCTTCCATCCTATCACCCATGAATCCAACCTTACCTACCACCATTGCTTTTAGCGATGATGAGTTTACACGAATCCGATCGAATCCCATGGCCTTACGGTTCTACCTTTCCCACTGTTACACCCGAAACTCCTCTAGTCGGTTGATATATACAACATGCATGTATCAATATCTCCCGCCCTTATTCATGTTATTACATTACCCTCACCGCTTCACCCTTGATAGTTTTTGCAGTTAGGACCCATACTCAAAGCATGACCGCCGCATCGGTAGTTTCCCTCACGCCTTTTGTATCTATTGTCCCCTTGTCCACCACCTAGACCATAGCACAATCCACACCCATTGTCTCACAAATACCCATTGCAACACAACCGCCCGTGGTGTCGGTGACCTCTACTCCATTCCAAAATCTCATCCTCTCCATCCCGCAAACATTACCCCCAATCGCTACTAGAGTCACGACAACCATCCCACCTACATACACCTATTATCAACAACCCCTATCTCATCTGTCACCCATTCTGGATATGTGCCTTCCATGTCGGTTCCTTATTCCCAACCTCCCTATTAGGTTCAATATCCGCCTCCTTATGCCACAGGAGGTGTCCCCCATCACAACCTACCAACGACCTCATCAAGTTGATGATGGAAAAGATGTAAACATTAGAAGCATCGGTTTTTGGCTCATGCAATTCCCTCACCTATGATGAAATTTGTAATGAGCCTATTCACCCGTCCATTCCCATTCGACCATACCCCATACATTAGGAGATGCCAAAATTCAACTGCTTCAATAGCAAAGAAGATCCACAACAACATTTGTGGTCCTTTAAACATGGGTGTTAGTTGAATGCCCACGATGACGTTTTACTTTTGAGGATTTTCCCAATGTCCCTAATAGGACCTACATTGACCTGGGTACGGTGGACTACCAAGACACTCCATTTACTCATTCAATCAAGTGGCCCAAGCCTTCCTAGATCACTTCTCCATCAACATTGTTAAGAAGGTTACCATGACTGATCTTTATTCCACACGACAATATGACGACGACGAGTCTATCACCGACTTTTTCACTCATTGGCGCAAACCTCATTAACTTGACTCACATTCCAACTGCCTCAAACCGAGCTTATAGAAATATTTACTCAGGCCTCCACTAGACACATCTCACCAACCCTACAGGTGCAAAATTTTCACACTTTCGACGAAGCATTTACCATGGCACGGAAATTGGAAATTCATGCTATCGAAGAAAATAAGATTCAACTTTGTAATAAGAACATCGCATTCAAATCAAATGATACTTCTTCATCTTTGAAACCTCAAAACAACTATTCAAATCCCAAAGGGTTTGTTAATGCCATAGTTCTCAAATCTAGTCCCCCTCATCAATCAAACCCGACCAAACCCCCTTCTAATCTCTCTCTGTCTAAGCTTTCCAGTTCAGACGAGAACAACGAAAGTACACTTCCCTAGGAGAATCTTATTCTTCCATTTTGGAAAAGCTTGTTAAGGTTGGCACCATTACCCTTCCACCTATAAAACCACATACTGGTTTCGACCCTAAGCGACCCATGCCTGCGTGGTATAAGGAACATGACTTTTGTAACTATCATCGAATCAAAGGTCACAACAACAATAACTGCATGAGCTTCAAAAATATCATTCAAGAAATGATAGACAATGGAGAATTAGTCTTGGATATCCCGAATGCACCTAGTTAACCAAAACCTACACATCTTCAAGAATTCATTCCCTAATCATGCCCCATATTCCAACCAAAGGGGTGATACCTTAAACAATGATAAAGCACTATCCGCGAAGTCCACGCTATTTTCAATGACACACCAGTTGTTTCCCAATTGCCTCATATTCCTTCCATAGGTAAAATCTTAGCCCACGCTCCCCTACTGCGCACCAAAACCTATTTCATATACTCCTCTACCCACATAAGAATCCCCTTCATCTTCTCCTTCACTCGTAAAAGATCCTATAATTAGCACACCGCCTTTGACCCCTTAAAATTCCGAGCCCACTTCACTAACGCAAGGAGAGCCCACTTTGGTGGTCTGTCCTCTCCTCTACCCATGGAGGATACTATAGAAGTACCACCTTTTGTAGACGACTGTTCATAATCGGACTTTCAAGATCCCATTGATCTGCTTTCGGCTCTCTTACCCATAGAGTCCGAGGCTAGCCATTTCGTGGTATCTCAAACACATTTTATGGGGATTACCACTTGGTCCACGTCGGCTCCATTTTACAACAGATTATTCTCACGTGGCCGATCTGGGCCTGGACTATGTCGATAGAACCTTACTTTGGGGGCGTCTTCAACTTCCTGTTTCAACACAAATGCAGTTGTCACTCGTTGACACCTCCACTATCTATCCAAAAGTGTTTCGCCGACCAAACCGAACACAACCATAACTATCACAAAATCTCCCATGACACCACTCATAGCTCAACTCACACCTCTATCCATAACCCAACATGCATCTGCACCCAAACCCACACCTATATCATCTCCTTACCTAAACCTATCACTACCTTAGGGGTCATACCAATAGCTAGCCTTACTCATCCACCCATCAAATTAGATTTAGCTACGTCTTCCAAAACTAACACCAAACTTAACCCGACCCCTAAATAGAAGAGCCAATATCCTAGATCTCATACCCCACCTCACCAACCACACCCTTATCACCTTCACCCTTTTCGTCCATCCTAGGACCTCACCCCGACGCCTAGCCAAGAAACCCCCATCCACCAATAATCCAAGAACGCAACAACCCATTTCCCCATTAAAGACCTCTAATATACCCAAGCGACCCACACAACCTCCGCCCTCACCCGTAACCTTCTTACCACCCATACCTCCAATACCATCAATAACTTCTTCACTAACACTTCCTTCTCTTTCACTCACGCCTCCTACCCAACCCACACCACCTACATCCATAAGCACCTTGGTTACCCCCGTGAGTAACCCGCCCTCTTCCCCATCGGCTTTTACCTCCACATCTCATATGCCTCGTATCACCTTTACCCAAAAAGATGCAACCTAAAGCTTAAAATCTACCCTCTAATAAGGCGGTTAAACCAACTACGCCTTATATTTCCATTTCATCTACCATGCCCCTACCCAAGTAGATACGACCAACACCTAAGACCACACCACACACCAAACTCGTAACCCAACCCACTACCCCTCTTGTAAAAACTCTTCCTATACAGTTAGTCGCACCTATACCCAAACCCACATTCACCTCCCATTGTGATCCATTAGCAGGGTCCTACGCTAAAATCCTAGCTAACCTCCTCAAAACTTTTGTCATCACATTACCACCTCTTAGACCTTATGACCCACTCAAACCCAAACCAAAAGGGTTTGACAAAACCAAAATTTGTGCCTACCATCGTGTGTCAGGACATGATGTAGAGAACTGTAAGGCTTTGAAATCTGCTCTTGTCCAGTTATGTCCTCTTGAAGAAAAATTTGACAATGATGATCTTCTTGATGAGGACCCCATTTCACCTGCACCAATTTCCACAGATTTTCACTCATTTCCTACTCAAACGACCAAAATCTCCACCCCACAAATCTTAGATCCATCCCAGAGATTCGAAATTAACATGGTTCACATAAGAGAGTTGGCCAAACCACCACCCAAATGTCGATGCACCCTACTCATCTCACAAGGGTCGTATCCACCACTAGGGTTTTGTCCCTCTTGTTGTTATACCTTCCATGACACACCCTCTTCATCCACCTCCCTCAAATTAACATGATTAGCATTGCCACCTGTGCTCAGAAAGACAAGGGCAAGGAGAAAGCAACTGGCCCATCAACCAACCATGTACCCAATATATCTGTCTGCACCCACACCCAAAGTCATCATTCGTGGTCCTCGTATATCCCATTTCGACGGGGCCACACATCATACAATGCTAAAACAACTACACCAATCCCCCCTCAAAATGTCTTTATATGACCTCGTCCAGACCTCAGAGTCACATCATCAAGCCCTCATGGAGGTCCTTCAATCTATCAAAGTCTTACCAAATGACCCCACACCTATAACCTCCATCATTACCCCTCACCACGTAGCCTCTCTCACTAGGTCTTCACCTTCCTCTACACCTTCACCCACTCGCCAAGTGGCTGCCCTCAGTTTTGCAGATGAAGAGATCGCTCCCTTCCAATCTGATGACCCCGATCCCACTCTTTTCATCTCTCGTCTTTATCGATAATATATGCATATGACGTGTTATGATCGATGGTGGTGCTAGCATTAACATCATCTCCTCCCATGCGTACGCCCAAATGTAAATACCTGCCAATTACATGCATAGTAACCCCATTATGTTGCGTTCCTTCAATGACGCCATAACCTCTACACTGGGTACCATTGTTCTCCATGTCTGCGTAGGTCCCCGCACCGCCTCTCGGAACTTTTCTATGTTCTAGAAGGGGAGTTCCAAGATAACTTCGTCGCTTGTCCGACCTTAGATTTGTGCTATGGGTTATGTCCCTTTGACATTACATTGATGCCTAAAATTTGAACATGAGGGACATAATTAAACCATCCCTACTGGCCCCTCACCTTTCAAGACCTGTAACATGCTATATCAACCCAATGATGTGCTTGTACCGGTCAAGGCATCCACCACTAAAACCACTTCACCTCCACCCATAAGCCCATCCACCAAAATTGCCACTACTTCTGCTACGTCTAACCTCGCTATCCCTACTACAACTGTAGCCTCTACCACTAGCGCCCTGCTTCCCCTTCATCTAGCGAGCCATCTATACCCGCTACCCACATACCAACTACTAATCCCTTAGAAGGTGTTTTTCAATGCCTCACTCTGGGGGAGTACCGCCTATACAATATTGATACCTTCCTCACCCCACAAGAGTACGGGAATCTGCGTCAACACCCCAATTATGACATGCGCATTAGTGACGTTTTCCCTTATGGCCCTCCCCATCTTCACACCAATCTAATGTATGGGGGACTTGATATGGCCACCTATAAACCCGAACCTCCATCCCAAACCCAACCATTTTCCACCGACCTACACTCCCTCACTAACCGTCGTTTTGCTCACACTTTCCTCCATCGGTGTGCGTGGAAAGGATTTGGCTTCGATTTTTATGAACAAGGCCGCCACATTGTCATCTCTTGTACCTCTCGCAAACACAATGACCGTAGTGGCTTTGGTTTTTACGCTTCATCTTCTAAGAAGGTTTGCATCGACCTTATTCAAGACAAGACATCTTCCCCCTCTCATTCACCCACATTACCATCCTTACCCACGGAGTCCATAGATCCTGATTTTATACCTCCTAACTTTTTTTTTTCGTAAACACCATTTCCTTGGGACCACTAACCTATCAACGCGATGGTGAGACTCCCTCTTCTCTCCCATTCCTATATCCTAACATGATCGATGATGATACACCTTTAATTAACATCGTTCAATGTTAGGATGATGAGTCCATCCTCACCTACCTTGGTACAGAAGACTCTTATATTCATCGGTTGTTACCCTCCGAGACGTAAACCATGTTGAACGAATTGACCATCGAAATCAACATTAATACCCAAGAAGACCTGCACATTCTAAAGATTGGCCAATCTTTAGACACTATTGAACAAGAAGCCTTCACCTCTTTCCTTCAGGACCATAATGATGCATTTTCTTGGTCCTATGTTGATATGCCTAGTATTGATCCTAAAATTGTGGTTCACAATATCGTGACCATTCTCGATACCAAACCTATCAAACAAAAGCTACGGAAAATGCATCCTCACATTGCTCTTCTAGTCAAAGAAGAGCTTCAACGTCTTCTCTTGGTTTCCTTCATTATACCCATTGATTATCCCCAATGGATTTCTAACATCGTTCCTGTCATGAAAGTGACAGGGGACTCGAATTTGCACAAATTTCCGTGACCTCAACCCGCGCCCGCCCCAGAGATGATTTCCCACTACCAAGAATTGACAAACTGGTTGATCTCACTCATGGCCATGAAATGTTATCACTCATGGATGGTTTCTTGGGCTATAATCAAATACTACTAGCTCTCGAGGATCAACACAATCGCTTTCATCATCCTCGGGGGACTTTTTACTACCGATTCATGCCTTTTGGCCTAAAAACGCGTTGGTGCTTTACATATATCGCCTGGCCATGACTTACATCTTCCATGAAATCATGCATCGCATATTATAGGATTATGTAGATTATCTGCTTGCCAAATCCAAACACCAAACCAAACACCTACACATTCTTAAAGTCATCTTTGACCACCTCATCAAATATTATGTTCGTCTTCAACCAAAAAAATGCATATTTGCAGACTTTCAGTGGAAACTCCTAGGTTTCATCATTTCTTTCGTGGCATAGAAGTCGATCCTGCTAAAGTCAAAGTTATCCTTGAAATTTCACCACCCACTAATCTCTGTCAACTTTGTAGCCTACAAGGAAAATTGCAATCAATTTGTCACTTTATCTCCCAACTCTCTTACCATTGTCAACCATTCCATCATCTTCTCAAGAAATATGTTTCATTCAAATGGGATGAGGACTGCCATAAAGCCTTCAAGCCTTAAAACAATACCTACTTCAACCACCAAAGTGCTCTGCTCCTCCTAAGGATGACTAGCCCTTCTACTATATATTTATGCGGTGACCATTCTCTAGGTGCCATGCTTGCTCATCGCGACGACCAACACCGAGAGCAAGCGGTTTATTACATAAGTCGTACCCTTCTTGATTATGAAACTAGATATACCCACGTCGAAAAACTTTTCCTAGCCTTAGTTTTCATCGCCACCAAACTCCACCATTACCTACTTAACCACAAAACCTTCGTCATTACTAATACCAACCCATTACACTACATGTATGTCAAACCTTATCAAAATCAACGTGCCGCATGTTGGCTTATGCTTCTGGCTGACCTCGACCTGGAATTCATCCATCAAAAGTCCATCAAGGCCAAGCTATCGCCAATTAATTGGCTGACGCACCTATTTCTGGGGATCAACCCTCTAACTTCAACTTTCCAGATGAGTTTATTGCTACCCTTTCCTTGGACGAACCCGCCTACCAAATGACACTCTTCTTCGATGGTTTCAAGTGTCAGCGTGGGGGTGGGGTTGGTGTTATCCTCATTCTACTCGATGGTGAGCCTATGCCTTTGTCTTTAAAACTCAATTTTGATTCAGACAAACAATATTCTTTGAGTACGAAGCATTCGTGATTGGGCCTCCAGTGTCGTTTATGCCTTAGATGTTAAGTCAATCAACATCTTTGGTGATTCGCAATTGGTCATAAACCAAGTCAATGGTATATACCAAATTTGTCGTAATGAGATACTTCAAAGGTATAAGCATTATGTGGACATACTTTTGACCACCTCAATCATTTATTACGCCTTCAAACAACTCTTTTTATAAATTAAAAATCATTATGTGAGTCGATTCATGTTCCTAGGTTGGCCATAATGCAAATATCCACTAGAAAGCATATATAAGCAAGTCAAATGTACTTCATAACTCACTTCACTCTCTCATAAGCTCATGTTACACATACCAACACCAAAGCAATCAAGGATCTCTAAAAATCTCCCTAAAGTAGTTGCACATCATTTAGAGAAACCATTACATCTAGTTTGAAGTACTAAAATAGGTGAAAGAGTCTACCTTCCTCCATTTCCAAGCACTCAAAGGTCTTAAAAGCCATGTCTTAGCAAGAGCAAGTCACTCCAAGCAATACCAAATGTCTTCAAGGGACAAAAGAGTTTAGTCTAGTAGTTGAAGCACACCACATCACACTACTACCATGTTGGTTACATTCTCTACTTCGTAGGTAGCCCACTATTTTTATATCAAGAGACTTTAGGGCACACATAGGAGTTAACTTAGTTTACATACACTACTTGCACCTATACTAGGAGAACTACATGAGACTTGATCCCGCTTGAGGGGATGTAGCACAACACTCGGATTGGTTCAATAGGGGTAATGACAACCAAGGGTAATCCATCCTCGCCCACACACCGATTTCTCATTTCGTTATCTAATGCTTTGATGAAGGGCATTGAGGTATCTAGGTTTTCTACTTGTTGTAGGTCATTGTAAAATGTGACGAGGTTGTGTGAGCTTGAGTGACATATAATGCCGCACAATTTTAGGCACGTGAAGCGCATGAGAAGTTATAGAACCACACCGCACACAAGTCCAAAGCGTGTAGAAATATCCAGACCACACTACATTCTAGGTAAAGTTTTATGATATTTGACAAAAGTAATTTCTAGTTGTAGTTTCGAGATGAATCACTTTTAATCATCCATCTATTTTCCACACCCAAATCCTCCTTGTACCACTATGGAGTATTTTTCTATCTTTGTGTGATTTGAGCTATCATTATATCATTTTAGTGTAGTTGTAAGTTTTAATGCATTATCCTAAATGTGCATGGTTAATGTTAATTAATTAAATCTTGTTTGACTCGATGATAAGTCTTCAAGAATCCAGAGTGCCCCCCTACTGGAGAAGAGTGAAGCTCAGATAGAATCCTATTTTTAAGAGTGGAGTTCTTACATAGGTATAATCTATCTTTATACCATAAAACATCCCCTTTCAATACAATTTTTTTAGACATGCTTGGATCATTCTGGAGATGATGAACGAGGTTTTGTGTGGTTGGGTCATTTCTCCATTCGGACCTTGCCTCATCTATCCAATCTTCCTGTAATATGGATATGGCACATAAAAAGGCTGCAGTTGATTCATCTTTCCACGACAGAGCATTTCAGAACTACATTCTCCTTCCCTTTCTTATAGATAATCTCAAAATCATATCCCAACATCTTGGAGACCCATTTTTGTTGTTCTTCAGATGATAAATGCTACTCTAAGAAGTATTTCAAACTATCATGATCTGTCTTCACTTTAAAGTGTCTTCCTATGAGATATGGTCTCCATTGCTTTACTGCATGAAGTATGGCTAGCATTTCCTTCTCATAAGTTGGCTTGGAAAGATTCTTACCTTTGAATTGACGGCTCAAAAAGGCAATAGGATGGCCTTCTTGCATGAGAACTGCCCCCATACCCACCCTTGATGCATCACATTCAACAATGAATGTTTTGGAAAAATTTGGAGTAGCCAAGACTGGAGTGGTGCACATGGCCTCCTTTAGTTGCTCAAATGCTTTGGTTGCATCCTCACTCCAATGGAAGGATTCCTTCTTTAATAAAGTTGTGAGAGGTGCAGATATGCTTCCATAATGCCTTACGAATCTTCGGTAATAACCTGTAAGCCCCAAAAATCCTCATAGATTCTTTAGGGTTTTTGGAACCTTCCACTCCATCATGGCTTTGATCTTATTAGGATCCACTTTAACCCCTTCATGAGAGACAATGTGACCCAAATATTCAACCTCCTTGAGTCCAAAAGAACACTTAAAGGGCTTTGCATAAAGTTGATGTTGCTCAAGGGTTTCCAAAACCTTATTTACATGATGCAAATGTTCCTCCCATGTTTTTCTATAAATTAATATATCATCAAAAACACTAAGACAAACTTCGCAGGAATGACTTAAAAATAGAATTCATCAAACTTTGAAATGTAGAAGGTGCATTTGTGAGTCCAAAAGGCATTACCAGGAATTCATAATGGCCTTCATGTGTCCAAAAGGTAGTTTTATGAACATCCTCATCCTTGATTCTGATTTGGTGGTATCCCGAACGAAGATCAAGCTTTATAAAATAAACAACACCATGTAACTCATCAAGAAAATAATCAATTATAGGAATAGGAAACTTATCTTTGATTGTGTACTTATTAAGTTCCCTATAATCAGGACACATGCGCCACATGTCATCTTTCTTCCGTACCATCACTACTGGAGAAGAATAAGCACTCTGACTATGACGGATAATTCTGCTTCCAACATCTCTTGTACAATCTTTTCAATTTCACTCTTTTGCACATATGGGTACCTATAAGGTCTTATGTTAGGTGGTTGACTTCCTGGTAATAACTAAATAACATGATCATGATCTCTCTTTGGAGGTAAGCCCTTTGGTATATTTTCAAATACAACAGAGTGTGCATCCAACACTGCTTGCATATCTAATGGTATAATGTCCTTAGAATGATGAGCCTCCAATGAAAATAGTTGTGCCACAAATCCCTCTGCACCCTTTTTTAGCATTTTGTGCATCTGATGAGAACTTACTATTTGTGGAGACTTTGCTCTTAAGCCTCTTAGCTCAAAATTCCTTCCTTCAGAGTGAAATCACATGAACAAGTCTTGGAAGTTCATCTCAATGGTTCCCAAAGTGGTAAGCCATTGAACCCCTAACACAATGTCTGCTCCTCCCATAGAAATGGCATACATGGGACTATTTAGTATGTAATCTCCCATGGAAAGCTTAATGCTATGGCATTTCCGTAACAAGTAATGATTTCCATCAAAGCAATCATTACTTGACATTCGGGAGAGCTGGATAAATGAAGTAGTTTAAAGATTGCTAACTTATGATTGATAAAGTTGTGAGTACTTCCGAATCAATCAACACCGTGACCATCTGCTTTTTTAGAAATCCAACCACCTTCGGGGGTTTGGGGGTGCTAATACCTAAAATTGCATGGCATGAGATTGTTGGCTAAGGATCTCGAATCCTCCTCTAGCTCAACCAATACCTCCGACTCGAATCTTCATCCTTCTCTTCATCTTCATTAGGCCCATTAATGTAGAACAACTTCTTTTCAAAGACATTTATGTCTTGGTCCAAATTTATTATCACAGTTAAAACATAAACCTTTTTCTCTTTTTCTTCAATTTGTTGAGGTGTCAATCTAACTGGTCAAGGGAGAGCTTGGGCCAAGGTGTTGCGATCTCTGGTATAAGTGAAATGTTGTCTCCTACTTGAAACAAATTTCTCCTCTGCCCTTCTTGCCATAATCATCGAATTAGAAACCTTATGAGGATTAAACATATGCACCTCATGCTCAATGTGATCCTTAAGACCCCCGAGAAATAGGTCATTCAGATTCTCTTTAGTAATATTTTCCACCCGTAGAGAAAGGTTTTGGAAGTGATGAATGTAATCCTTAATGATCCTATCTGTCTCAATTTTGCTAATTGGCTGAAGTAATTATCTGACACACTAGAACTATAGTGTAATTGCAACTCTTCAGTGAACACTGTCCATGTAACATTGAGACCACTCTTCTACCTTTGAGCACATAACCATCGATACCAGACGAATTGGTCAAGTTCGAGATACAAAGCTGCCATGGTCACCTTTTGTCCTAGTGGAATCTGATGTAGTTCAAAAAAATTCTCCATTTGGTTGATCCAATTGAGTGGATCCTTTCCATCAAACTTACGCATCTCCACTTTTGGAAACATAGTACGGGCCTGTAGAGTGCTCGTATTTGGATTGTGCACACTCGAAGATCCACTCTATGGCTCATGTGTCTATTATGTTGACCTGAGGATCCACCTTGATTGACATAAGTATGATTACCCATCATATATGTACTGAAGTTTTGCATGAAATCCTCCAATCTTTTCCAATCCTATCCACATCTTCTTTTTTGGCCACCTAAGATTCGAGGTCTCTCAAGTTAAACTCAAGTTGGCTTACTTTGTGGTCTATCAAAGTAAACCCTAACCCTGAGGAATTTGTAGTTATATCTTCTGTCTCCAACTCCTCAACTACTATCTCATCCTTTTTTGGTGTTTTACCCGGAGTGATGGGATTCTTTTTTCCTCTTGTGGAAGGCCCCGCCATGATGCCCCAAAATAGTAGGATGTAGGGATCACAGTCAAATTTTAGGGTTTCGTATTTCAATATGAATTCGGCCAAATATAAAAAAACTTAAAGAACAAACCCCAAATAATTTTTTTGCTTTCCGAAAATGTAACGAATTTGAAAAAATTCCACAATTTGCACCCTAGGGAGTGATTTTATGAAAAACCCTAAATTTGTAATAACTTTTGCAAAATAAATAAAAAAGTCTAAAATTTTTAGGGAACCTTACTTGAAATGTTTTACAACTTTGGTAAAAATATATCCCACCAATTCGCTTTGGTTCGTAATATATGGCGAAACAAAAATTAGGGTTTTTGCCCTAATTTTGGCCCAGATCGTAGCTCTGATACCACTTGTAATGAAATTACTTGTATAATTCAGATCATGAGCAGAAATATAACACCAAATAACACAATATTCTAGAATAATGATCTCAATATGCAATTAGAATAGCTTCGCCACTTTGAGGGGGCAACCTCCAAACCATACAATAAGACTCAAATGCTCTAAATGATGATGAACTACTACCTAAAATCCCCTATATGTACTATTCATATGTTATGGCCAACACCAAGGCTAACCTACTAAGCGTGACAAAGTATAAATGATATAATAAAATGATATGGTAAGCCACAAGTTGGCTACTCATATCCTAATACAAGTAATAATAGGTTAAGGGTGTAAAGAAATTTCGAATAATCTCCAAAGAATAAACCATTACATTTTATATTTGCTATAATTTTTAGGGTGTAAATAGAGCGGTACCAAGTGACATTTGGTGTCACTATTTCTAACTTTAGATATGATTTTTTTCTTAAAAATCTTACATTTTCGACTATGCACCGACACTTAAATGTTTATGCTTTTTAACAACAAATCTATTACTAAACACTCCAAATGTTATAGTGACCCTAGGACACATCGATAACCAACCTATCCTATCCGTGCTTAGTTTTAAGCTCCAACATTTTATAAGAAAATTTACAAAACCTTGCACAACTCATCCAATTCTTGATCATTTCCACATAGTTTGAGCTTGATTTGGGGTGAATATGTTCAGACTCTAACCCTATTTATTCTTATCTACTTTTTAAGTTGTTTTGAGTGAAAATATCATCGTTATAGAATTCTATGATTGTGATTGTTGTATTTACTATCGTGTTAGGAATTAAATTACAAGTAAATGATCGACAAAATGAAATTGATTGGAAATCCGACAAGAAGAAAATATTGAATGAAGCTCTCATGTATTCAATAAAGCTCTTGTTCATGATACACATATGCATACAATTATAAGTAGCCACAAATGGAGACTCTTCAATTCATCTTCTGGACCATTCAACTTCCCTTATGTGTGCATTATTTACAATAAATTACAACCACTAATATTAAAGTGGCGAACATTAGACTTGGTATCGTGGTATTATTTCTAACATTTACTATTTTGAAAATATACTTTACATATATTGCAATATCTTAATTAGATTAACCCTACTTTTAATAGTACACCTTCACACATTCTAGTGTGATACATATGAATGATCTCCATAATCAATACAAGCAAGGTCCTAAAAAAGAAATCAAAATGTCGGGTTTAGTTGTCATCCATTAGACAAATACGAATTCTCCCATGGTGACATATCACTTAAGCTCAATACTTGAACTCTCACCCAATGTGCAACATGGGATTGAAATGTAAGAGATAAATAATGTACATGACTTGTTCGAGTTAACTCTTAATCTCAAACTACTTAAACATATAATTATACAAAGCAATCCACAATTGAACTTAATCAAGATATAAGAGGATTGTAATTTGTTCTACAAAAGATTACAATAGATCTCATGATCCATAGGGATCCAGAAAAAAACACCACTTCAATAGTTCCATCAGCACCAAGAAGAAGAAACATGAAAGTGAATAAAACAAGGTAAACAGAGGTTCTGGAAAGAATCGTTGCTCTGTGCAGAGCGGCGGTTTCAAAACCACTACCCTGCAGGCGGCGGTCCTGTCACTTCCAGACAGAAAACAAAAATGAAGCGCGAATGGACGTGAATTTGAAATGCCCAGTCGCGTCTCTTCCCTTCCATGCCCATTCACATCCTCCAGTGCACGGGAGGACATGGGAAGGTCTATAAATGCATGAAAGGAGTAAGAGAATAACATTCACGAGATCAAGAGAGATCAAGAATCAAAGTATAATGGGAGCAGTGAGGAAGATCTTCAGTGTTGGACTGGAATTGTAGGAGCAAGGTGTAGAAACAGAGAAAGCAAGTAATTGGAGAGAAGGTTTACATTGTTGCTTCTTTCCATACTTATTGTAATCTATAATTGTCTATATTAGACCAATAAAATTGGGAAGAAAGAGCATTTGCCCTTCTTGACTGGTTTTCCTCCATTGGAGGTTTCCAGGATAAAATAGTTGGAGTTTCAGTTTGAATTCTTCCTACTCTGTAATTTCCTTTCTATAGCACTAGATAATCACTCACTAAGTTCTAATTTTTCAAGCAAAACTGTCATTTTCCAAAGTTGAAAGTAGGACAACATAATTGTGTGATTCGTAGAGTTCCAAAGTAGAAGTTTACAAATCATTTTGGTATCAGAGCTGATTAAATATCCAGGACTGTGGTATTCGAATATTTTCTGTGGTTTTGTATGACAGTGACAAGGTCCAAAGGTGAAGAAGTTTTACCTTGTGAGCCGGACATATTTCGCAAAGAAGTGGAAACAACGAATTCGAGTTAAAATGGAGGAAGAGAACGTGGTCCGTAGAGTTGAGATGCTAGAGACCATGATGGATAGATTGTATAAAAAACAAGAAGAGATTTTAGATCTACAAAAGACGGCTTCAAATAAGCAAGATTCCATGGACTCATTGGTTCGAGCACTAGCCGAAAAATTGGTATTAGAAAGAGCCACGAAGAGAAAAAATGGGAAGAGCATGAAGAGACACCAACTGTAGGTGAGAAGGTAAAATCTGCATATACACCTTTTAAAGTTGAAACGAAAGTGGAAATAAAGAATTTTGAAGGACAAGTAGATGCAAAATTACTAGATAAATGGCTAAAATAGTTGGAAGTCTATTTTAGTGTGCATAATATCACTGAGGCACAAAGGGTCACCTTTGCACGTCTCAAAATGGAAGGTCGTGCTCTGGTTTGGTGGGAAACCCTTCTAGCCACTTGTGAGAAGAAGAAACGTCCTATTGTCAGTACTTGGAAGGGTTTTAAAGAATTGATTAGAGCTAACTTCTATCCTATTGGCCATAAGATTGACATGATGATTAAGTGGCAGTACTTTAGACAGGGCAACGGTCAAAGCGTGCAAGACTACACTACGAAATTTTGGAGACAAGCCATGTTGCTTAATATGGACTTGGAGGATGAGGACATTCTAACCAAGTATTTGGGAGGACTTCACACTCACCTTCGGAGGAAGGTAATCTCCACGAAGCCCAAGGATCTCAATGAAGCTTGTGTACAAGCATACTACATTGATGACAAGAAGAAGCAAGGAGAAATAGAGCCAAAGGGAGACCAACAATAGAACAACATGACAAAGAACAAGGGAAGACAAGTAGTAGAGGTAAATGGAAAGGTAAAACTACCGCTACTACTTTGCATATTTGTAAAGATCCTAAGAATTTCTGTAAGAATTATGATGTAAATGGACATACTGACTCCACATGTTGGAAGTTGCATCCGGAATTACACCCAAAGCATCGAACCAAGGATTCCAAGAAATCCATGGCCACTGTGAAGACAGAAAGAGAGGTGGAGATTGAGGATGATTCGGATGTAGATGAGAGGTTGGGATGCATGGCCACTAACATGTACGAGGCAAAGAAGAAGAAGAGATGAGTAAGCTATTTCAAATCAGAATCCAAATCAAGAAGACTAAGGTAAACACTTTAGTAGATTTTGGTTCTCAGTCAAATTTGATTTCTGATGCGGTTGTAAAACAACTTGGTCTAGAGACTTACGCGCATCCACATCCATACCCACTGGGATGGGTGAAGAAGGGTGTAGAAATACAAGTTACAAGGAAGTGTAAGTTTCAGTTTGGGATAAATACCCAATATATTGATGTATTAGAGGCTGATATTATTCCACTTGATGCATTTGACGTTGTCTTCGGAAGTCCTTACTTGTATGCTAGAGATGTTGTGTTCACAAGGAGGGAGAACCGATTCAGATGGGTCAAGGACGGAGTCAGTTTCAACATTCGAGCACACCAGAGCAAATCAAAGAAAGCTATGGTAAGTGCCAACCAAGCACCAAGACTTATTTAGGAAAATCATCAGTTTTGTTTGCTTTCATTGGAAGAAAAGCAAAATAGACGTGAGAGCACAAATATTTTTGACCAAAGGATGGAGAATTTGGATAGCACTTGTCAGTTTTTGCAGAAGAAGCCACCACAAGAACTGCTCATTCAAGGAGCAAAACAAACTTCCACTATGCAGTCACCATATCTACCTACAGATTCACCTTGGACGACCATGGGGCAGTGAAGAAGAAGAGGAGATACAAGGAACAATGGTGACTAGAGAAACAACGTACTTGGAGAGGATTTGACCAATCCATCTCATGAAACAAAGACACGAAAGAAGGACTAAACCAATTCAAGATGGGACCTTCGCCATACTGAAAGCGAGTTAGAGAATAAAACTTCGTGCCATGCTTCATGCAGATGCACACGATAGTAGGTTGCAAGAGCTCACATCCACTAACACCATCTATGCATGATAAAGAAGGAAAGATACAGAAGTTACCTTCCAAGGAGTATTCTACTTGAGGCAACTTGAGGAGGAGGAAAGCTGAGCAACAAACCGAGACCCAGGAACCTTGGCGAAATTTGGATGAGAGAGAAGACACCGCGGAGACCCGATGGTACTCGGGCGAGTACGAAAGGGAGTTGATTGCTCTGCCACTTCCCACTAAGCTTTTGTGGGACCAAAAGCCTCTCAAGTATGGGAGGTATGATCCATAGGGATCCATAAAAACACACCACTTCATCAATTCCATCAACACCAAGAAGAAGAAATAGGAAAAGTGAACAAAATAAGGTAAACGGAGGTTACGGGAAAGAGCCGTCGCTCCGTGTAGAGCGGCGGTTTGAAGCTAACCGCCCGCAGGCGCCCCGCTCACTCCGGACGAGAAAACAAAAATGAAGCGCGAATGGACGTGAATTTGAAACGCCTGGGATCGCGTCTCTTCCTTTATGCCCATTCACATCCTCCAATGCACAGGAGGACATGGGAAGGTCTATAAATGCATGAAAGAAACAAGAGAATAGCATTCGAGAGATCGAGAGAGATCAAGAATCAAAGTATAATGGGAGCAAAGTGAGGAAGATCTTGATCTTTGGACTAGAATAGAGGAGCAAGGTGTAAAACAGAGCAAACAAGTAATTGGAGAGAAGGTTTACATTGTTGCTTCTTTCCATACTTATGTAATATGTAATTATCTATATTAGACTAATAAAAGTGGGAAGAAAGAGCATTTGCCCTTCCCGACTAGTTTTCCTCCATTGGAGGTTTCTAGGATAAAATAGTTGGAGTTTCAATTTGAATTCTTCCTACTCTACAATTTCCTTTCTATAAGACTAGATGGTCACTCACTAAGTTCTATTTTTCAAGCAAAAGCTGTCATTTTCCAAAGTCGAAAGTAGGACAACATAATTGTGTGATTCGTAGAGTTCCAAAGTAGAAGTTTACGGATCATCTCATGTGCAACATGTAATTCAAAACATCAACATACAACAACTCATTGCATTCTACTTCATTTTCTCTAAATGTACATCAAAACATCCAAGTGTCCAAGTATCCAAACGAGCGAGTCCATGGGCCTATTTATAGGGTTCTTATAACCCCTTGTCCTCCCAATTGATGCTTGGTGGAACCTAGTTAGATCTAATTGTGAAGCTTCCATAAGGTTTTAAAAGCTCCCCCATGTTCTCCCCACAAGCTCCTTTGCGTGATTGATCCTTGATAATTTACATCACTCTTCCTTAAGCTTCTTCTACTCGGTAGCTCTTACTCCTCTTTTAATAGAGTCTTATGTATAGGTGTCAAAAACACTATCTTTGTTATTGTAGAACTAAGTATACTTTGAACTCTACACATCTCACTTACATGAAAATACACTTTAAATGTGTCTAAAATAATAAATATTTTAAAATTCAAAGCCTAAATATTTTATACTAGAAACTTAATTTACAATAAGTGTTTTCCTAACATTATCTTAATCCAAAAGTTAAATTAAGAAAAAAGAAATATATACATTAATCATGGTGTCTTTGTCTAAAGGTCAAAATTAAAAAAAAGTGCAAACATAAACAAGAACGAACATAACTTATAATCATAACTTTCCATATTAATTATAATAGTTTAAAATATAGACAAAAGCATGTCACGCTAAAATAACACGTCACGGGGAGCAGCTTTTTACATTTTTTATATAAAATTAAAAGCATTAAAATGTAAAGACGATACATGCATGAACTCTGCTTTTTGGGTTCTTGAGAAAAATACTTTAGACACGAAACTAGTTAATTAAAAATAAATATTTATATAATGTTGCATTTATTTTTGGATTATTTAAATATATATTTTTGACTGAAAGTTAAATGTTTTAGTTGTTAGAATAAATATTACATCATTTGTACGAAATAAGAATTAGTGTTAAGGATTGAGGGAAATCGATTATATCAAATTTATTTTTATTTCGAACATTAATTTCACTCTCATCCTTTTTATATGAGAAACTTTTACATAAATTGATTCTCCATCATAATTATAATTTATTAAATTATCTATTCAGATACAAATGAAAGTCAAACAAATAAAATTAGGATATTTAAAAAAAAGTTTAATAGATTTCTCACTTCATTAAAGAAATTTCTAATTAAATATAGAACTACTTATCAATTATAATGTAGAGCATGAATAAAGGTGCTGATATCTATATTAAAAAAATAATGTTGATATCCATTTAAAAAAATTAACATTGGCCAGGATCGATGAGAGCTTACTCGAAGCAGTGGGAAAAATAAAATATTGGGCGGAAGGCAATCGTGGAGAAATGTAATGGAGGTAACATGGAAGTGGAAGATTCCCACGGAGCTTCCACTAAGTTGGAATCTTGGTCGCCAAGCAACGCCTATGAATCGAGTTGACCGGATGCTTGCCCTACGAAAACCCAAACCTGGGCCCTTCGTAACTACGAATTCAACCTGCTCACCACTTACCATCCCCTGAAACCTGCCCTACCCGGTCGTCGATCGTCAGCCATAGGCCTCCCCGAAAGGAAGACGGCCTGCAACCCGATAAGCCAGTCAAACAGCCCAAGCTCTGAGCCAGTGAACCGGCGTTTCCGGTGGAGAGAACGCGAGCCGTACGATCTCGATCGAATGGCCGGCGTTGCCCCGAAACTCCTTTGGGAAAGGTATATTTGCAGGTAGATCCCTGTCTCTATGCTGCTTACTCTTTTTGTGCGGAGATCTATGGAAAATTAGGCAAAATCGATGCGCAGCAAGCAACGAGAATTTTTTGTATCAACGTCCAATCTACTTGTTGAGGAAAAAGGTATGTCCTAAGATTCTGTCAGGATCTTCTTTTAAGTTTTGCACAAAACCCCTTCTGTGTGAAGGATGCTTTCAGTAGCAATAACTCTAAGTTCGTCTGTAGAGGATGAGAAGCCATTATTTAGAGGAGGAGGAGGAGGCGGCACTAGAACTAAACAAAGCCATTAGGAGTTTCGATTCCTCGATAAAGTATTCACCAAACCCTATCATGGCGGACGAACGAGGGGGAAAGGGTTTTAGCTTTAGTAATAGCAGCAGTTATAGTAATAGCAACAGCAACAGCAACAGCAATAGCAATAGCAATAGCAATAGTGATAGCAGTAGTAATCGCAGTGGTATCGTTAACGGCCTTGCAACAAGAACAGAGTTGCAGGGGCCATGGCTGCCTCAGCAGCAGGCCATGCAGCCATTTCAAGAGGGCTCATCATGCTCATCAACATCGTTTGAGAAGGCAACTCCGTCGACCACAGATGGCGGTGAATCGGAGGACTCGGAGCTGTTTTCTGATATAGTGTTGAAGTATATCAATGATATGCTTATGAACGAGGATATGGAAGACAGGAAGTGCATGTACCAGGAGTGCAGTGCCCTGCAGGCTACAGCGAAGCCCTTCTATGATATTTTAGGTGAGAATTACCCTCCCTGTCTCAAAGAGCCTCCTGTTGAACATAATCTTTATAATCCGGGTTTAGGGGTTGATGAAATGAGGAGTAATAGGATTGAGGCAATTAGGAGTAATAGGATTGAGGCAATTAGGAGTAATAGGATCGATGCAATTAAGAGTAATGGGATTGAAGACAGAGGCTGGATTGGGGAGCTTTTGGATATGTCCAGGGGTTGGAGTCCCCTGCCTGGGAATTTTTCCACTGATTACTCATCTCAACTGTCCTTTAGTTCTTCTGGCAGCAGTAATGCTATAGATGGCTTGCCTGATTCCCGATATATGAGATGAGCCTTCCTGAACTGTTTTCAGAGAATGAACAAAGCTTTGGTGGTGTCCATAGGGATCTTGACGAGCCTTCTTATTCTTACCAGTTGCAAACGGGAAACAATGTTGCTAGGGAGTTCAATGAGGCGTCTTATTCTTACCCGGTATTGACCAGGGAAAATAGTGTTGGTATTGGTTTGGGGAAGGAAAGGTTTTGGCGAGTGCCCAAGCAGGAGAATGACTTTGAGTTCAAGCTGGAAAAAATAGAAGAGGGTACGGTTGGTGCTGGCTTTTGTATTGATGTTGGTGTTGCTGTTGCTGTTCAGAAGAATGCAGGTGTGCACAGTGACGATGAGAATGGATTGAAGCAGCAGCGGCATAAGAATCCCCACAGGGAGGACCTGGATCTGGAAGATAGGCAGAGCAACAAGCATTCGGCAGTGTTTCAAGAGAATGTGATTAGAACAGAGAAATTTGATGAAGTGTTACTCTGTCATGGGACTGATGGGAAGAATTTCTCTGCTCTACAGAAAAAGTGTTGCAGAATGGAGTGCAGAAGAGCGTTCAGAATGAGTCTGCAAAAGGAGGGACACGTGGTGGCAAGTCTCGTGGGAAGAAGCAAGGGAAGAAGGAAGTGGTGGATTTGAGAACACTTCTTGTTCATTGTGCACAGGCAGTGGCCTCAGATGATAATCGAGGGGCCAATGAGATCTTGAAGCAGATCATGCAACATGCATCTCCTTATGGAGACGGGTCGCAGCGCTTGGCTCATTATTTTGCAGAGAGCTTGGTGGCAAGGTTATCTGGAACTGGTGGACGTTTGTATACTATTGTTTCAAGCAACAGACCGTCAGCCGCAGAGATTTTGAAGGCGTACCATCTCTACTTGGCTGCCACTCCTTTCAAGAAAATGTCTCATTTTTTCTCTAATCGAACAATTTTAAATTTGGCAGAGAATGCAACAAGGTTGCACATTGTGGATTTTGGTGTTTTATATGGTTTTCAGTGGCCTTGTCTTATTCAAAATCTTGCAAGCCGTGCTGGTGGGCCTCCCAAGCTCCGTGTGACTGGAATTGATTTTCCTCAACCTGGATTTAGGCCAGCAGAGAGAGTTGAAGAGACAGGGCGGCGTCTGGCAGATTATGCAAAGTCTTTTGGTGTGCCCTTTGAATACCAGGCTATAGCGGTCCAGTGGGAGAACTTGGATATAGCAGATCTTAACTTGAGAAGTGATGAGGTGCTGGTAGTAAATTGCATGTACAGGCTGCGAAATTTGATGGATGAAACAGTGGTTGTGGAGAGCCCGAGGAATATTGTTCTGAATAAGATTCGGAGCATGAATCCTAGTGTCTTTGTACAAGGTGTGATGAATGGGGCATACAGTGCTCCTTTTTTATCACTAGGTTTCGAGAGGCCCTTTTCCATTATTCTGCTCTATTTGATGCATTGGAAACCACCATACTGCGTGAGCATCCTGAGAGGATTGTTTTAGAGAAAGAACTTTTGGCCGGGAAATATTGAATGTTGTGGCATGTGAGGGATTGGAGAGAGTAGAAAGACCAGAAACATACAAACAGTGGCAGGTCAGGACTAAGAGAGCAGGATTTGTTCAGCTTCCTTTGAACCGTACCATCTTTTCCAAAGCCAGGGAAAAGGTAAACTCCTTTTACCATAAGGACTTTGGAGTGGATGAAGACGGTAATTGGATGCTCTTGGGCTGGAAGGGACGGATCATTATGGCTCTGTCTACATGGAGACCTTCAACATCAAGATGATTCGTTGATGGAGGATTCTTATCTTGCTGCCAAAAATACATCTCAATACTTTGATGGAGGATTCTTATCTCACTACAAAAATATATCTTCACACACCTTTTTGGTTTTCAGAAGACAAGCATCAGAACTTCAAGTTCAGGAAGTGCTTAGGAAATTGCTAGTAACACTGTGAAGGTAATTTATAGGAAATTATCTGCTAGTTCAAATCAGAGCTTTAGATCAATTATTAGATGTGGTTGAGCTTACAAGATGATTATTTTGGCATCATAGGAACATGAGTAAGGATGTTTGCTTGCAGCTAGGATTCTTTTCGAGCACGTGTACTGGATCGTTTGCAGCCAGAACAAGAATCCAATCAACATTAACCTTGTAGGCAGCCTTCATTCCGATTTTATGTATCATAAGGTTTGCAGGACCTACTATCTAATTCTACAGCACCTTTTGTTGCCGAACAAATCGTCATTCAGTTTGTTTGGATGCCTTTGTATGTTAACAGAAGCCTGCAACTTCTATGATAGGTGTCTGAGAGTTGTAACATGGCACTTCTGCTCATCTAATGAAATTAATATATTATATTGTTCAATTCAGTGTATTTTTCTCCTAGGTAGAACAATCAATGAAATCTCCCTTGTGCATCACATTTTTTTGCATATCTAGCTAATAAAAGATGTTGCATATTACTTCTAACATTGATAATGTTAAGGGTGAAAAAAATTCAAAAACTCAGATTTTCCTGTATTAACCTTCATTGGCAACAAAGAGATAAAATTAATCTGGAGGATTTGGGGTTGCAACTTTTCATCCTATTCTCAACTTAAAAGAGTTTCTTTAGTTCAAAAAGGTCATTGTTGTCTTGTGTTTGATTTGCACCTTCTGAGCAAGATGTATGAACTTGGCACTCCACTGATTTGTCCTTCCCTTGTCTTCTGTATTAATTTGTGTCTGGTTTGCCTACTTGCAAGAGGGGTGAACTTGGACACTTCGATCCCATCCATCCTATCCTATGTTATGTAAAGTTGCATAAAACTTCTATAGCTGTTGACAGAGTTGGTGAGTTTTGCTGAAACTGATGACAAAGGTATTAAAGCCTGCAGAGTTAAACAGAGAAGACACATAGCTCATCTTGTTTCCTTCACATTATCTATACTTGTCAATAACAATCTTAACACGTTTTATGTTTAGATGGCATTTTTCTGGGGATTTCCTTCCAGTTTTTGTTTATATGATTGGTGTGCATAATTGACACTATGATGTGGGTGCTGAAATTTTCCCTCTGTGATATCAGTTCCAGCTTCACTTGTGCTGGATTCCGACTTCTCATTTTGCTTTTGTATCTTCACAGTCCTCTTTCCAAATTTGGAATCTGTGTTGAGGTCCCTTGGTATTTTCCTAACCTCTTGTTGGTGCCAAATATTGGGGCCATTTTTGGTGAATTGGAAATATGAACAAGAAGCTGGGTTAGATTAGTGTTAAAATAAATATTGGAGGAAGGCTGGATTTACCCCGATGCCTAAAATGTACATTGGTGATGATATTTCGGTAAATGGCTGGGCAGGGTTAGAATACAGAGACCTCACAAAGGTGACGATCTGTGCTAATCAAACTCAGCTCTTCGACATTAACTCTATTTACCTAGCTATCAGAGGTTTGTGGATGTTTGCCAGTATTTATGGGATTCTTAGATTAGGATTAAGCAAAAAAATATAGGATATGAGAAGCTTGTGGGTTCCACTTTTAGGGCAATGATGCCCTCGACAGGCCTGAAATTTCAAATTAACCATGTCTGTCCTGTCAATTCGAAATTTGTTGATGTCTAGTTCTTTTATACCTGCTCTCAGGACAATACAAAGATGATGTTGGTGATATTTAGAGTATGGTTCATACGGGGCAAAGGGGCCACAATTTACTTGGGAAACCTACATGAAATGACAGCTTTGTGCAAAATAACATGTACTCAGCCCTTGTGCATGGCCTACCCTTGATATCTTATGACATTATTCATGTGTTATCGTATAAGAATGATAAAAATGCTAAGTATTTAGTAAGTGTGGGATGTATTCCAGATGGATTTAGAGATTATTGACAGACTTGAACCCATGAAAGATGAATTGAAATGTCTTATGGCATTGATGATGAGAACGAGAGACAGAAAGTTGGGGACGTGGTACTGACTCTGTGGTATGGTGTAGTGGTGGTAGGAGCTATTGTAAATTTGTTGTACCCCACACAAATTTTGTGCTACATGATGCTGGGATGGGATAGTTGGAAAACTACTTTCGCTACCAAAATGAGAAGTTTGCCATTGCTATTGGAATTAAAAACACTTCTTGGAACATCTATGCGGATCATGAGAAATGTTCGTGTTTGTAGAAACCATCACATGGCCATCAAATTAGTGTACAAGTATGTTGACCACGGGATCATAGCTAGAAGTATTACCAGGTTTCATTGTTCCAAGAATGGGATTGGCTGCTATGATTGGTTTTTCTCACTTTGTGAAAGTTTTAGTTAGCTTGCTAATCCAACTCAAAGGCAAAACCCACACACTCTCTGCGTTTGGTCTCATTTTTGAAAGATGTGGCATCTTCACAACATGGAAAATATGGCTCCCCTTTCAACCATTGTTGTAATTATAACTTTTGTATAGCTTCAACTTCACGAGAATGGAGTGTAAGTGGATCATGGAGGAGAGACAAACTTGGGCGGAGTGGTGGTCGTTCATGGAGGAAAGGCAATGCTCGGGCGCAGTGGTTGAACAAAGTTGCAGAACGCGAACATAGCCTTGTATGTGCCAGGATTGTGAGAAGAAGTTTCCAAAGAAGCAATTCATGTGCATCTGGCAACCATAGGGCAGTGTAGGGAGTTACAAATGCAAATGGGATTAAATATTCATTGTTTGGAGTGGAGAAAATGGTCATAGCATGCATCCTGTAGTGGTGGTTTATTAACACAATATGTTTTCCTTATATAATTAACACTTCCAGTATTGTTGACTGTGGAATGGGCCATTCACAGCTTAGTGCCTATTAGGTCTGCCAGGCTCAAAGAGGAGACGGCTTGGGGACAAAGGGGAACACCATTGAAATGATCCGACATGCAGTGGGAGAGCCATAGTTTTGGCCTTAATATTGAAAAATACTTCCTCTATACAGTAGGAAGCCTCTGGAATGTGTTTTTGCCATGTTAAAGAAACCTGTTCTCCCTTTTCACCTTTTGGCATACGGAGGCCAAATTTTTGAAACGAACTGGAAGTGGCTGGGTGTGCATGATGTAAATACAAAGTTTAAATAACACTTTAGAAGTTTAAGCCCACATGTAGCAGGAGAAAGGGGTAAGGGTTGTATATTTGCTAAAGCACATGTTTGTTAGGCATGAAGTGTGGAGGAGGATTGCATGTGTGTGGGCATACATATTTTAGGACATGACACGTGGTAAGTGAATCTGATGTTCGTAAGCAAAGTGGTGAAATATGCAAAATGCCTTGAAGGAACGATAGCTGTCTGATCGTATGACATGTGGCATGTAAAGAGCTGGATGGAAATTTGGAAGCATAATGTAAGAACCTTTAAAACTATGCGATTGCGCGCTGACTTTTGAGTTTGTGTGAATCAATCCCGCCTGTCCATCCGGTGTTAGGAAGCAAGGTGATCAAATCTGCAGAATTCTTATGGCACGATGGTGGTTGATCTGGTGGCATGTGGTGCGAAGAGCTGGTCAGAGATTCGGAGGCAAAGTGAGAAATCCTTCAATTTTTTTGAAGGCTTGTTGACCTTTAGTTTGACATGGATCAATCTGGGCCATCCATCGAGGATTTGGGAGACACTCTTGGAAATTTGCTAAATGTTTCTGATGTAGCAAATGAGTGCCACATGGCACCTCACCATTAGGTCATTGGATGTGCTGACGTGGATTAAAAATACTCGATGATTAATTTTTTTGAATTTTTAAATTCATGTCTGTGCATGGGCAAAACATTTTAGGAGCTGGGATGCAATCATTTTTGCTGATATCTTCTTGAGCTATAGCTATGTCTTTTGTCTCATTTGTTGCATTGGAAAGCTTGTCTCGGGGCTATGCTGTTGTATCAAATTTGGACAGAATTGATGCAGATTTGAAATCCTGTTCGTGTTGGAATTTGGTGTTTGCTTGCTCTTCTAAGGGGGAATGTTAAGAGGTATTGGTTACAAGATTCACTTGTCAGCTGAGTTTCTCTCATTTTATGATGATTGCACATGCTGGAGTATTCTAGAACATTCTGGGTGGATCCATTGCCCAATTGCAATGCAAATATGAGTGTATGCCTGCTGGACCCTCCCCATTTTATGATCCACTTGGCACATGTCTTTATCTCTTTCATTCCCGAATTGCAAAAAAATTGCCTTCAATTCTAGGTTGATACCTTCCAAATTGGATAAGCATTGTGTTGAGAAGCTCCAATCTATTGCCATCTACTGGAGGATCCTTCAACTGCACAAAGATGCTTTTCTGATTCCTTAAAGATCGCATTATTCCGCTCCAGGGAACTTTGCAATATTTTCCTACACACTGATGAAGCTTTCCTTTATACTGATCTTTTTGCCAAATTGGACTGCTGCAGTCTCAGCTTGTCTCTTGCATTTATTTGTTTTCTTTAGCAATTTGTAAGTGTCCTGCATAGTAGTCTGTAGTGTTCAAGCATGGACAATTGCCGGGGAAGGGTTGAAGCTCAAAGGGAACATCAAATATGAGAAATATTATGTTTTGGGCCTTTGTTTGATAGTTGTGCACTCGATTTGGTGTCTTGTTTTAGTTGGAGATTCTGGAGGCTCGTTGAGGGCTCTATTACTCTTATTGCACCTTGAAGGATGTGGACCCTATGGCTTGTGATCCTCAAGGTGCATGGAGACGATTTGTGGAGGAAGTCCCTCTGCAGATTCTGGATCTTAAGTATATTTTCAAGGATGTAGTTGCTTTCTTTATGATCTAGGAGGAGCTTGTACTGAATTGTTTGGAATGAGTTATTGAGGGTGGGTGTCAGGCACAACGCCCATCGTTCTTCACATCCATGTGTATATTGCCACAACAATATTATAGTGGGGTGCTAGGTTCAATGGAAACCTTTCTTGACACCCAAGTGTATATTGCTATGGCAATCTTATAGAGGGGGAGTGGGGTTTTAGAAATAATATTCAAATATTCTTATTATTTATAATATTCTTCAATATTATAATGGCCTACTTTATGTTAACCCAATATTTCATATTTTAGGGATTAATAGTCTATTTATAAAGACCATTCCATCACTTCTTATCATCCTATGAATTATATATTGGCCGATAGGCCTGAGTTCATGTCAATGTATGATAGGAAGCATAGTGGTCTGGTTAAAAAAGTTTGTGACAAATGGCTGATACGTTTGCAATTCATTTTTTGTGATGTATACAATAAAAGGTAAATTGGTTTTTGTTGAAAACTTGAATGTTAAAACCTTTGGCATGGTAGATAAGTGGAGATGAATTTGAAAGAAGAGGTTATTTAAAAACAACTCTACTATTCTTTTAAAGAACTTACACTCAAGATTATCCTATTATGCCACAAAAACAAGAGTACCCATTTGCCTTATAATGGCACCAAGAGGTCCTATTGCTAGTTTATTTAGTGTTTGCCCTACGGGGATCCTCAACATATCTTCTTTTGCTTAGTTGGAGTTCTCTACATTATTGTATGCTTGTGTGAAGAATGTTTAGAGACAATTGCTATTGGGATTTGCCATAGGTTGCCAGGAAACACCAATTTTCAAAAAACCCTTGGGTACGAAACAGCATGGAAACGTCTGCACAATATATTATTAAAACAATATAAATATATATATAAAAAAATGCATAATACTCATTTTTGTCTGTAAAAGATAAAACAATTAAAATACTTGGTATTCATCAAAATTCAAAACATTGAACACGCTTAAATTTTCATATGTACATGATTGTAATCTAAATAGTAGAATACATCATCTAGATTTTCCTTGAACTGCTGAAACAGAAGTATCTAGTGTTTTAATTTCTATTTTTGGCATTTAAAAAACAGATGCACTGCTGAAACAGTACAAAAATGTCCCAGGTACGGCCCGACTGTTTTGGAGTTTTGGAAACATTTCATGTGAGTACCAGGACCAGTAACTGGGTATGCTGCCCTGGTTGGTGTGTCCGGATATCCGAGACTTGGCCATAAAATCCAATTTACTGGTGCTATACAGATTAGCCATTGCTGCCAAACTACCCTTATGACTAATAGTTGTGGGCACAGTAATGTCACAAACAGTAATGTACACAGCAATTCTGGAAATGTAACTCTGGAAAGCAAGACACCTCGCATCTGAATTCCTTTGATTGGCTGGGTTCCCCTTTCTGCTTTCACGTTCCTGTAGAGTGATTACTGGCACGCAGGTTCTTCTGATTAGCTCTGTGTCTGCCATACCTACCTATAAACCAACACAGGCTCTTTGAATCTCCTTGATTAAAGAATAATCAGCTTGATTAGACCCACAATAAATCATTGTGCTAATATCTTCAATTTGAATTTTTTTTCCAGATCTAAAAATCCCTTTTAATAAGGACATTGCTTTCCACTGTATCAGAACCATAAGGGTGGCAAGAGTTTCAAATGATAGCATGGTACCAAGAGAGAGCCTAATGACCCCTTTGTGATGTAACCCACAACCCATGCCTCTTGACATGAGCAAATGATATTAACTTCACATCTGTGATCATACCCTTTACTGACACCAACAAAAGTCATCAGGCTCCAATTCCCTGCTGCAATATCTTTGTAAGTGGTCAGATAGCATTAGAGGATTGGAGATCCTCTCTCCACTATGGCTGTTTTGTAGAGAATGGTTGCAGAATTTGCCTATTTTTCCTAGCCAGATCTGGAAAATATGACTATTTTTTTCAAGCCAGATCTGTCACCACAAGAAAGCAGGGGAAAGATCCTAAGCCATATTTGGCTATTTAGAGGAAAAGGGGAAACAATTCCACTGTTCGAAAAGTCTTCAACCAAAACTACAGGACAGGGTCCTTTCAAAGTAGGCAGCAGAGCATCACCAAATAATCCTTGCAAAAGGGGTGAAAAAGCACTTCATGGGACTAACAACAGGGATAGATGATTAATGAGAGGGACCATGAATGTCTCTCTTCTCACGGTTCACTATATTTAGACACTCATTCAGAGTTGACAGCCAGAGAAAAGTATTAATCTTGGGCCATCCTCTTGGGTCATGCACATTTCTCCATATAATACTTTTTGATTTGGGGTAGTGGCCTCTCTTAGCAAAGCCTTATAAACAGCCTGCACAGATGGCCAGATCCATACCAGCCCCATCCCAATCGATCCTTCTCCTGACTAGTTGAAATATATTGGACCAAATACTCTTAAATCATTTCTCTTAGGTCTTGGCAGAGGCTGGGAGACCATGAATCCGTCGTTGTTCAAGACTTAAAGATAATTCCACCAATGTACTTGTGGATAAGAAAGCAATATTGTCTAAGGCCACATTAAAGGGAGAGGGCGATATTGTCTGTGTTGTGTGTGTGAGAGAGGGTGGTATTGTCTACAAGGCCACACTGAGGATTGAGATTTTGAAGGGGATTTATTAATGAGAAAAACAACAGAGGCAGTCCATACTGAAACAACAGGACAGCATTGTGTTTTAAAATAAAATTCCAATTAACTTTTTCATAAGCTTTTGCCTTGTTGACTTTGATGAGCATATCCTTTACTAGCTTTGAAATTTTCATGTGGATGGATTCTTCGGCAATCTCCACTCCATTTAAACTGTGCCAGACTTTGATAGAACCTCTGTTTTCCTGGAATATAATTGTATCAAGCTGGTGGCGCATTTGAGGGTCAAATTAATCATGACCCACCACACAACTGGGTCATAGTGCACAGGCACAATATGCAAGCCAATACATACAAAGACAAATGACTAACTGAAAGAAAACACCCTCTAGTTTTGTGTTCTATTAAAAACTTAATATCATAACAAATCTTGGTCTGCCTGGCTGCTTCATCTTCAATGTTCCTCAGCTACCCTCGTCTTGAATCTTGCCAGCCTAGTTGTTCCTTCTTCCTTTCTTTATTGAACCTGCTTGATTTGTTAGTAGAAGAAACTCTCCATGATGGAAAAGGGAAGTGTTCATTTTCTGAAAGTTAAAAGATTGCTTGTACTTGCAAGTTCAGAATTATCCAAATGCTATTTGTTGAGCCATGCTACAGGTTATTTTTTCTCAAAACACATTTTTAGGTTGGTCATGACACTCGTTAGATCATGCTACCCCAAATATTCAATGTACCTAAAGCGATAACATTGAGGTAGGTCAAAGAAGAGCATCACCTTTGCTTAAGAGGTCAAATTAGGAATGCAACAAAGGATATTATCATATTACCAATACCATGACCAATCTCCTTATTAACAAGAGAGAATAAACCCTCATCCCCATATGATATTTAAACCAATTATATATAGTCTCTAATCTAATAATATTGGGTGAGAGTAGACCCTTCGCTCCCCACACATTACACATTTGAAAGGGCACATTATCCAAAACAAATTAACCACATGTTACTTAATAGCTAAATTAAGGTTATTTGCACCATGTGTTGGCTACTCCATAACCCCATTTACATCATGATATCATAGTCGAGTTACGTAACACTAGGGGAGAGGACCCCATAATTGTGCAGGTACCAAAATATGTACATTGATTTTCACCATTGGTTGTTGAAAAAATGACTAATAGTTGTTCACTATTTGATTAATGACACTTTTTAAGAGCCAATGACAATGTGACACATAGGGCGCTCGGTCATTGGTACCTCTTTCAAATGCTTTATATTATTTTTTTCATTTTAAATCAATTCAAAAACTACTTTTCCCTCCAAATAAACACGCGAAACGAAAATGCTGATGTGGCATGATGATACGCTATACGATGATATAATTTTTTTATGTTGACGAGACCCCTACATATATCTACGTGCCCCTAAAGTTAGGGTGCACGGTTATGGGGTCCTCTCCCTAAACCATTTTGCTATTAAACAATAATTTTTTTAAATTAGCTTTCCTTTTGCCGACTGCCGAGAAGAGGAAAAAGTGTGGGGGAGCTAGGGTGGTTGTCTTTAGGTGAGACTTTTGTTTCTGCACAATCTCTTCTTGGAGCTCTAGTCCCTGAAGCTTATTGCAGTGGCCATTCTCTTTTCCAAACAGTTCTCTTCTTAAACCTTTTAATTAAGTTTCTGCTGTACAAGCCAGAGTTGTCTTTTCACGTCACCGATTTGAGCTTTGGATATTACTGGAGTGGGAAACATTCCAAGATATAAAATGATATTGTCATACTATATGTTGGGGTATGTTGCATACCTAATTGTATAGTTAAGAAATTACTAAATAAATTAAGAATCTAGTTATGAAGAGTCATGTCTGTGACTGTTGCAACCTAATCGAGGGGCAGGCTCCTTGATTCATCATCCTAGAATCCTTTTTACTCACCCAACTCTTATCTTATTTGTAGAATATATTTCTTATATATGTATCTATTTTTCTATACCTTCGATTTAAATGGGTGGGTACTAGAGCAAATTTTAACCTAATGATTTCATTTTCCACATGCAAAATTATTTTACCACTTTGGGTGCATTTTATTTTATTCTTTAGTTTAGAAGTTACTAAAGTTAAAATCTTTTAAGTTTTGTGGATGTAACTATTAAAACTTATTTATCTGTTAAAGACGGAGGTAAAAAGGATCTTAATGCTCCTTCTCTGAAAAAGGAAGAGACAGAATTTCCTAAAGAAAATGGGAGCTGCTCTGTCCCCCTAAAAAATCAGGAGTGTAATTCTTCTTGTCTTTTCATATCCCAATCAGTTAAAAATTAGAGCAAAGAGAACCTGGAATTTGATTTATGTTTATAAGTAGGGCCCATATTTAAGAAAGTAAATTAAAACGGTGACCTAATTCAAATTTAGTAAATATTGTAGTTTATATTTTAAAACTGTTTCCACTGCTCTGTATGTGTCAAAGATCTCAATATTGTTAATGATTCAGCGGGCCACAAAATGCTCGCAAAGCTTCTTGGAAATGAGCAACTTGAAGATGAAAATATCCATGCTCAACATGCAATCCTTTTACAACTCATATATTCAATGTTCTAAAAAAACAACACTCCCAAAGATTTGACACTTCAAAATTACAGTGATGACGGAGTTGGGCTTAATATTGACTTTAGACCACAACAATGATCGGCAGAGATTTAGAATCAAGATCACTGCATGTGGTGATATTGGTGATATCTAGTCAACACATGGGAATTTTGATTGCTGGAGCTTAGACCAAGGAGATTTATTTGGACCATGGATATGGAGGCATAACATCAATGTATTTTTAAGTCCAGGAAACTCCTTAAATTTAGATGATAAGGTGAAGGATTTTTATAGGTTCCCTATAATCTCGTATGCAATGATCTCTAGTGCAGCCCTATTCAGACATTGGCCAGCTGGGAATTCAATCCCAAAAATACTTGTAATTCAAAATTAGGCTACATAATGTTATTTATATATTACATGTCTACAACTGAACAAAAAATAGTTGATGGTAATAATTGTACGGTTGATGCAGAAAAAATATTGCAGTCCCCCTAATCCTCAGGAAAACAATGGGTCTCCAGTATAAAGCGTTATATTTAAGATTGAGTTTGGGAAATAGATGATCTCATTTAATTTCTTTGACTTGATTATTTTGGAAGCTCCAACTTATTGAGAGTATTTTTAAGAGTTTTTCAAATTCAGTCCCCAAATGACTCACGGAAAAGAAAACTTTACTTCATTCAAGCCCTTCAAGAAAAACCTGTAGTTGCTTCTACAATATACATTTCAACATGAAATGCTTTGGCCAAAAGGTTGTTGGAGGAATGGTTGCAATCTCTTATTTTAAAGCGAGCTTTGCCAACACCTTGTTAAGAGGATTTTTTTGGATTATTCCTTTCCTAACCTTGAAAAGAAAGAGCTTATGTCATGTAGGTCCTAAAATGCATTGCCAAATCTGAACGCAAACTCAAGAGTCCATGATGCAGTGGCAAACTCTAAATTGTTAGAGACGAAGCACTAAATCCTCAGTTTACTTATCTTAATTTGGATTATTATGGATTGATCTGGGATAAGTATTTATCCTCTTGGGTATTCCTTTTTGTTTCATGATGCCCTAGTCAATTTGTGGAAATATATAATAGACACGGTGACAAACAATAAACTGTTCGGCCATGAAAGGCCATCTCTTGCTAGATGCCAAATTCATTTGAAAGTTTTAGTTGCTACTTTATATAAGACTGTAAGTGTTAGTCCTCTTGTTAGACATCATATGGAGCTATTTATAAGCTCATTTGTTTTCTTATGTCATTCCCATGGTTTTTTGAAGATGGCAACAAAGTATTTCAGATGGTAAAGTGGAGCATTTGTTATTTTCAGAGTTGAGGGAATTCAGCATCTAAAAAAATTAACTTCATGATGCGAATATCTACAATAGGAATTATGTCTGGAAATGTAAAATATATGCTTTCTGAATTACAGAACAAGAGAGCAATGAACTTTCATCTGTTTGTCAAAGCAATACACTAGAGAACAATTATGTTTTACCAGTGTTCAACGGGGATGTATTCCTGGGGGTCCGAGTGACATCCTAGATGACGTTCCCATGTGCCCCCTCCCCCAAAAGCAAGGGAGATGTCCCGGCAGCCCTGATGTGTTTTATACGAACAAAATAAAAAGCTGTTTGGAATATATATATATATATCCTTAAATGTTGGTTTTTAAGGTTTATTATTTGTTTGTTTATTTCTTTTCCTTTTTTAAAGTTGTTTCTTTTTCTTTGTATTTAATAATTTAATTTTTTGCACATGCAATATGTTATATATATATCCTCAAATGTTGGTTTTTAAGTTTTATTAATTGTTTGTTTATTTCTTTTCCTTTTTTTAAGTTGTTTCTTTTTCTTTGTATTTAATAATTTAATTTTTGTACATGCAATATGTTAAATTTTTCTGTTATTAAGGTTCTTGTACTAAAATTTCAAAGATTTGTTTCTTTTTTCACCCTAACTTTTTATTTTTAATTTATTTGAATGTTACAGATTTTAAAATTATATATATATATATATTTGAATGTTATCTGCCATCCCGAAAATGCAATTTTTGATTTTTTTATTTTTTATTGACAATCTCCGATATCCCATTCATCTGTTCCTGAGATGTGTGGAATAATGATATTTATCCCATGAGATCTCAAACATGCATTGAACACCACTTACCATGGGTAAGTGCCCAAGATTGGTTCAGATAGGTAAGTGCCTAAGATTGGATCAATAAGATCTCAAACATGCATTGCGCCATTCACTATGGCAAATTTGCAAAGCTTGGAGCAGACCGGGCTTCCTCAAATACACAAACAAGGGAAAAATTCAATCCAAGAAAAGACTCCATTGATTGTGGTCTTTTTATCATATTGGCACGTCTTTCTTGAGGGTAATTTATAGCCTCCTTGACATTTGTCCTGATAATTGTATCTAATAATTGTAGTATCATTATTTTTTTGCTACCAGTTCTTAATGTTATCGTGTCTGTAGCCTCCTCTTTTATGCTATATGACCCCCAGTTATGGAATTATTGGCATGGGACATGGCTTGTAAGCTTAATTTGGCCTCTTTCATTGCAGTGCCCCTGGTATGGAGTTTTAACACCATAGTGATTATTTGGGCGTTAATTTTTGATTTCTGCAATCTACTAAGAATTTCTTTTCTAATTGACAAAGCCCTGGGCTGTAAGAGTTAAGGAGATGGTTTTAAGAGCTTCTGATTAATCTTTTCCACCTGTCAAATAAACTAGAAAAAAGTGAGGGTATGCGGCTTGGTTCCTAATCATGCTGATGCTCATTACAATGCAATATCCTTCTTTTCATGCTTGAAGATCACGTCAGTTTAATTTCTGATTTCTGCTTGAGTTTTGTTGACATGAAACCCAGTGAAACACCCCAAAACAAAGTTCCTTAAAGGCTACGAATTGTCAGCTTTTACACAGCCCCATGTATCTGATACTGATTGTTTTGCACCACGTAAATGTTCCTTGGATTTCAGGTGTAATTATGGTGTACAGATTTGATCAGCTATAAATAATCGGTTCACCATAAAGAGATACACACCAGGAGAATCACAGTTATCAACACATATAAGCAGCTATAGATAATCAGTGGTCACCGTAGAGAGATGCACAGCAGGGGAATCACAGCTATCAACATATATAAGCAGCTATAGATAATCAGTGGTCACCATAGAGAGATGCACAACAGGGGAATCACAGTTATCAACATATTGCGATAATGAAATCCTAAAGAACACAGTAGAATATTGGACTGATAACCAAATTAATAGGATCAAAATTGAGCACCAACACAAAGTCCTTCCTTACAGGCCTCTGCCTCTGCATCCGCAGCTTTACTGAGTTCCGGACGAAGCTGATTACAAATTAAGGTAGGAGCTAATTTTATAGCATCATATGAAATTTATTAATTGAACAAAAATATGTGTAACATCACCATCTGAAACAAGGATGAAAAGATCAACCATCTCAGTATTGGATACAAAATAGAAATGCTATGTTTATACGTAGTCTTGCATGATTAGTAGTCCGAGTATTGCCCTTTGCAGATAGGTCAGTGCGTCAGAGAACCCAAAGGTGAGAAAGTTGACTTCTGAAGCCACAAAGACAATTGTATACAGGTTTAGCTTCTGTAAGAACTAGATAATAGTATATATGACGCGGAAAAAAATGTAATGCAATTATAAATGGGTTTGTCTTCAGGTATTCAAAATGTAGAAATTTATATTCATAGTAGCCTGAGGGAAAATATTACCTTCAAATTATGTCCTGTGAATGAATTAAACAACTTATGTGGAATTCTTATCTAACATCAATTTTCTCTTTGTATGGTCATTTGCATTTGTTAGTACCCTAAATTGTACAATGTGTGGAAGTACGTTCTAAAAAAAAGAAAACAAAAAATGTGAAGCTTTTAAATGGAAACATTATACTAAGTATATTGGATAAATAAAAATGTTTTCCTGTTGTAAACACAATATTCAACTTTAACATAGAGGAAATATCTTTAGTGAAATGAAAAATCTTTGGTAAAATGATCAAAGAAAATGATTAAGGGTTGACAGGTGTTCGAACCATAATAAAGAGGATGGAGTCAACATCATGGTGAACCAGAAAATTTCAATCACATTTAATACAATTAATTATTGAATTAAATTGTAAAAAATAACTATGAAAAATTACAATTGTTTAATTCAAAGGAGATGTAAGTTCTTTCTTTAAACCTTGTACTTGTTTTTATTAACTTCCTCCTTTCTTCGTAGCAAAAAGTTTCAACTACTAGTACATCCAATATACTATAACACTAGTTATCTACACGAGGAAACTAAATTTGCAATAGCTAACCCAACCAAAAGAAAGTAAATATCTTTTACATTGGTTCAAAAACTTATCAAATTGCAAATCAAAATAAGATTTATCAAAAGAAAACTTTGATTTTGATTCTAGTTGACATTCACATGTTAAGAAAAGTTTGCTTTGGGGCAACGCTATTAGATAGTAAGAATTTAAATGTGTTATATGTGGAAGCAATCTTTAGTTCTGATAAAAAATATTCTCAAAATGATGTATAGCAAAGTTCACGTTTTGTAAATGATATTTATATGTACTCAATTTTGCATGGTGCAATAATTTACACATTTCATGAAAACGACAACCTTCAAAAATATGACAAGATGTTTCAAAATGTTTGGATTACTTGTTCATTGCTCTACATGCTTATTCTGTTTATTTTGTTCAAACTTAGTTTTTTTAGCTTGTCACCCCTACCAAGAAATTTTTTTTGCTTCTCTTTCCTTTTTTAGCCCCTTTGAAAATGTGTCAAAATTATGCTGACCATTGCATCACCTCCCTTTCCCTTGCAGCAGTTCCGTTTTCGCTTGTGATGGGATTGCTAATTGTTGTGGTGGTTGCGTAACTACCTCTTGTTGATATGGATGATTTTGCCAACACTCTGCATGTTTGTTGTATGAATGTGATTTTTAGACTTAATTTTTAAGTCGCACGTTTTTTTTTTTTAAAGTTACAAGTGCGTATTGCCTCATTTTAGCTTCCATTTACTTTTCCAATCCTCCACCTCACTCTAGTTCACTCTTTCATGATCTAATTTTGACTATAGATTAAATTTTGATCTCTAGTTGAGATGGAAATTGATTGAAAGCTCCATTTTAAAGAAAAAATGTGTGATCATTTCCAATGCCGCTAGAATTGAGACTGACAGAGCATATTCTTCTGCAACAAGAGCCTCTGTATCTGTTGCGACTTTCGAGTTAGAGTAAAAGAGATCAAGTGAAGACATAAGAGATTGCTTTCAGTCCTAAGCACTCTCGGGGATTTGGTAGTGGGTTGTTGCCACAATAAAGGAGATATGAAGGGATTTTAGATTTGTACTTTTGCCCCTACAATCCAATCCTAGTCCGTTGCTATCTTGCTTTCATATCCATTCTAATGTCTCCATTTCTCTTTGCTCCACTATTGTTGCTATTATGGTTTATTGAGCACACTATTGGATATTGTTTTTAGAGATCACAAGCTCCAATTTAGTTGAGCTGTTTTCACCATTGGGAGATAGGTTGGTCTTGTTATTAAGCTGTTTGTTTGTTTTGATAGTCTAATTTGCTTATTAGATAACTTATTCATCTAAGCTTAGATTTGTCATCATTACATATGTATTCATTTAAAAAAGAACATTTTTTCAATCTATGTTGAAAAAGAGCATCAGCTTAGAATCATTCCTCTTTACGGAAATTGTCTCATATTAGAGATCCGATTTTAGATGTTTGTTTTAGTTTGAATTCATCATTGTCATTTAGTTTTCAGATTTGTTCAATCATTTTGTTTTTAGAAAGATCCAAAAAAGAAAGAAAAAGAGTATTGCATAATTAGCTTGACACTAATTTAAACTAGTTCTAAATTCATATATTGTATTTAAGGACGTGTAGGCTTTTTTCATGCACGTTGTCATATCATTTAAATTGTTGAAAAGCATCCTTAGTTACAACTATGATTTAGATTAGCTTAATGTCCGTTATGTCTCAAACAATAAGGAAAACCACAAAAAGAAAGTTTTGTTTATGCATGTAATTTTCAAATTTGGAGGAAATCAATATGCTTTTGTTGCTCGTTGCATGCATTGTTTAAAGTAGGATTAATTGTCAACTTTTATTTCAAATTTGTAGGAAATCAATATGCTTTAGTTTCTTGTTGCATGCATTGTTTAAAATAGGATTAATGGTCAATTAGCTTTTATTTGCAACAAGTTGTCTAATTCATTAAAATTTGTTCTTTCCAACATAGACACTTAAAAACACCACGATAATATCTCACAACAAGACATACCCCCTACAAACAAGATAACCATTTCAACGCTCCAAAACACATCCAAATCAAAATAACAATTTGCTGGTCCGTTGGGTAATGAACATTTACTTTCAAAAATATTTGCCAAGCACATTTCACATGACACCATGACAAGCCAAAACACAACCATATGGCTCTCGCCTAAGCCATTACATTAAGAAAAACTCAAGTTCGGGCTACACCTCCACTATACTCTAGATGTTGTATACTTTGCAACACCATGGTTAGTCCTTTACACCTTTGGATGACTTTGGATAACTAAGTCTTTCTGATAGGAAGCACAATTCTGTTCTTTAGAGCCAAAGAATGTTCAATATGATATCTTTGTTGAGTTGAGACATGAAGTTTTTGCTCTACCCCTTCACCAACCTTGCTTGTCAAACAACTACGTCTTTTGGATGACCAAGTCCTACCACCAACTCCGGTGCTTCCACCATATTGCCTTTAAAGAAGACCTCAACATCCCTAAGGGATTTGATTCACTTTATCCTCGTGTCTAGCCTCGTCTCTTCCATTTTTTCGGTCTCCGTATGACCCTTTTTGGTGAAGAATATATTGAAAGGAACAAATACTTTTCAAGGGTTCTTTAGATAGGTCATAACCGACTTACCTTGATTGATATAAATTGGGAGTTGCACATTGCAATCATTCTTGACCCCAACACCCCATGAGAAGAGATAGGTAAAAGCTTCATTACTTTTGATGAGCAAGTTGAGCTTTCATGAGCCCATTAGTAGAGGATCATCTACCTACCTCACTTGGTCATTAAGTTGTCCATACCTTCATCGTTCCTACCACCTTCCATTGGCTTTATCATCATACATGATACCCCCATCATCACATCATCCACATGTTAGTTGTCTGGACCTGTACACATGAAGATTCAAGTATGTATGGAAGGCCTCCTTGCGCTTTCTATGACGTACAAATATGGTGAACTCGATGTGAGAGACTAGTTTTTCTTGTTTTCATTTATGTTCTTCTCTTCATTCCACCTTCCTCTTCTTCCATTATTCTACGGGTATTCCTATCCCCCTCGAATATGTCGGAAAGTGAGTTTGATAGGCCCTTGGGTCTTGAAGATTACTACTATGAACAAGCCCAACAAACTCCTCTCTCTAACTAGGTCGACAATTATCTTGAAAATGCGTGTGTACACCGCCTCTACTTACATTCCACGACTCAATTCCGGTGTTAGGATAGAGGAAGTTTACCAACTCCACTGACTAGCAAAGTGACCACTTTGAATCAAATAACATGTATATCACCGGAGGACTTGGCTTTTACCCCAAAATCACAACAATACCTCACATGAGTGTGCAAACGCCCAATGATGAATTTCTCGTGCAACTCGATCAAAGTAGTGTTTAGTCTCGTGTTGTATATGAGTTGTTAGATAGGCTACATGCACATAAACAAAGTGACTAACAACACCGTGTCCCTATAACTTGTATCTAAACATGCATAAACAAAGGAGGACTCAAACACCAAAATTTATCAAGGGGTAGCACTTTTCCCTTATAGAGTCCAACGTTAACCAAACACCAAAGTAGAAATGACAAACTTCTTTGAATGACCTCATCTCTACCTTGGTAGGGCACATTTGAGAGTTAGAGAGTGTCCAACCCTTTCAAAACACAAACTAGACAAATCAAAATGTAAACCACATGGTGAATAATCAAGGTTACATTCTCACTAATAATGTCCAATAACCGCAACACATGTATAACAACCCATCATTACTCAATGCAAACCAACTTGGGAGATCTTCTCATAGGGAATGACATGCCGGGTATGGGAGTGCCTACATACGTGTACTCCATACAATTGCACTGTCAACAACACTACCCCATAAGCCCAAACATGGGCTCAATTTCCCAACCATTAACACATGGCAAATTTGCGTCAAATGGCGCATCTTAAATGTATGTTTATCTTAGCCAACAATTTGTGGGTACCCCTTATGTGAGTACCCTCTTCGCCATACTACGGTGCCTTCTCTAAATTCACATATCCCAATTATCTCCTTGTGTATCAATTGCCCCTTGCGCACAATGCAACCTTTACCCTTGGTGGTTTTGTACACACCACTTACATGATTACATCTTTTCCACCTCCCTAAGTTGACACATCCACTTTAGACTTTAAAACCATGGGCACCTATGTGGATTACTTTAAGGAACCACTTAATTATGACATCTGCGCCGTCATCCTCACTTGTCCCTCACCAAATTCCCAAGTACAAATGGGAAGGAGATCCTAATGCCCACATCAAGGCTTATGCAATGGGTGTGTGAGAACTTTCTCATGGGATGTAGTTGTCACCAAAATTTTCCTAAAGATGTTAGAGGGAATTTTTTTGATTGGTACTATCGCCTATTCGAAGCTTCCATTCACTTGTTCTAACAATTGATAGCCAAATTCGTCAAATTGTTTAATATGAACAAGCTAGTGAGGAATGATATTAGAGAACTCCCACATATTAAATAAGAACCTAACAAGTTTGCTACCTATTTCATTACAAGATGGTGGTAGGTGCTCTATTCTTCTGCTAATGATCCAAACATGGATCATAGGGAGCTCGGTGATCTCTTCCTCTATGCCTTCAACAAAGAAACAAGGGATGATGTGTAGAAGTTCCCTACAAATCCTACAAGGAAGCATTAGAAAGCGCATTGAGAATCGATCAAGCTTCCATTCACAATTGTTGCAGGACCTTTGACTTAAATGAAAAGTTTGTTGTCCCTAATCAATACAACAGGGGATATTAAAATATCAATTCACAAGCTTCTCAAGAAGACCAAGGCCCAAAAGTCCTTAACCACAATTGTAATGCCACGATAGACGATGTCACCGACCAACCTACACCGACCAACACCACTAACAATGTTATGACCCCACCCAATAACAATAACAACATCAATAACAATAACAATAATGTCCACAATAATAACAATAACACACTAACGGTCCATACTGTTGACTTCAACAAACCTCATGACCAAAACCAGAACCAAAAAGCCATGCACAATCAAAATTGAGGTTGCGACGGTCAACACCAAAATGACTATCGTGGCTATTCCAACAATTACCAAAATAACTTGCGGCAAGGTTTTGATTAGTGGAACCGTCACCCAAATGATTATGACCCTGCCCTATTTTGTCTATTCCACACGATCATAGGACATGATACCCGAACATGCAGGGAATATAATATTTACCTGAGAACTAACAACTATTGAATGAATAATTTCTCAGGAATGTAGGGTCCCACAATCACCTCACAACCCAAATTGGACGTGTAGTACCGAAAATTGATCACGTACATATCTATCAAAACACATTCCCCAACCATTGGTAAAATGCTTCCCAAAACTCTCCACTTAACGATATGTCCAAGCAAACCACTCTGGTCAGCACTCATGATGCTAAGGCTTCCACTTTGAACGAGGTTAACCGTGATGTAGCCTCACATCTAGCACACAAGGGTAGACCCACATGATAAGTGTTGAGCTAGAAGCCGATGGAGAGGAAAATGTGATCACTCAAACCAAAGGATGTTAAGTGTATAATGCTCCCATTTAGGAGACTTTGGGACTAGAGACCCACAACAATCCCCAACACATAGGAAATTATGACTTGATTACAAATCTAATGCAGACCACCTCTCAGATATCCTTCATATTTTTTTTTTTAAGAACTTGATGCACCAACTCAAGCTGTTAAAATCTTTGAGACTCGAGACACTTAGTCTATGTCACACCTCCTCATGAGACACATATCAATTTGTTGGCGAAATAATTTTTCGTAGGGACAATTTAGTTTCGTAGGGACAAATTAGTGGATTTTCACCAACACTTTGGGACTAAGTCCCTCCTCTTGGTAATGGGGAGGCTCCCATTTATTGAATGCAAGAAAAAATATGTGGGTGGCCATGAAGCCGGGGATCACACATGACTACTCCACTAGACTTGTGGCAAATTGCTTGCACTTAGTGCAAGGGAGGAATTTTCTTGGTGAGAGGAGGTAAAGGGGAGTAAGAATTTAGGGAAGGAGGGTTAACTTTGTGAATAGGCACTAGCAGAGTTTCACAACATTAACCAAAATTAATCCACACTCAATTAGAGGAATATAACCTTGCTAACAATGATAAGACTAACAAATCATAGACACAAAATTCTATTGATTCATTTATCAAAGGCACCAACACCTTCCTTGGTTTTACAAGATCATCATGTGTACAAAGTTGAACATGTAAGGAAATAGAGGAAACATAGAGAAAGAGGAAAATAGAAGAATGCAATCTCTTGCTTGTATCTTAGTAGTGCAAATCTATCTACTTAGAAACTTACAATTGACAACCCTTTGGAATGAAGAGATCATCCAAATATATAGCTTTACAAAAAGTCTTTTCATCTACCCCACATGAATTTTCACTTCCCCTTATCACTTGTGACCTTTTATATTCCTAGGAAACAAAATTGGGCCTTTTTTCATTAATTAAAAAGAACTCATTACAATATTAGACTATAGGTCACTTAAGTGAATAAGACAAAATAGTGAAAAGTACCTCCTTAACGAAGAATTAGAACATGAGAGAGGAGGAAAGAAGAAGGGGGTAGTGATCACTCCGATGGATGAGAGGAAGCTCGCCGACGAAGTCGATCGCCGATAAACCTTATGGGAGTACACTTGAAAAGATTTCTTCACCTTTGAATTCTTTGTTGAAGCAAGCTGCCATAGGTGCTACCTTTTCTGTTTGAGGAATGTGAACGAAGTTCAAAGCACATATCTAGGTCTCAAAAGTCTTGATGATGATCTTGCACTGATTGAACCAAACTTGATGATCCTTTGTAGGGTTGGAAATTGAACATCCGATTTCCGCAAGAGATTCCAAAGTTTCTTGACCAATTCCTCGAATGGTTTCAAAATATCTTCCACTGATGAACTTTCACTGATTGGAGGAGATCCAAGCCTATGCACATTGTTGCTTATACTTTACAATTTTTTGATGTAATCTCTTCACAAGAATCGATCTCGTAGATAGCCTCATTTAACATTTAAGTAATGGTACTCAATGTGTGAGACCAAATAGGGGATAAATTCTCAGTTATGGAAGTGAATACATTTTTACCCATCAATATGAAAGAGTCAAGAATACTAATCTTTGACACCAAAGTGGAAAATCCGTTGTCATGATGATCCTTTTCCTTCTCAATGTCCTTTGTAGTCATTTTTACTTTTACAGTGGTGGTGAGAGCAAACTAGAACAATGAGAGGATTTATGGCAACAATGTTATCCCTTTCTCCAAAACCTTCTCAACCCACATATCACTAGCCCTTACGTGCATTGTGTGACTTTGAGCCTTATTGATTGTTGCGGGGTCAAATCTCATCGATAGGAGTAACAATTGTTAGTGCAAATTCACAGCACCCCCAAAATGACCTATGGATCTACTTTTCTAAGGCAATGTCATTTGGTGTGAATGCACAACATTGAGCTTTCCCAAAGTGTGGGACCTTTGCAAATGGGGAAAGCTCTCCAGAGAAGGCTGGTTCCTCTTCCTAAACTACCTACCACAAGCTATTCCAGTTCGAGAGCAAGCTAATCTAATCCTAATCTAAATTCAAGGAGATAGGGAGAGAAAGAAAACTGAAAAAAGCAGAGCCTACACTAAAACGATGATACACTAGAGAAGGAACATGTTGATCATCTATCAAAACTGCCATGGAACAAGAAGAGATGAGTAATGGAAAGGATGGACAAGTGCATCACAAAAACAAGGATGAATTTCACACAAAAATGTTCCAAAACTCCATGAACATAGCTCCAAAACCTACAATGAACATCCAAACATGCACAAATACCTGCAATGAAGAGATGTAAGAAGAAAACAACAAAAAACGAGCAAGGATGGACAAATGCATCACAAAACACGTTTTTATTGCTCCAGAAGTTTGCACAAAACATCATTTCATGGGTAAGAGGCAAAAAATGACATTACAGAGCATGGGGGGAGGTTCAAACTCCATTTTTGACCTTGGGAAGAAAAGAAGGGAGAGGCAGAGAAGAATGATGAACAACCTTTTACAAATGAGCCAAAATTGGCTTTTATCGATCAAATAGAATGAAAGAAATGAGAAAACGGGCAAATTGTTTGAAATCTTTAACCACCGATAAAATATGTTAATTGGCCTGCAAAATGATTGGTTCCCATGAAAAAGCCCATACTTCATTGTACATTTCTTTGCAGAGCAAGAAAGAGGCCCATACTTCATTAATTTTGGTGGTTGGAGTTGTTTTCTACGTTTTTGCATGCTAGAGACATTTTCTCAATTTTCTCCCACAAATCTCCATCAAAATTCAAAATTTAAGGGTCCATCATGTAGAGGATCTCAACAGATTTCCAATGACACCAAAATGCAAAAAATCGAGCTCAGTGCGAAAGATATTCCCTTATGAAGATTTAGGGCAAAAATATGGGGCAAAAATCGGGTCGGTGGGCCAAAACTTTAATTTTTTTCCCTTTTTTCAAATTGGGAAAATTTCCCAAAAATTCTCCATGCCCTGCCGCTTACTTTCTTTGACATGGCATCTTCTGTTTGATCTGCAGCTTTCTAATAGTCATTTTGCCCTTTTGCGAAATTGGAAAATTTTCCAAAATTACTCTGCGGGTCCACCACTCCGTTGTTGACGAGGACATGTGGCGCCATCTTATTGCTCGATGGGACCGCGGGTTCAATTTTTTCCTTTGCGTGTTTACACCAAGAAGTTGAAAATTTCAACCTTCCTCTGACCCCCGCCTCCCGCTGATGACGTGGACACATGGCGCATCGTGATTTGATGCGGGGCCTTAACCAATTTTCTCCACCACCGCGGGGCCGGGTGAACTTTTTCCTTTGTGCCTTTTAGCCAAAAGGGCTAAGTGCCAAAAATCCCCGACACCCGCCACTTCGCCGATGACATGTGTCGGCTTCTCATTGGCTACTGGGCCTGCCTTCAGGGAAAATTTCCCCTCCAAACTCCGTCGAGCCATAACTTGCAAAATACAAGGAGTTAGGAGGACTTCCTTACCTTTCTGGAAAGGGGAAGAAAAATCCTATCTGATGAAGCCATTTCCAAAACCCTTTGAGTGCTTGAAATGTGTGAAAATTGAAGTTGAAGCACAAGGAAAGAATGAAGGCAAGTTAGCCAAAATAAGCAGGGGGCTCATTTTGGATAACAATTTTGGTGACTCAGAGGGGTCATCTGCTTGCTAGATGAATGATAAGTGGCCTTTGAAGCATCCATTGGGCATGGAGCCAAGCCTGATAACCAATTCTAATCTGCACTATGAAAATCGACCTCGAGCCACTTGGAAACCCATTGAAACTTGGAGTTGATCCTCACCAAAAGCCACTAAATGCACTATGCAAGAGCAACCAAAACAACACCACAAAACTATGTACAAGCTGAAAATCATACATGATCCAAATGGAACATGCAGAGTGTGTGCAAAATCACTTCTTACGCTGAAAGTAAACCTACATACTCTACTCTAACTAAGAGCAAAGGTAAGCTAAACAAACCCCATGTTTGGTTGTGCAAAATAGCTTCCTTTCTTCAAAATTGGCAGCCATGCAATTGATTTGGAGTTGATCATGGCTGGTTGGATGAGTGGAAAATCAACAAGAAGTTGGTCTTCTACCCAAATTAGCAAGGTGTCAGCTGAAAACAAATTAAATACCTCTTTTAGTTGCTCTACATTTGGATTGTAGAGGTATTGCAGCTGATCCTTGGTGCTTTGCATATCATCCTCATGCTTAGAGGCAAGCATGACTGGTTGTGGCTTCTCCTTTGGCTCCAATGAAGCCAAATACCTGATTGGGAAAGGTCTGATCCATTTGATATGCCCATAGCTCTGATTTTCCATTCCAAAAATGGAATCCTCTTGTAGACCTTCTTGGATGGATGGTGTGGAAGAAATGGTGAAGTCGTGCTTTTCTCTTCTTCCTCCAATAAAGAACATGGAAGATTAAAATCTTCCAATCTTGGCTCCAAAAGGCTACTATAAAATGCAGGCTGCTGTAAATGAATGTTCTCCTTCATGGCAGCAGGTTCTTGTGTTTGGAAGATGGATGATGAAGGAGAAAACAATGGAAACTCAACCGGTTCCTCTCCATCAAAATAGTCCTCCAAATCTGATAGATAAACTGCCTCATTGTTGTCTTGCTGCAAATGTTCAACCTCTTCCATGGTGTTCTCTTGATCTGCAACTTGCTCACCATGGTTATCTTCATTCTCAAAGATGAAGTTTGAAAGATCAAACTCTTCTTCAACGTTGGAGCTTGAAGAGAATGAAGTAGAAGGAAGAACTAAAGGTTCTTCTATAGCCTATTTTGTGCTTAAAGCTTTTGGATCTGCACTTTTCTCCTCCACAGCTGGAATGTGCTCCTCTTCTTTTGGATTTGGAGCAGCTTCTCCTTCCTCTGCTGCTTGAAGACAATCTTGCTCTTGAATGACCTCTTCCTCTAGCATGAAGTTTTGACAAATCAAACTCTTCAATCTGTTGCTCTAGAGGACAAGTTGGGGCTGCAAGATCTTCTTCAAAGCTCCTTTCCATGGCTGATTGTGCAACTTGAATTGGATCAACATTTTCTTCAAGTAGAGTGCCAACATGGACACTACACTCTGAGCAAATTGATTGCTGATATGCTTCTTCTTTTTCTCTTCTTCTGCTACAACAAAATCAGTCCTAACCACCACTTGTTCTTCAACCTTTACCTCCTCTGAAGGCTTAACCATCAAGGGAATCTTTGTTATCCCAAATTTGAGAGCCCAACTCTTCAAGTTGTCTGTCATTTCTTTCTGTTGGGCTCCTCTTCTTGCTGTCCTTCATGACTGATTTTCTGATTTTCATTTTCCCAACATGGATTTGGGAACACAAGAGGAGTGATGGGTTGGGATTCAACCGGTTTTGCAATTATTTGTGGTGGTGGAGGAGGTAGAACCTCTTGTTTCTTTGGAGGGGATGGCTGTTTGGAAGGGAAAAGAGTAGAGAAATTGAGGTGGGATGGGAGACTAGCGGATGAAGAAATGGAATTAACACTTGGGGTAGCATGGGATGGATTTGGAATTTGGCATTCAAAATGAGATGGTGCTTGCTTGAGAGGAATGGAAGGAGAAAAACTAGATGATGGTATAGAATCTACCCATTGATAAGGTTGCTCAACACCAAATTTATAGGCATCTATCTCCTTATCCATTGTGCAAGTTGGGAAACATCTCAATCATGAAGTCCAGCTTTTCCTGAGGGTTGAAGTATCTTGGAAAAGGGCCTCCCCATGGACAGGGTGCTCTGAAACCAATCTGAAATGCCTTCATTTGTGCTTGAGCCTGGATTGCACCATGCTTGCCTCCATCTTTTGGATCTTCTCTAAAAAATCTGTATTTTCTTCTTGACTGCCCTCACAATCTGCGTACCCTTGTGCTTGACATGCTTCATAGCCAAACTGATTTTGGCATTGCTCAGATGGGTATGCATATTGGTTTTGAATTTGATCAAAATGCTGATATGGAGGATTTGTAAAACATGTTGGAGGTGGAATATCTTTGCTGTTGTAAATGTGAATTCCATGATGGAAATGAAGTCATGATTGCACAACTTCATGGAATGGAAGAATATGGAAGAGATGGAAAGAAGAATGAATGAAAATGGATGGAAAACAGGTCTGTAACTCAGAGAATGAGTTATTGATTAGATGGAGTCACCAGATGTGTTTGTAAGTGCCTCCAAAGGCTGAAATTTTAAACAAGAACACATCAACCTGCAAAAATGAAGTGGAAGACCTCTAAGGTCCCACCGGTGTGCCAAAACTGTTAGTGCAAATTCACAGCACCCCCAAAATGACCTATGGATGCTTTTCTAAGGAAATGTCATTTGGTGTGAATGCACAACATTGAGCTTTCCCAAAGTGTGGGACCTTTGCAAATGGGGAAAGCTCTCCAGAGAAGGCTGGTTCCTCTTCCTAAACTACCTGCCACAAGCTATTCTAGTGCAAGAAAGCTAATCTAATCCTAATCTAACTTCCAAGGAGATAGGGAGAGAAAGAAAACTGAAAAAATAGAGCCTACACTAAAACGGTGATACACTAGAGAAGGAAAATGTTGAACATCTATCAAAACTACCATGGAACAAGAAGAGGTGAGTAATGGAAAGGATGGACAAGTGCATCACAAAACCAAGGATGGATTTCACACAAAAAAATGTTCCAAAACTCCATGAACATAGCTCCAAAACCTACAATGAACATCAAACATGCACAAATACCTGCAATGAAGAGAGGTAAGAAGAAAACAACAAAAACGAGCAAGGATGGACAAATGCATCACAAAACACATTTTTATTGCTCAAAAGTTTGCACAAAACATCATTTCATGGGTAAGAGGAAAAAAATGCCATTACAGAGCAGGGGAGGAGGTTCAAACTCCATTTTTGACCTTGGGGAAGAAAAGAAGGGAGAGGAGAGAGAAGAATGATGAACAACCTTTTACAAATGAGCCAAAACTGGCTTTTATCGATCAAACATAATGAAAGAAAGGAAAAATGTGGGAAAATCCATTTGACATCTTCAACCACCGAAAAAATCTATTAATTGTCTGCAAAATGATGGGTTCCATGAAAAATCCCATACTTCATCGTACATTGCTTTGCAGAGCAAGAAAAAGGCCCATACTTCATTAATTTTGGTGGTTAGAGTCGTTTTCTATGTTTTTGCATGCAGAGACACTTTCTTGATTTTATCCCACAAATATCCATCAAAATTCAAAATTGAAGGGTCCATCATGTAGAGTATCTCAACAACTTTCCAATGACACAAAAATCATGAAATTCCAAGCTCTGGTGCGAAAGATATGCCCTTATGAAGATTAAGGGAAAAAATGGGGCAAAAATCGGGTCGGCGGGCCAAAACTTTAAATTTTTCCCCTTTTTTCAAATTGGGAAAATTTCCCAAAAATTCTCTATGCCCCACCACTCACGCTGCCACATGGCATCTTCTATTTGATCCGTGGCTTTCAAAACAGTCATTTTGCCCTTTTGCGAAATTGGAAAATTTTCCAAAATTACTTCACGGGTCCACCACTCCGTTCTTTGATGAGGACACATGGCACCATCTTATTGCTCAATGGGACCATGGGTTCAATTTTTGCCTTTGTGCTTTTACACCAAGAAGTCGAAATTTTCAACCTTCCTTTGCCCCCCGCCTCCCGCTGACGATGTGGACACGTGGCACATCGTGATTCGATGTGGGGGCCTTAACCAATTTTCTCCACTTTGCGGCCCTTTGGCCAACTTTTTCCTTTGTGCGTTTTAGCCAAAAGGGCTAAGTGCCTTGAAAACTCCCCCCGATGCCCGCTGCTCCGCTGATGACACGTGTCGGCTTCTCATTGGCTACGGGCATGCCCAGGGAAAATTTCCCCTCTAAACTCTACCGAGCCATAACTTACAAAATACAAAGAGTTAAGAGGACTTCCTTACCTTTCTGGAAAGGGGAAGAAAAATCCTATCTGATGAAGCCATTTCCAAAACCCTTTGAGTGCTTGAAATGTGTGATAATTTAATTTGAAGCACAAGGAAGGAAAGAATGAAGGCAAGTTAGCCAAAATAAGTAGGGGGCTCATTTTGGATAACAACAACCTCAACAAGAAGAAATATAATTACACTAGGATCCATGAATGAGTGCACACAAGCAGTGATAGTTCTCACATATTCTTCTAACCACTCAATTATCTATTTTTACTCATCATTCTGGAAAGCATAAAGGCAACATAATCCTTGAAAAAATGTGTATCATCCTCATGTGTTGTTTGACCCAAAGAGATTGTTGTCATTTCATAGTCTTCCGAGTCATATCCTCTATGGGTTTCAAAAATTTTAGCGGCCAATTTCTACATATTGATTACCAGAAACACCACTAAAAAAGTGAGAAGTTACATGTGATTTCTTACCTTGTTTGGTCTTCATGATCCTTGAGATAACTTTGAAATCCGGTGTCGATTCATGTTGCACTATCCTTGGCTCACTCCCAATCAGCTCTTGGATCCAAGGAAAAATTTCAGTTGTCGTGGGATCAACATTAGGCATGATGGAACTTTTAGGTTCATGATGAGGGATCATATCTTGTACTTGATGAGATGACTCAACTGTTGAAGAGGAAACACTTGGGAACCGATGAAAAAATGGAGGTTGCGAAGGATCAATCTCACCTTTCTTGAGATCTTCAACATGGTCCTCAATGACTCTAGTTTTCTTATGGAGCCTCCTGGGGTGAAATCCTTGCTTTTTCTTCTTCCATTTATTTTCTCTTCATGGGATCCCTTGAGTGAGCGGAGCTCGTGGTTTTCTCAGATACCTTCAAGGATGAGATGTGAGATGCTTTCCTTGAGAGAGTTAGGAGGCCACCAAACTCGATGAGAGCAATCCTCTTTTCCTAAACCACTCCCTTGATCTCTGAATCACTGTTGCAGTCCTCTCATTGATGTCACCTGATTCTCTTATGTACCATGAGATAGGTGGAAGAGGTGTATATTTTATCACTTAGTACTTTGGATTGAATACATATAATCTATCATCTCCCACTCCTTCAATGATCCAATCAAAGTTGAAACTCCTCATTTGATCAAAATTCATTTGGATATGGTCTTTCTTCCTTACTTCAAAGTCATCCAGAAATTGGTCCAATAGTCCTCAATTTGGGGACTATGGTGCAATCGAAGAGTGAAGGTTTCAGGGTTTCTCCTAATGTTGAAATCGAGCATGGATGTATAAGAATAGAGGCAAGGGAAGCAAAAGAAGCTTCAATATTTGATGCATCTGCAACACTTTTGCATGAATAGATTCTCGAGGGATATGGGGAAGGATACACCCTTCTTTTTATTGTTCCTACACCTGTTATGAACATGAGAAAGCTACCTACATAACTCAAACATTACCATTTTATCACTAGGGTACATGGGAAGTCTACGAGGAGTGAGATCGAAGCCTAAAACCCTGATGTAGGTGAAGGTTGAGAACTGAGTGAAGAAGCTCCCATATTTCTTGATCAATGCAATAGCTTGAGAGGATATCCTCAGCTCTGGGTTACCTTCTAGAAGTCGATAAAAAACATGGTGAATGCATCATTCACCCTGGAAAAGTGATGGTTACTCTCCTTGTGCGTGACCTAGGGATACTTTTTGTAGGCCGGTGATTTTGAGAGACATTAAGGGCAACAATTAGGCCTTTGAAAGGTATTGTGTAGGTGAGATGGCATACGAGAAATGAGGTCATAGTGAAATTTCTGGTAGAAGGAAAATGAAGAAACTGCTAATGAATATCATCACTTATAATCCCTAATCCACTACCTAGTTCCCTTTAGTGGTAACGATGATGAACTGAGCCATCCAGTTCTGAAAATCCTTTATCATATCTTCATCCATTACCCTACTTAATAGGATGATAACATCTGAGTAGCCTTCGTGGAACTCACTTCTTGACAAGATTTTAGGCACATGAGAAGGTTTCCTACCTTTCCGAGCCACGAACTAAATGTGAGGCCTTACATATATGATTCAATTTTCACCCATTCTTGTGATGCAAAATCTTTGGTGATGATGACCATATTGCTGCGGGTTAGAATTTGCAAACACTATGAGACACCCTTTAAAAGGAACGATAACCAGATCGTACCAAGCCAAGAACACAGATGCTAATCAAACACCATGATCAATAAGATGAAAGCAATTCACCATAATAACTTTACATAAAACCTTTGCAAACAAATGAGCAACAATATTATATATGATTATGGAACTCAATGAAATACAATGAGGATGGGCCTTGCTTATATAGGAAAGGAATAACAATCTAAGAACCAGTAAGGTTGTAGATCAAGCCATAACTCATGGAAAGAACTAGTCATCAAAGAATTAGTCAATGTCCATAGATTTATGAGAGAACTAGACATCAAGGATCTAGTCAATACCATAGATCTAGGAAAGAACTAGTCAATACCATAGATCAAGGAAAGAACTATACCTAACAACTAGATAATATCTCCTAATATCTAAATAAATAAAAAGAAATATCCACACACATAAGTGGGTGAGAATAAATACAATTAAAGGTAAATAATGTACCTAGGTGAACATAAGCTAAGGTAAATACCTACTCTAACACCCCCCCTTAAGTGAAGTTAGGGGCCAAAATAGAAGTGGCATGTCCATAGTATGAGTCCCGATAACTAGGCCTGATGAGGTACTCATGTATAATATATCCATGAAGAAATCTCGAACCAAAAGAAGGAAAGAATCCTGCTAGAAGGAAAGAGAAAGAAGAAGAAGAAATAAGATGTTCTAATGAACACCCCCAAGAATAACTTCCAAAACCCCAAACATTCCATGCAACTCAAGGTAACGAGGTGATGCAAAAGGATTGTGAAGATGTTTCTGCAACTCTTTGTTGAGTCGGAAGGTACTCCAAGCAAAGAACTCCATCCTAAATGTGTTGACGAATAAGTGTATGTGTATCTCAATATGCTTGGTCCATTGGTGCTCAAGCGTGTTGCGAGAAATGTGAATTTCACTTTGGTTGTCACACCAAAGTATAGTCGGTGAATCCTGTGGGAATCCAAACTCTGTCAATAACTATCAAAGCCAAAGAATCTATTGACTCGTTATAACTGCTGCCCTGTACTCTACCTCTGAAGATGAAAGTGCAATAACATGTTGCTTTTTGCATGCCTAAGCAACTGGAGAAGAACCAAGACAAAAAATATAGCCGAAGTGGAACATTTGTCATCAATATAACCTACCTAATCTGAATCTATATACCCAACCAATTGAGTAGAACCCCTAGTGTAGTGTAGGCCAAAGTGGGAAGTTCCCTACAAATAGCACAAAATCCTTTTAGTAGCCTGCCAATGACTACTATGAGGAGAATGTGCAAACCAAGATACAAGCCCTACTGCAAATGAAATATCAGGGTGAGTATGGGTCAAGTACATGAGAATCCCAACCAATTGCCTATATAATGTAGGATCACAAAGTGGTGTGGTACATGTGGAAGTAAGAGTAACTCCAGACTGAAAAAGAGATGGACTTGGCTTGCAATCAGCCATATCAAAGCACTAAAGAAGATCATGGGTGTACTTTTGCTAACTCAAATGAATCCCTAAATCTATCTGAGAAATCTACAAACCAAGGAAATAATGCAATAGCCTAAGATCTATCATGTCAAATTGTGTAGAAAGATCCCTCTGAATACTTTAATGTGGGAAGAAGAGCTGCCAGTAAGTAACAAATCATCAACATACAAGACAAGTATCACAATATCCTCACCAACATGCTGGAGATACACTATATGATCGGAGTGGCAATGAACAAAACTAGTAGATAGAAGAAAAGAATCCATCTTCTCATACCAAGCCCGAGGGGCTTGTTTGAGACCGTAGAGAGACCTTTGAGCCTACAAACAAGAGAAGAATCTTGAACAAATCCAGCCGGCTGCTCCATGTATATTTCCTCTTGTAGATCTCCATGTAAGAAGACACTCTTCACATCCATCTGGTATACGGGCCACCCCTATGATGCAACAAGAGCAAGTACAAGGCATACATAATCCATCTTGGCAACGGGTGTAAAAGTCTCAGAGTAATCAATACCTTCAACTTGTGAAAAACCATTTGCAACAAGATGAGCCTTATACTTGTCAATGGACCCATCAACTGCGTATTTGGTTTGGTATACCCACTTACACCTAACCATATTTCTTCCTTTAGGAAGAGATACCAAATCCCAAGTATGATTCTTCATCAAAGAAGAATACTCATTTGTCATCACATCATCCCACTCCGTATCCCATGAGCCTTTGAAAAGACTGTGGATCCTCAGAAACTGCCTGACACAAAAGTCTAGAACCTATAGAATGTGCGTGATGATGCCTAGTGGGTGGAAGATCCTCTATGAAAGGTGTTGCCTTAGAAATTGTAGTATGAGCCCACTTAGGCATAGTGATAACATTAGTGGGAATATGATCCTCAACAACATCTATAACCTCCTCATCAACCTCCTCAAAGAAAGGATCCTCAAGATGAGATGAAGAAGAAGAAGGAGGCATGGAAGAAGATGAAGAATCATGAGGAGTGAAGTGCTCATCAAACTGAACATGTGTTCGAAAAAGAACGTCATGAGTATCAAAATCTAGAAGTTGATAAGCTCTCATGTCCTCACAATACCCTACAAAGATCAAGGGTTTTCTCTTCTTATCCAAATCTTTCCTTTTCTTCTTTGGCACAAAGGCCCAAGCATGGCTCCCAAAGACTCAAAAAAATGAGACATTTGGCTTAGTGTTGGACCAAGCTTCCTCTGGAGTCAAATGTTCAAGTGCTCTATGGGGTGTGCAATTCTAAATGTAGTTAGCACAATTAATTGCTTCTGCCTAGTAGATAGGAGGTAAATCTCTAGAATGCATCATACAATTAGCCATTTCCTTCAAAGTTCTATTCTTCCGTTTTGCTAAGCCATTCTGTTGTGGAGTATGAGGAACAGGATAATGGTGAATAATGCCTTGAGTTGCCAAAAAATCAGAAAACTCTTTCGTTGAAGTACTCCCCCCATTATTAGTACAAAGGTTATTTGTGCAACTAGAAGATTGTTTCTCGAACAAAGCCTTGAAGACTTTGAAGTGTGAAAAACATCACTTTTGTACTTGAGAAAATAAACCCAAGTACACCTCGAGAAATTATCAATAAAGGTAAGTGCATACTTAGCTCCATTGAAAGAGGGGGTTGGAAAAACCATCAAGTCACTATGCACAAGCTTAAGTGGTGAAGAAGCTCTCTTAGAAAAATTCTTAAGAAAAGGATCTTGGTGTTGTTTCCTAATGCACAACCATGAAAAAATCCCTCAAGACAAGAAACTCTAGGAAGACCATATACCATACCATGAGTGCTCAACTCCTTCAAATATCTGTAATTGAGATGTCCAAATATTTCATGAAAAATATTTCTCGTCGAATCTGCATGAGAAACCAATCTGTCCATATAGAAGAAGTGTCATCAAAACTCTCAAAGTGATGTAGTCTTGAACTATGATCAACAATACCCGAGAAACCAGTGAATGAGGCTCCAACAAAGTTTGTACTTCTACTCCATGTGGTGTAAAAGTCACTATTTTTCCTTGACCAGAATGACAAATTTGATATACAGAAAGTAAATTTGTAGTGATGTTAGGAACATATAGTGCATCTTGGATATTACCACCATCAATTTGTATATTGCCTTTTCCTTTAACAAAAAGAAATGAAGAATCTCCAACCTCAATTTTGGAAGTAGAACTCAAACCTAGAGAAACAAAAGACTCCTTGGAAGAAGTCATGTGATGAGAAGCACTAGAATCTATAACCCAACTATCTGCAAGTGGTGACTAAGATCTCCCAACAACATTAATTGCTTTGCCATGCTGATTAGAAGGAGGTGGCGTGGAGATAGAAATTTTGTGTTTCTTGACTACATCCTCTAAGGCTTGCATTCGCTTATAACACCTATGTTCTTCATGATTACTACCCCCACAAAAGAGCATGAACATCTAGACTTATTCTTAGATTTAGAAGACTCCTTGGGTTTTGAGTTATTTTCTTTGGGTTTAGGAGCATTTTGAGATGGAGAAGATGTGGATTTGGTTTTACTATTTGGTTTTACCTTGCCCTTAGGATTAGATGCAACTAATGCCTTTTGAGAGGTGGAAGACTCAAGGTGAGACAATTTGGATTCTTCCCTACTAATTCTTTCAAAAATGTTTCTAAGTTAGGCATTTTGAATGTGTCACCTAAGGCATCCATGCTAGAGAAAAAGGTAGAAGAAAATTTTTGGAATGGTCCTCTCAACTTGGATAGAATCAAGTAAACACACTCTTTATTTTTCTTATCTCTTCCACCCCCCTTCAATTGTGTCAACAAATGCTTGAACTTGGTAACATAGTCTATAATTGTTGGAAAATCTTCAGGATTAAGAGAGGTGATCTCAATTTCAAGTTGCATGGCTCTCATATGATCCAACTTACCAAATAAATCCTCCAATTTCTCCCATATTTTGAAATGAGAGTCACACTTTTCCAAATGAAACAAAAGACTGCCACTTACATAAGTTTCTATCAAACCCATACACTCATCAAATTTTCACTGGTATTGAAATTTCTCATATTCTCTAGTGAACACTAGTTGTTCTGAAGAAGTTAAAGCCCATAATCCTTTCCACTTAATTATTGTTTCCATTCTTGGTTTCCATGTGTGGTAATTATGTGTTGTTAATGGTTCAACATGATCTAATGCAGAATTAGATAAAAATGCAATCCTAAAAAAATCACAAAAAGAAATGCAAGAACCAAGCAATACAACAAGACCCCTAAACAATGCAATAAGAGCCCCCTAGATTTTGACACTTTATAATGAGTGCGTGTTACAATATGAAACTTTATAATTATAGTGATATTCTCAAAATAAATCTTTCCAATGGAAAGAGCATAAAAAAAAGCACTTTTGTAAAAAACGGCACTCAAAACCGAGTTATCGATCAAAATATACAAGTTTTTCAATATTATGCTCTACTATTTATTTTAGTTGCCACTAAAATATAATAAAATGATCTCACACAAATAAAATGAAAGGGGGATGGATTTAAGCACTTACTAGTAGGAATCACAAGATTTAAGCCTTCATATGACCATACCATATGACCAGGGGCTAAGGATTTCAAAGGAACGAACGATAACCAGATCGTACTAAGCTAAGAACACAGATGCTAATCAAACACCACGATTAATAAGATGAAATAAATTCGCTAGAATAACTTTACATAAAAACTTTGTAAACAAATGAGAAACAATATCATATATTATTATGGAACTCAATGAAATACAATGAGAATGGGCCTTGCTTATATAGGCAAGGAATAACAATCTAAGAACCATTCAAGGTCATAGATCAAACCATAAATCATGGAAAGAACTAGTCATCAAAGAACTAGTCAATGTCTATAGATTTATGAGATAACTAGACAAAGATCTAGTCAATACCATAGATCTAGGAAAGAACTAGTCAATACCATAGATCAAGGGAAAGAACTATACCTAACAACTAGATAATATCTCCTAATATATAAATAAATAAAAGAAATATCCACACATATAAGTGGGTGAGGATAAATACAATAAAGGTACATAATGTACCTAGGTGAACATGAGCTAAGGTAAATACCTACTCTAACACCCTTAAGATTAAGGATGACAAGAATTGAGTTTCGTCACACCCACACTATCTTGGAGTTAGGTTCATAATGTTGTGCACATGTCAAGACCGGTTCTGTACTTTGAACGGATAACGAATGCCCCTCTGTTGCAAATAATCCACTCGAGAAGAGTTTTTCTTCCACTAGCTCCCTAGGTCCTCTGAGCATCCTATTTTTGAGGTCTTTGAGATCCATGTGAGTGACATCACTATCTCCCACACCTGGATACTCTGTGATTAGGGTTGAAATAGGATCGATACCTGATTACTTGAACTTAATTTTATCAAAAGCACCAAGATGAGAAAAACCAAAGTCACCACAAAATTTTTGCACTCAAATATGAGACTTTCTATTTTTAGCAGGTAGGGTCCAAAATTGCTATTTTTAGCATGTTACCACTATTTTTATTCTTTGATGTTCTTATCTTATTTGGATCATTTCAATTGATGAGAATTTAGTATTTTTAGAAACCTTCTATTTTTAGATGCCCATTTTCTGAATACTACTATTTTTAGAAAGTTCCTGGATAACTCTTTTATGATGTTTCTTACTTTTTAGGGTATTACAAATGCTGAGAATTCATCACTTTGGGAAACTTACTATTTTTGGTAATCTACTATTATGAATACCTACATTTTTTAGAAAATTCACTTACAGTCTTTGAGTTCAGCAACAAAGCCACCTTTGTCAAAATCTTCTGTTTTGCACCGGGGTCTTTTTATTTGAATTTCATTGTTTTCTCATTCGCCATGAATATTTGGGAAATTGAAAAAGAAGGTTTTAGGGTTTGATATTTCAGTTTTTTTGCTGTGGAAAATATAGGGCATCAATGCATTTGTTGTTAAAATCTTCCCAAAGGCATTTTGGAGAGGGATATTCGGAAAAATTTCAAGGTGATCGGATTCCCGATTGAAAATTTACGTTCAAATCTTCGTTTTTGGTGGCTATAGATGTCTGGAAGAAATTTTGCAGAAGATATGGGTAAAAATGGAGCTTGGAGGATGTTATAGTAGAAACTTGTCATGAAAATGGTGACTTGTGTGGTGAGTGAGGGGTTTAAAAGGTTTTTAACTCACCCTACTAACTGCACATTAAACCGGGTTTAAATTGAGTTTGGAGAGAGTTTGAAAATGGTGAAAATTGGAGAAGGGGAAAACAAGGACAAAAAGGGATAATTGGAGCAAGATCATGACAAGTGACAACATGTGGAGAGAGTGAATGAGATGAGGGGATGGGAAATTGCACCTGTGGAGCTGAGTGAGGTCACATGGGAGGTCGGGATATTCATCTTTGCTTGGGTCACGCTTTCTTGTCCCCATTGTCTCCTAGGATAGAGGTGACAATGGGGACACCTAGACAAAAAAGTGTGACTAGGGTGAGGGAGTGAGGTCACACTTTTGTGCCCCTCTTGTCCCCCTTGTACCATGGGGACGAAAGGGACAATGAGGACACTTGGGACACCTGGGTGTCCAAAGTGTGACTGGAGAGGGGTATGATGTCACAATTTTGTGTCCCTAATTCACCCCTTGTCCCCAATGGAACATAGGGGACACAAGGGTGTCAAAAGTGTGATTGGGCCAAAAATGGAAAGCCAAATTTTCTTAGGATGTCTAGAAATAGACCTAGAACTTGATTTTTCACCTTGGAGGCTTAGGATGATGTTTTGGGGTCAAATATTATATGATTTTAACTCAAAAAAACATTATAAGATCAATGGAACTATTTCAATACTTTAATATACCCTAAATTCAAACTTTAGGCCCTTTTTTTGGCAAGAACTAATAGGGAAAAATGCATGTTTTGAAATGATTCATGAAACATTTAAGCCTTAGATAGAAATTGATGAACCCACCATGTAGAGAATTATCATATATTTATAATTCCTACTTTTTTGATTCTTGAATCCTTATGAAAATCTCATAATCATTTGAAGAAGTCAGGTTTCACCATTAGGATGTTTATTCCTTGCACCTAGAAAACCCGATGTTGAACAAATTGTCCCTGAATGAGAAATTCTTTCCTAAATATTCCTAAATTTACTCCAACACCTTAAATACTCCCAAAAATCACATTTGAATGTTTTATATCTTTCCTAAGCTATTCTAGAGGATGCATACTAGCTTCAAAATGACCAAAATTAACCTTTTTAGGCCTCTAGGAAGACTTGTCTTTCATTCACTGAACTTCATTGAATCCATCCATAAAATTTATCACACTTCCTTTCATACTAAGGAATTCTTGAAAGAATATTTATTTCCTTCCTTAGATCTAGATTGATGGTACCATTGGAGATAGGTTGGCCGGAGGAGGGTTCGTGTGATCGAGAGGCAAAATTTTGGACTGTGGCTTAGTTGTCATAAATTTAAATTTTTAATCTAGTCATTTTGCATAACAACACAATCATATTTACATGAAAATTTTCCCACTAGGTGAAAAAATGAGGGATGTTGGATACTTATTCAACTTATGCCATCTTCCCTAAGATGTAGAGGCCAATAGGAAGGGTGATCGACCTCTATCTATAAGTATAGATTTACAATAACCTCGTAAATGTGTAATGGTCAATGATGGTGCCGATGTCAACATAATTTCCTTCTCTTTTCTACTGAGAAGGTCAAGTATGGTGAGACCAACTGATTACCATCCCAAAATACCTTGTGAGGCTACAAAAACCTCAAAGCCACATCAATAGGAAAGATCATCATTTTTGTTACTTTAGGTCCCAAGACGATCCTCACAAAATTCTATGTAATCAACAAAGAAAAAAATTGCATTATGATCTTAGGGTGACCCTGGATCCATCAAATGAAGGAAATCCCCTCCACATTCTTGAAGAGACATGACTCTTACACTTAGGAGATTCTTAATAGCTAAGGGAGATCCAAACTACTTTAACATTATTCAAGTGAATATTAGAAAGCTTGTAGGGAGTCACATACACCATGAGTTACCCACAAATGATGTGCAAAATATGATTACCCTTAATAAGGGAAATAATCTCATAATAAATACTGACCTTGTGCAAGGGTCTCTATTTCATCTTATTAATACCACTCCATGGAAACAACCCATAAAAAGAGTATTAGGATCAAAGAGGAGTTTCCTTGACCAATTTGAAAAATCCCGACCAACTATTAAAACCATATCCTTGAAAACCACCGCATAAATAATTGACATTATTAAAATGGATAAACCTCTCATTCTCTCCTTTAACCCAAAGGGCCAACTAGTCTTATTTATAACTCCATATCTAGAGATGAATTATGTACCCTTTTCTATGATGGGGAAATATGTGCCATCGGTGATGGGGAAGGCGTAATCCCGATCTCCCTCGGTGGAAGGATCATACCTTTGGTTTCCTACTTGAATTTGAATGTACCAACAACATGGCCAAGTACAAGTCATTTTTCATAGGATTACTCCTATGCTTTAGAGGTTAGGAATTCAAACCTTTGCATCTTCTGCGATTCTAAATTTATCACTAATCAAATGTATGTTGTTTACCAGATTAAAGTTGAACACTTGGAATTATACAATAATTCTAACTAAGACTTGGTCAATAAATTTGAATACATATCCATAGAATCCATCCCTAGGGCTCACAACCAATGTGTTGATGTCATTGCTTTATGACATCGACATGTTATTTCCCCTTTCACGAGTTACTAGAGGTTAATTTTGTAGTATACATGAGGGGCGGTCCGTCGTCGAAGGGGACCAAACATGAAAAATACACCATTAAGATAGATGACCTTAGGATGATGAACTTTGATATGACTGAAAATGCTGAGGCAATTTTGAAGTTCCTATAAGTTGAGGAGCATCTCCTCCCTCTAATCAAAAAGAGGATTTTCTATGACTCGAACCATTCATCACCCAATGAAACTCAATATTATGCCTCATACTAGAAGATTGAGGATTATGACCTTTCCACGGAGGAGCTAGACATGTGTGACACTTTGGTGGGAAACCTTAGACCTTCTTTCCTGTGAAAAATTGAATAAGGTAATGCATCCCTCATTAAATAAACCATTGGAATAAACATTAGGAAAAAGGAAAACCCAAGAATATTAAAGCTTGGATATTCACTATCCCCAAAAGAAGTGGAAGACCATAAGAAAATCCTTACCGTGCTCTCGAAGGCATTTTTTTCTTACTAAAATATGATCAATGTCCAAACAGATGCCGTTGTCCATAACCTATTGGAAAAACCAGAAACAAAATCGATAAAGAAAAATATAAAACCCATAAAACTCAAGATAGCGCTCATGGTAAAATAATAATTCACCAAACTTCTTAAAATTGGGTTCATTCATCCTATCAATTACACGTATAGGATGTCCAACATTGTCCCCATTCTCAAGAAAAATACAAAAATTAGGATTTGCATAGACTTCCAAGACATCAACAAGGAAATGCCCTAAATATGATTTCCCATTATGTTCCATCGATGTCATCATGGATGAAACTAATGGATATGAGATTCTTTGTCTCATGGATGAATTTTGGAATACAACCAAATTTGTATTTCTGATACCAACTAAGACAAAACTTCCTTCACCCCTAGGGAACCTTACATTATGCAAGTCATGCCCTTTGGCATTAAAAATTCTAGGACAACCTACCCAATGAGCAATGCCATACATCTTCCTCATCTGAAAAATGGTCGAGACCTACGTCAAATAATTTATAGCTAAAGATAAGAAAAGGGAAGGCCACCTTGGTGTCTTAGTAATCATCCTCACTTTCCTCATCAAATTTGGAGTCACACTCAACCCATAAAAAGTGTGTGCTTGAAGTCATGGGAAGAAATATCCTGGGATTCATTATCTCAAAATGAGGGATAGATGTTGAATCCACAAAAATACATGCCATCCTCAAGATGGCCCCACAAACTAATGAGTCTATAATTGGGTCATTTTAAGGAAAACTATGAGCTATATAAAGGTTTGTGCCGATCTTACATATGTTGTCCATCCTATTAACAACTTGCTTAAGAAGGAAAATGGTCTCATGTGGACCCAAGATCTCAAGAGAACTTCAAGGCCATCAAATGTTTTTTTCTCTCCTCTTCCATGCTCATGGCGGGGTAAATGCACAATAGTGTGTCCCACTGAGTGGACCAAAAAGTGACCCATCAAATTTCACATCAATAATTTGAGGGGTATTCAGTAAACACCCCTTTACACAAACCCCCTTTTCTCAATGTGTCATGTCATTAAAAAGGGTTCACCCAAACCCCCTTCGCTCGAGGGGGTTCGAGTGGATATTTTTCCTTGTATATTTTTCAAAGAGAGAATCGAGAGAATTAGGCTTAAGGGGGTTCGGCAAACCCCCTTATGTGGAGCCTAGGTGGCACCTATGTGGCATATTTTTCCCTTAATCCATTTGGAGGGAAATTATATGCCTAAAGATGCCATGTGTTTATGTCTAACTGGTGAATTAAATTATGAAAAATGTATATAAATTTATTTTTAGTGATCTTTCCAAAAATTTAATTTTTGATTTTTGAAAATGGGTTTTCCTATTTTTTAAAATCATTTCTAAACTATGAAAATTTAAGAAATTCGGTATGTTCCATTTGAGATACCATGAAAATAAGCAAATCATTTCCAAAAAATTAATAAATAATTTTTAATAATTTTAAAGTTTTGTGTAGACACCTAAATTCGGTATCTCTACCCTCATCCGCCCGCACACACATATTTTACCATGGTCCTAACTAGACCCCCTTAATTTAATTCATCTCCCTTCATTTAATTAAATTCCCATTTATTATCCCATCATCTTTAATCTTTATTAACATTGATTAATTAATATTAATTAATTAACCATTATCCATTATGCCCTAATAGACTTTCCTTTTAAGACGCTTTTATCCTAAATCTAAATCCCTATGCTTTTTCCTAGCTTTTATCCTACCTATCTTTATCCCCTAACTACCCATGACACATCCCTAAGCAACCTCTTCCCACCTACAAGCTTTAAAGCACTTTTCCCATCCTTAAAAACCTAAAATCTCGATTAAAACACAAAATCAACCTCATTGGGGAAATTTTTTCGTAATCGGTGGCGACCAACCAGTCGCGTCGTCGACACCTTTGTAAGACTAAGCTCTTCTCTTTCCAAAAAGGGACACACAAACACACGGATGTGATAAACACTTGGCTTTCTTGCATTATGTGAATCCATCTTGAAATAGAGCATCCTTGCAACAACATCAACCCTCTTGTGGTCCTTTGGAGCTTGTTTTCATCACTCACATGACTTTGGGAGGTTTACATTTATTTTTGTGTTATCTTATGCTATATTCATTATTATCTTGTTGGATCTAAAATTTTACAGTGTAGTAGCGATCGAGACTCCATTTTTAGCCTGTTTCTACCAGTTTCTTTGCTTACAGGTCATCCATTCCACCCATTTACCTTTGGCTTTATTATACTCTGCTATAGTTCTTTGTCACCCAACCCAAGTCACTTTGTTGACCCATCACCCTGTCACTACATTTCCTATCTCCAGATCCTTTCTTTGTTTGTGTTTTGGCTCTGTCATTCCTCTCAGGATCCATATTTTCCATCCTGCTCCTATGTTGTATCAAAACCAGCCTATCTATGCTCTAGTCACTTTATCGACCCAGGACCCTATTTACCATCCCCAACCAAAACTCAATTTTATATCATTCTGTAGTTTCTTACGCCTCACATTATTTGTCTGCAGGTCACTTCTAGCATTTATAGGCTTCATTTGTGTTCAACTTGCATTCGGATCTCTGCAGCTGCATATTTATCTTGTTTTCTAGATCCACACATCTAGGTCACTTTGTCGACCCGCTGCTATGCAATCTAGGTCACCGTTGACCTGACAGGTAAGCTTATTTCAAGTTTAGTTTATATCAGATTTGTATGTGCCTTACATTTATGCATTTTTAGTTTCGTGCCTCGATTTACATTTATTATCCTGCTTATTATTATTGATTTTATCCTATTTTATCAAAAAATGGGGGTTGAAATCCGCCAAGGAAGTTAACGCTTCTTGGAGTTAATTTTGTTGGGTAACTCCCCATCTATCATCTAATTTATTTCCCTCTTAGTGTCCTTGTTTTGCAGGTCATCAACTTAGAAGTGAGGATAAATCATTTTGTGCCTGTTCATCCACATCACACATTTGAGGTACCTTAAACCCTCCATTTTCCGAGTTGTTTAGCTTTATTTAGTAGCTAACATCATTAATTTGAAATGAACAAGAAAATTTCTACAAAATTCTTGGCACGCCTAGTGAGACCACCCTTTAGGTGATCTTTTAAATTTATTTCTATTTTGTAATTCTTTTGTCTTCTACTAACACTGCAACACAAGGATTCGATTTTTTCTTACTCATGTTGGGTTCAGATGCTTGGATCACTCTTCACTTAAAGTTTAGATAAAAAGGAAAATAATTCTAAAGGCATTCCTCATTTTCCCCTATTTTCTCCTTTCTGCATCGTATTTCCCTTTCCTGTGTGTGTCCTCATCAAAAGATCACATTTGGATTTGGCTTAAAAATAACCTTTCTTTCTATGCATCTTACTTGATCACATAGCTTAAATAGGGGTTAATCAGTTGCATCTCACATTCTATCACACACAACCTAAAACTCATGCATCTAAATCACACATCTAGACATCTTCCTACCCGGTTGACTGATTGGGATTTCATCACCCAACAAGAAGTGGTTGAGACTTCCCTAGCCATAACAACCTGAAACCAGACATAGATTGCCTTTTCTTAGGCACCTTTGTTATCCATTCCCCTTTTTATTTTTCACACTTTCTTAATAAAAAAATATATTTTTTCTTGAATTGATTGATTTAGTTAGTATAAACTTTGTTTCATGCCCATAGTTACTTGTTCAATAGCAAAAAATGGAACAAAACCTTGCCTCAAAAAGTTTTTTCATTTCATCTCAACAAACATCTGTCATGACCAATAAATCATATGCACCCTTGGTCACTTTCTCCATGGGCACCCAACCTCTCATCAATGTTTCCCAAGAACCTTTTGTTTAAACTATGACCATAGATGAGAATAACCCTTTCTTTTATCACCATCCCATCCCATCTCGACCAACCACCCCTCCATCTCCTATATCTAAACCTTTTGGACCTCCTATTATCCCCCAAGGTAGTTTAGAGTTCCAAGAGATTCTTGATGCCAATCCAATAGCTCTTCAAGATTACCTTCTTAGGAAGTCAACTCAGCTTCCCGTTGATGATCCGTGATGCGGGAGAATCTTCTCTCCAACAAAGTAATTTTGGATTTTTGTAAAAATGTGAAATTTTGGGTTGAGTTACACTAAAATAGGATTAGGGTATGTTAATCAATTCCTAATAGGTCCATTTGAATTTTCAATATAGTATAAGTTCCTAAGAAATTTGAATTAGGAAGTTTCCCTCCAAAATGTAATTTGAGTTCTTATAAGGGCATTATAACGTTTTTGGCTTATACAAGGAGTTTTAGTCATTATTAAAGCATGGAATAAGTGTGGTAAGGTCTTGTATGTCCTAGGTAGTCTATTTGAAGTCGTGATATTATACCTAGGGTTTAAAAGTCCTAGTTAGGGTTAGTATTCAAAGTGAGTAAAAGGTAATTTAGGAGTCTTAAGGGTAATAAAGCCTAAAAAGTGTGATGTAGCTATCATTAAAGGATATAAAACCTCAGATGTAACTAAATTCAAGGGGATAATGGATAAGAACTCAAAATGAGATTTTGAAGAAAAGATTTGTATGAAAAGGAACTCGTCTTGGCCAAGAACTATGCATGTTTTGTTTATTTCTTGTTGATTTTGATGTTTCATGGTTGAAATTGAATTCTAAAAACTTAGTTGTTATTCATCCTCAAAAAATAAGATAAGAATATTATGAGAAATCTGTTCTTTGATAATGTATATGATCTTATGGAGACAACTCTGGTTTCTCTATGTGTTTCTCTGTCGTACAATTCGAGTTGAAGGTTGTAGTTCAAGCATTTGTGATATATTTCTATGTGAATTAAGTGAGGGATATGTGAACACATTTAGAGAGTGGTTAGAAGTATCTTGAAATCATAATTAAAGTAGAGACTATGTTAATCATCCTCTAGCATGTAAGTTTAAGTAAACCTAGGATTTGTGAAGAGAAATAACTTAGGGTTTAGTAAAGTTCTTATGTGCTATACAATATTATTGTAAGTAACCCATTTCAATGCTCTCTAATTTATGAAATAAAAATGAAGGTGATATATCATAAGAATTTCAGATGTTAGTTATGGTTCATATTTATATGTATTAAAACTTTTAAACTCTTCCTTTATACAATTATCTCGAGATCTGCATGTTGTCTTTCGAGGTTTGTGGTCCTAATAATTTGCTAATGGAGACTTAGATATGTTCAAGGATTTAATGTAGATTGTTTACAAGGTGAGAGAAATTTCTCCAAAATCTATAAGTCTAAATACTCTCGTTATACCCTCAAAACGACTTAAAACACAATTTTTACCAGTTGGAAGAAGTGAAAACTATGTAATTAAAGGATTTGTGTTAATGGAATAGGGTTACTGGTAAGAAATATTTTCATGTAGTTTTGAAGCATTCCTTGATGAAAATTTTAATTCTTGACACTAAATACTCTATATTTTATAAGCTTTAAAAGCTCTCGGGCTTCTACGATTGTCTAAATTAGGGCATGGAAGATGAAGCCCTTAAACATGAAATTTGAAGCCAAAAGTTTGTGAGGAGGTATATACAAGGTCCTATTAGATGAATATTGAACAAATTTTAAAGTCCACTATGGAAAATAGAAGATACTGTTAATAGTCTAGTTTGAGTTGAAAAGTACATTGTAAGGCCTAATCGTAGTAGCCTAGTCACAAAGAAAGTAAGGGTTGCCTTCAATATTTGTTCATGAGACCTATGGGAGATGAAAAGGGACCTATTAGAGTCAAGAACCTTCTTCATGGTGAATTTTAGCTACATATAAACTCAAATATATGTGAAATATGCTCTTGGCAGACCTAGGTAAGGGCTAATGAAAGCAAATGGAGGTATGCGAATGTTATACCTATTTTCATGATATTGAATCAAGTTGAATGATTGCATTGGAATTATGAGATTTTGTTGAAACATAGTAGGTGTTTTTAGGATAATTTATACATGGTTCTATTCCTTTAAGGTGTCATTGAAGGATTTAAGACAACTTGACAACTAGAAATAGTCCTAGAGCAAGCTTTATACAACATTTTTCCTAAATAGGTGCAAGAAGGAAGTGAATGAAGGGGAACATTCATCATTAATGGTATTAGAGAAGGTCTATAAAAAAGAGTACATATTATTTAAGGTTCAAATTATAGGTAAACAAGATGAAGATGGAGAAGAATATATTGGATGTGCTACAAGGTGAGTTGTTAGCCAAAGTGAATGAAATCAAGTGATTCTCAAAGAAGCATGCAGGATGAGATTAGGAGCTTAGGGTCAATAATGACTCAAATGGAAGAAATAAATGTAGAAATGATGATGATGGATGGAGAATATAGTGACAAAGGTGATGGAAGCTTATTGCTTATGAGAAGAGTACTACTTGTAAGGTAGGGAGCCCGTGCATAGGAGAAGTATTTTCAAGACCAAATACAAGACACGAGGTAAGGTTTTTGATGTTATTATTGATAATGGTAGTACAAATAATCTTGTTTCAGAAGAAATGGTTAAGAAATTTAATTTAAGAAGACTAAAGCATCCTACACCCTATAGAGTAGCTTGGGTGCAAAAGAATGATCAAGTTATTGTAAATGAACAATGTAAAGTTTCTTTTCAAATTGGTAGATTTAGAGATGATTTTTTGTGTGATATAATGCCTAAGGATGTTTTCCATATTATTTTGGGTAGACCATGGAAATCTGACCGGAAATTTGTATATGATGAAAGAACTAACACTTGTGATTTGATGAAGGATGGTGAGAAATATACTTTATTGCCTTTGAAGGATCAAAATGTAGGTCATGAGAAGAGAATTATGGTGTTTGGTATGAAGGAATTATTTGTAAAATATAAGGAGTAGGTACAAGAGTTCATGAATAAACTCAAGAGAAATGAGAACAAGGTAAATGAGTTCATGAAAGGACAATAAGAAAAGTGCAGCAACATGGAAGAAGTGGAGCAATTTGAGTCCCATGTGAAGGACCAAGAAGCTCAAGAATGTGCTAAGGAAAGAGTACAAGTAAGGTTGATGAAGAGTGAGAAGATTAGAGAGAAATAGAGTTGTGAAGGAGGAATACAAATTAGGTGAAGGTATGAGAGAGATGAGAAAAAAATAGAAAAGGAAGAGTGGACATGGAAATTAGCCCTTGAAGACCTCATGAGAGGTGAGGTAAATAAAGAATATGTGGGAAAGAAAGATAATGAAGAAGTGAGGTTCAGTCAAAGCAAACAAATGAAAATGTGGTACAAGGTTAAATAAAGAAAGAGGAAACACTATCTATACAAGAGGCATTTCAAGAAGGACAATTTTGTTTTTTCGAGTTTCGATCTTATTCATTACATGAAAATAATATTTCAGGTCTGAGAGGACAAGGAACACAAGATTTCAGTATGCATAATGAAAAATAAAGAGAAAATTGGGTTATATAAGTGGGAACAAACAAGAATATTGAATATTTTAAGGAGGAATATGAAGGAAATCAACAAGTTTTGGTGATGAAGAAGCCAAGAAACAGTCCAAGAAGGAAAAATACAAAGAAAGCAAGAAAAATAATTGATTTTTCTAATGTGTTTGTTGAATGTGTAGGTATAGAAGAAGATAAGAAAGTTGTTATTCATTTTGATTTGAATCAAAAAGGAAGAAAAAGAAGAAACAAGTAAAGAATAAGAATGAACAAGAATAAGAAAATGAAATGAAAAAATTGAAGATAAAAGAGAAGACCCCACCAAAGAAGATATGAAAGAAAATGAAGAGAAACTGAAAAGAAAGAAAAATATATGAAGCACTCTCTTGGGTTGGGAGTATGATGCGGAGCATCTTCTCTCCAACAAAGCAATTTTGGATTTTTGTACAAAATGGGAAATTTTGGGTTGATTTAGACTAAACTAGGATTAGTGGATGTTAATCAAGTCCTAATAGATCCATTTGAATTTTCAAGATAGTCTAAGTCCCTAAGAGATTTGAATTAGGAGGTTTCCCTCCAAAATGTAATTTGAATTCTTATAAGGGCATTCTAATAGTTTTTGGCTTGTACAAGGATTTTTAGTCATTATTAAAGCATGGAATAAGTGTGGTAAGGTCTTGTATGTCCTAGGGAGTCTAGTTGAAATCATGATATTAGACATAGGGTTTAAAAGTCATAGTTAGGGTTAGAATTCAAAGTGAGTAAAAGGTAATTTAGGAGTCTTAAGGGTAATAAAGCCTAAAAAGTGGGTTGTAACTGTTATGAAAGGCTATAAAGCCTCAAATGTAGCTAAATTCAAGGGGCTAATGGATAAGAACTCGAAATGAGATTTTGAAGAAAATATTTGTATGAAAAAGAACTCAGTCTTGGCCAAGAACTATGTGTGTTTTGTTTATTTATTGTTGTTTTTGATGTTTTATGGTTGAAATTGCACTTGTGGAGAGTTAGTTGTTATTCATCCTCAAGGAAGAAGACAAGAAGAGTATGAGAAATCTGTCCTTTGAAAATATATATGATCTTATGGAGATAACTCTTGTTTTTGTGTGTATTTCTCTGTACTGATTCCGAGTTCAAGGTTGTAGTTCAAGAATTTGTGATATCTTTCTATGTGCATTAAGTGAGGGATTTGTGAACACATTTAGAGAGTGGTTAGAAGTCTCTTGGAATCACCAATGAAAGTAGAGACTATGTTAATCATACTCGGCATGAAAGTTTAAGTAAACTTGGGATTTGTGAAGAGAAGCAACTCAATTTTTAGTAATGTTGTTATGTGCTATACAATATTCTTGTAAGTAACCCCTTTTAATGATCTCTAATTGATGAAAGAAAACTAAAGGTGATATATTAGAAGGAGTTTGGATATTAGTTATGTTTCATATTTATATGTATTAAAACTTGTAAACTCTACCTTTATACAGTTATCTTAGTCTGTGCATGTTGTCTTTCGAGGTTTGTGGTCCTAATCCTTTGCTAATGGAGACTTATATATGTTCAAGGATTGCATGTAGATTGGTTACAAGGTGAGATAAATTTCTCCAAAATCTATAAGTCTAAATACTCTGGTTATACCCTCAAAATGACTTAAAACACAATTTTTACTTGTTTGAAGAAGAGGAAACTATGTCATTAAAGGATTTGTGTTAATGGAATAGGGTTCTTGGTAATAAATATTTTCATGTAATGTTGAAACATTCCTTGATGAAAAATATTAAGTCTTGATACTAAATAATCTATATTTTATAAGCTTTAAAAGCTCTCGGGCTTCTTACGGTGTCTAAATTAGGGCATGGAAGATGAAGCCCTTAACCATCAAATTTGAAGCCAAATGTTTGTGAGGAGGTCTGTGCAAGGTCATATTAGATGAATCTTGAACACATTTTAAATTCCACCGTGGAAAATGGAAGGTATTTTTAACAGTCTAGTTCTAAGTTGAAAAGTACATTGTAAGGCCTAATCACAATAGCCTAGTCACAAAGAAAGCAAGGGTTGCCTTAAGTATTTGTTCATGAGACCTATGGGAGATGACAAGGACCTATTAGGAGTCTAGAAACTTCTTCATGGTGAATTGGAGCTACATATAAACTGAAATATTTGTGAAATATGTTCTCGTGCAGACCTAGGTAAGGGCTAGTGAAAGAAAATGGAGGTATGCAAATGTTATACCTATTTCATGATATTGAATAAAGTTGAATGATTTCATTGGCATTGTAAGAGACTGTTAAAATAGAGTAGGTGTTGTTAGGATATATTAGGTGAAGGTATGAGAGAGATGAGAAGAAGATAGAAAAGGAAGAGTGGGCATGGAAATTAGCCCTTGAAGACCTCATGGGAGGTGGGGTAAATAAAGAAGAAGTCGAACGAAAGATAATGAAGAAGTAAGTCAAGTTTAGTGAAAGCAAATAGATCAAAAGGAGGTACAAGGTTAAATAAAGAAAGAGGAAAATTTATCTATACAATAGGCATTTCAAGAAGGAAAATTTGTTTTTCTGATTTTCAGGTCTTATTCATTACATGAAAATAATATTTTAGGACTGAGAGGAAAAGGAATACAAGATTTCAATATGCTTAATGACAAAGAAAGAGAAAATTGGATTCTACAAGTTGGAACAAACAAGAATATTGAATATTTTAAGGAGTAATATGAAGGAAATGAACAAGGTTTGGTGATGAAGAAGCCAAGAAACAGTCCAATAAGGAAAAATACAAAGAAAACAAGTAAAATAATTAATTTTTCTAATGTGTTTGTTGAATTTGAATGTATAGAATAAGATAAGAAAGTTTTTCTTCATTTAGAGTTGAATCAAGAAAGGAAGAAAAAGAAGAAACAAGCAAGAAAGAAGAATGAACAAGAACAAGAAAATGAAATGAAGAAATTGAAGATAAAAGAGAAGACCCAACCAAAGAAGATAAAGAGGAAGATATGCAAGAAAATGAAGAGAAACTGGAAAAGAAAGAAAAATATATGAAGCATTCTCTTTAGGTTGGGAGTATGATGCAGGAACATCTTCTCTCCAACAAAGAAATTTTGGATTTTTGTACAAAATGGGAAATTTTGGGTTGAGTTAGACTAAACTAGGATTAGGGGATGTTAATCAAGTCCTAATAGCTCCATTTGAATGTTCAAGATGGTGTAAGTTCCTAAGAAATTTGAATTAGGAGCTTTCCTCCAAAATGCAATTTGAATTCTTATAAGGGCATTCTAATGGTTTTGGCTTATACAAGGAGTTTTAGTCATTATTAAAGCATGAAATAAGTGTGGTAAGGTATTGTATGTCCTAGGGAGTCTAGTTAAAGTCATGATATTAGACCTAGGGTTTAAAATTCCTAGTTAGGGTTAATATGCAAAGTGAGTAAAAGGTAATTTAGGAGTCTTAAGGGTAATAAAGCCTCAAAAGTGGGTTGTAAATGTCATGAAAGGATATAAAGCCTAAAATGTAACTAAATTCAAGGGGCCAATGGATAAGAACTCGAAATTAGATTTTGAAGAAAATATTTGTATGAAAAGGAACTCAATCTTGGCCAAGAAGCTGTGTGTGATTTGTTTATTTCTTGCTATTTTTGATGTTTCATGGTTGAAATAGAATTGTGGAGAGTCAGTTGTTATTCATCCTCGATGAAAAAAGACAAGAAGAGTCTAAGAAATCCATCCTTTGATAATATATATGATCTTATGGAGATAACTATGGTTTATGTGTGTATTTCTCTGTACTACCCGAGTCGAAGGTTGTAGTTCAAGAATTTGTGATATATTTAAATGTGCATTAAGTGAGGGATCTTTGAAAAAATTTATAGAGTGGTTAGAAGTCTCTTGGAATCACCAATGAAAGTAGAGACCATGTTAATCATACTCTAGCATGAAAGTTTGAGTAAAGCGGGATTTGTGAAGAGAAGCAACTCAAGGTTTAGTAAATTTTTATGTGCTATACAATATTCTTGTAAGTAACCCCTTTTAATGCTCTCTAATTTATGAAAGAAAACTGAAGGTTATATATCAGAAGGAGGAGTTTGGATATTAGTTATGGTTCATATTTATATGTATTGAAACTTGTAAACTCTGCCTTTATACAGTTATCTCAATCTGTGCATGTTGTATTTTGAGGTTTTTGGTCCTAATAATTTGCTAATGGAGATTAAAATATGTTCAAGGATTACATGTAGATTGGTTACAAGGTGAGAGAAATTTCTCCAAAATCTATAAGTCTAAATACTCTGGTTATACCCTCAAAATGACTTAAAACACGGTTTTACCAATTAGAAGAAGCGAAAACTATGTAATTAAAGGATTTGTGATAATGGAATAGGGTTACTAGTAAGAAATATTGGCATGTAATGTTGAAATAGTCCTTGATGAAAAATCTTAAGTCTTGACACTAAATACTCTATATTTTATAAGCTTTAAAAGCTCTCGAGCTTCTTACGGTGTCTAAATTAGGGCATGGAAGATAAAGCCCTTAAACATGAAATTTGAAGAAAAAATTTTGTGAGGAGGTATGTGAGAGGTCATATTAGATTAATCTTGAACAAATTTTAAATTCCACTATGGAAAATGGAAGGTATTTTTAAGTCTAGTTCTTAGTTGAAAAGTACGGTTTAAGGCCTAATCCTAGTAGCCTAGTCACAAAGAAAGCAAGGACTGCCTTAAGTATTTGTTCATGAGACCTATGGGATATGAAAAGGGACCTATTAGTAGTCAAGAATTTTTTTATGGTGAATTGGAGCGATAGATAAAATCAAATATTTGTGAAATATGTTCTCAAGTGAGACCTAGGTAAGGGCTAGTGAAAGCAAATGGAGGTATGCAAATGTTATACCTATTTTCATGATATTGAATCAAGCTGAATGATTGTATTGACATTGTAGGAGACTATTGAAATAGAGTAGGTTTTGTTAGGATAATTTATACATGGTTCTATTCCTTTAAGGTTTCATTGAAGGATTTAAGACAACTTGAAAACTAGAAACAATTTGAGAGCAAGCTTTATACAAGATTTTGCCTAAATAGGTGCAAGAAGGAAGTGAATGAAGGATTGCCTTTATCATTAATGGTATCAGAGTAGGTATATAAAAAAGAGTACATATTATTTAATTGATATTTGTTGCATGAAAGGTACAAATTACAGGTAAACAAGATGAAGATGGAGAAGAAGATCCTAGAATTGCTACAAGGTGAATTGTTAGCCAAAGTGAATGAAATCAGTGATGCTCAAAGAAGCATGCAAGATGAGATTATAATATTGGGGTCAAGAATGACTCAAATGGAAGCAATAAATGTATAAATGAAGATGATGGATGGAGAATACAGTGGCAAAGGTGATGTAAGCTCATTGCTTATGAGAAGAGTACTACTTCAACAACAAGGTAAGGAACTAGTGCATAGGAGAAGCCTTTTCAGGACCAGATGTAAGACACAAGGTAAGGTTTGTGATGTTATCATTGATAATGGTAGTACAAATAATATTGTTTCTAAATAAATGGTTAAGAAATTGAATTTAAGAATACTAAAGCATCCCACACCCTATAAAGTAGCTTGGGTGCAAAAGAATCATCAAGTTCTTGTAAATGAACAGTGTAAAGTTTCTTTTCAAATTGGTAGATTCAGAGATGATGTTTTGTGTGATATAATGCCTATGGATGTTTTCCATCTTCTTTTGGGTAGACCATGACAATTTGATAGGAAATTTGTATATGATGGGAGAACTAACACTTGTGATTTGGTGAAGGATGGTGAGAAATATACTTTATTGCCTTTAAAGGATCAAAATGTAGGTCATGAGAAGAGAAGTATGGTGTTTGGTATGAAAAAATTCTTGGTAAAAGCTAAGGATTAGGTACAAGAGTTCATGAATGAACTCAAGAGAAATGAGAATAAGGTAAATGAGTCCATGAAAGGACAAGAAGAAAATTGCAGCAACATGGAAGAAGTGGAGCAGTTTGAGTCCTATGTGAAGCACCAAGAAGCTCAAGAATGTGCTAAGGAAAGATTACAAGTAAGGTTGATGAAGAGTGAGAATATTATAGAGAAATAAAGTTGTGAAGGAGGAATAAGGATTAAGTGTAGGTATGAGAGAGATGAAAAGAAGATAGAAAAGGAAGAGTGGGCATGGAAATTAGCCCTTGAAGACCTCATGGAAGGTGAGGTAATTAAATAAGATGTGATAAAGTAATATAATGAAGAAGTAATTCAGGTTCAGCCAAATTAAACAAATCAAAATGAGGTACAAGGTGAAATAAAGAAAGAGGAAAAGTTATCTATACAAGAGGCATTTCAAGAAGGACAATTTTTTTTTCTTCTGAATTTCAGTCTTATTCATTGCATGAAAATAATATTTCAGGTATGAGAGGAAAATGAATACAAGATTTCAGTATGGATAATGACAAAGAAAGATAAAATTGGATTATATAAGTGGGGAAAACAATAATATTGAATATTTTAAGGAGGAATATGAAGGAAATAAACACATTTTGGTGATGAAGAAGCCAATAAACAGTCCAAGAAGGAAAAATACAAAAAAACAAGCAAAATAATTGATTTTTCTAATGTGTTTGTTGAATGTGCAGGTATAGAAGAAGCTAAGAAATTTGTTTTTCATTTAGGGTTGAATCAATAAAGGAAGAAAAAGAAGAAAAGAGCAAGAAAGAAGAATGAACAAGAACAAGAAAATGAAATCAAGAAATTGAAAATAAAAGAGAAGACTCAGTGCAAAGAAGATAAAGAGGAAGATATCAAGACTGAAACCCGAGTGGTATCATGATGATCATTACTGTAAATACCACCAAGTCTGAGGACATGATATAGAGAGGTGTCAAACCTTTAAATACCTAGTCTAAAGACTCATTGATCAAGGTAATCTTCAAGTGGACAATCCTAATGCATCACCCAACCAACCACTTGACATCTTCAGACAACCATTTCCCAACCACACACTAACAAATCAAGCCACCACTTCTTCTACATCCCAAGCACCCAATGCTCATACCATAAATACTATCCATACCATTGATCAAGATCCTATCCCATCAACAACTTCACATTCTTCATCAATTATCACATCCACTTCTTTAGATATTGTTCCTCCATCTACAAGCCCATTAACACTTATCCCTACAACCACACCAATCATACCTACATCTACCTTGACATACATTCCTACATCTACAACTATTAGATCAACCCCATTTGAAAACATATCATTCTTACCCCTTGAAACATTTATGAAACAACCATTCCAACCTAGTACCACATCCACCATCAATTCAACACCTATATCTACTTCATTACTTATCCCATCTAATCCATCACTTATCACATCCACTTCATTGGATTCAACTTCTTTATCCCCATATATTCCACATTTAACCATTATACCTTTCTTAGCATCAATCCTAGTTCATCCTTCCATGCTTTCATCCCCTACATCAACTATTGTCACCACATCTACATCATCTTCCACATCAATTTCATCATTTGAAGAATTTATGAGAGCATTTCAACTTGCCTTGACTTCAAATAATCCTCCCATCTCATCTACCCAATCAAACACTTCTACATCAAGCCAATATTTACCTCCTTTTGACCTCATCATGCAAAAACTACTCCCTCCACCTGTAGCACCACCTTCAGACTCTCCAGTTGAGATTGTGGTCATCCATCCCAAGGGGGTGCTTCTTTGTAAAAAATATGGGACCCTTGGCACATTTTCTCAATGTTCTCTTTCACGTCCTCATAAGAAAATCGATATCCCCCTCCTAAGATTAGACAAACCAATACTACATCATCTATCTTGGGACCACATCCATCTCTTCTTGGACTAGCTCCTCCATCAAAGACACTTCAATCCACCAATCAACTCAATCCAAAACCATCCAACGCTTCTTCTTCTAGAGCACCCATCAAAACTAAAACTAAGACACCAAACCCTAAAATACTCCAACTTCACATTTGACACCCAAATCATCTTTAGCCTCCGCTTCTTCTTCTAAGACCAAGACATCTCATAAAGACAAGGTGCCTTATAATATTTTGATCGAGTCTTATGCGGAAGTTCTCCAATACTTACTACAAAATTCTACCATTATGCTTCCACCTATTAAAGCCTTTGATCCAAATAGTAATAAGCCATTGTGGTTTGATTAAAACCTTATTTTTGCTTACCATCGTACTCCTGGACATGATACCAAATGCTGCAAAAATACTCCAAACCCTTGTCAAAAAATCATTGAGGAAAATAAGATTCTTTTGAAGCAAATTAATCTCATCCTTCCATACCCACACCTTTGAATTCATCCATTCAAAAACAAAAGTCCCCTTATTAATCACAAGACTTTTACGACTATCCCACCCCAAAATGATGATCATTTAGAGGATGGTCCCCTTTGTTTATAAATTTCATTTGAATACGCACATGATCTGTCCCAAATGATCCTAAGTTGACATCCCAGCCAAAATCCAAGACCTTTGTCACCATTCCTCCTCCTAAGGAGCTCACCTCATCATCGAAACCTAAGGTTTCGTCTTAGCTTCCCCTCGACCTATTGAGCAAAGTACCATAAAAAAATTCATCAGGCCCCAATTAAGATGTCACTTTACAAGCTCATCCAAATATCACCATACCACATATAGGTCCTCACCGAAGCCTTGAAGCGTATTCCAACATCCAGTGATGAGGCTCAACCCTTCGCACCTATCAGGAGTGCTTACAACTTTTGTTGCTATCTCATTCAATGATAATCGAGATTCTAGATGTCACGCTAGATGAACATGGCATTATCCTTTTCATCATGGTTAGGATCAATGATAATTTCATTCAACAATCCATGATCGATAATGGGGCAAACATTAACATCATCTCATCACATACCTTCAACCAAATTAAGATCCCAAAATCCATAGTCACATAGACACACGTGGTGCTTTGTGCCTTTAACGATACACTCACTCCTACCTTGGGAATGGGTTTTCTTCTCATCCACATTGGTGAGAAGATCCTACATGAGGTCTTCTACACCATATAAGGATAATTTTAGTACAATGTTCTCCTTGTATGACCTTAGATCTCGTGCTATGCGCTGCATCCCCTCTACAGTTCATCTTTGTCTTAAATATGAACATGAGGGGAAGATCTTGATGCTTCCTCGGGATGCTCCTCCCTTTTAAATGTGAAACATGACCTATCAACCTAATGATGTCCTCATTCTAAAGAATGATCCATCTGCACCATCCACTAACTCATCCATCCCTTCATCCAAATTTCCCAATGATGAATCCCTGGATAAAGTAATGATTAAACTCACACTAGGGGAGTATCATTTTCTTACACTCAAGCACCTTTCCAAATCCTTATCATCTCAGTAGACTTGACCAAGCTCTGATTTACCAATGTAATGTCAGGGATATCATTACTTTTGGTCCACCACATCTTCCAATCAACCTCATATATGGTGGTTTTTATACCCCTTCTTCTCACATCGTTGATCTTCCACATGCCAAACCTTATAGCGGTGGTTTTTAATTTCTCAACAAACCATCCTTTTCCCACACCTACCTTCATTCGCTGCACATGGAAAGGATTCATCATGGGGCATTACGAGTATGTGACACATGGCATATTTATTGATTAGTGCCACAAACCTCACAAAATTTTTGGGTTAGGCTATCAGGAACAACCTCCTGACCCCATTTCACCATCTGAGATGTGCATGGACATGCCTTCTCCATCTTCTCCATCCCACGAGTCTATGGATACGGATGACACCATGTCTATTACCTCTGATTTTTTTAGTCTCCACCATCAATTTGGAATTGATCACTTATCGATCCTGGGAACCATACTAGATCCCTTCCCCTTTTCCATCCGAAGATGATACAAGAATACTCTTCTACCATTGAAATTATTCGGTGCAAAATGACAACAATGTTATCCTTTCCCACATGGGGGTAGAGGATTCTTATCTTCATAAGACCTTACCATCTGACACATCCACCCTTCTCAACAAAGCCACCATCGACATTAATATAAGGATTCCCAAGAACGTCATGTAGAAACCCCAAAATTACACACTGTTTCCACTGTTCCTAGTCCTATCCTAATACACCATGTTATTCACCCATTTTTGATTAATTGATTAAATCATACACATTGTACCCTTTGGATTAATTAAATTAATCCCATGTATCCTTAGCACCCCTTTAGCTAATTTAATTACCATTAATTAATTAAGTGTGTTCACATCCTAGTCAATCGCCACTTGATCAACATCCACCTAGACTCCACCTAGACTCCACTTAGACTCCACTTGGACTCCCTATCCTTATCCTAGTTAACTGCACTTCTAGAATCCTAGAAAGGTGGGGGAAATTTAATTGCACGTACAACCACCTTTTCGATGCAACTTTTACATTTAATTAATTTATTACCCCGACACTAGTGTAACTTCCTTCAATGCTATTTTTAACATGAGCATTCAATCGTATGTAACCAATTTATAACTACTAATGCCTCTATAAATTGCAGGCTTACTCTCTTACAAATCCCTCTTGGATTTAAGTACAATCACTCTGCTAAAATTTCCTAAGCTAAAGTATCTATGTCTCGTAGCATTTGCACTCACATTTGGAGAGCATTCAAGTACACTCACATTCATTTGTAAGGTTCCACAGACAAAGTCTCCACAACCTTACTAAGGTTCAGACTTGAAAGATTACAAGGAGTTTTGCTTTGTTATTTATTTATCTTTCATTACTATATTTTTTCATTGTTTACACCTCACATACTGCGTACCTTGTGGACGTATACCATTTTCACTTGATTCCTCACGAAGGATTTTGCATAATTTTTACATTTTTTTGCGTATGTTTGATATTTCCCATGAACCATTGGTCATCTCAACTTACATTCATTCAAGATATTTCCGTTGGATTCTTTCTATTTCACAGGTGATTTTTGCCCACTCACTATGCCTCTTACCACTATCACCAAGTGGGTAGAGACTATGCCTCTTACCACTATCACATGTTTATTCCCGGTGAACTTCATCATGAACCAAATAATCTTCTAGTTTGGGGTTCAATAAGTCATTATATAAGATAATATGATATATTTTAAGAACCATGAAGTGTGTGATTTTTCCATCTCACACCACACAACATCTCTTTATTATCCACTGCCAATGGTTAGGTTGAAACCACTAAAAAGAAATCGAAATCTATTTTTAAGAAGACCATCAAGAGAACCAACAAGGATTAACACTTGCAGCTATATCCTAATTTTTGGGCTTGGTGTTATGCAAAATTTTTAGCATGATTTTTTTTTTCATGACAACCTAGACCTCATTTGAAAATCCCTCTCTGGCCATATGCTTTGTCCTCTGGCCAACTCAGTTATTGTGTTACCATTATAATGGCCATGAGGAACATGCTAATGTGATTTTAAAGTTTTTTCTGTGTATAAAGTATCTTATTTAATCTGATTCATGAAGATATCTGGATCCAAGAGAAGATAAGTGCATCATGAGGCTCCAAAAGAGCTATTTTTGGCCTTTTGGCACTTGGTGAGCACCCTCCAAGAATGTACAGGGAAAATTTAAAGCACCCAAGAAGTGTGTGGAAGATCTATGCAATCATCCAAGGTATTTTAGGAAATTTCTGGAAGAAAAATCAGGTTTAGGAACAAGTTATGTAATACTGGGCTATTCTTAGCATGGTATAAGGAAATGAAAGTGGTGAAAAAGATAGTTGTAGATATATCAGAGCTTCGGGAGGAATTGGAAAGAAATATAACACTCATTGGAAATATAAGGATGTATACTAAATTTTGTAAAATGTTTTAAAGGATTATGAGAATAAAATTTATAGATATGGGCACGATAGTGCGAGATCAAGACCTTCGATCCTGGTGGAGATTCAATTGAAGTTTATGTAATTTCCTAGGAGATTTTGAGGATGATTAAAATTAAAAAGTGGATATAATTAAACCCTCTACATGTTACATAAATTGAATTAGACAAAAATATATATTTTCCTTCGGTGGCAATTGAACCTTGGGAATCACCTGTGACCAGAATTGAAAAGGGGCATAAATTTAAAAAAGGAGGAAGAAATAGGTCCTTAAAATTGTGGAATTTAATTCATTGGGTTGTTTTCACTCAAAATGATATAATGTTGGCCTAGGAAACACCAAGGGAAGCTCTCGGGGTAAGAAGGCACTCCGACAAGCTATTTTTAATAGTGCAATGGTGACACCCAACTTCCAAAAGTGGAAAATGCACACTTAGAGACCCATGATGTCCATTTTTATCTTTGAAAAAAGTAAAAGGGGACATGGGGGATGCTAGAATGTGCCACCAAATGGATAGAATAGGTCGCATCACTTAAAATGCAATGTTGGATGTTAGAACATGTTTTCCACTAACTTTATGTTTTTGCCCCCTTCTCATGATGCACAGAGCCTTTATGCACTTATGAGGGGGTGATGTTACTTTGTAAATTTTTAATGGGACAAGGGGGACACTAGAATGTTCCACCATATGGAGAGCAAGGTTTTCATCACTTAAGTTGCAACATGGAGTGTTAGGTAAGCATTTTCAACTCACAAGTTACGCCCCCTCCATGATGCTCCTACCCCATGGCACAGTTTTACACCCTTGATGTACCTTTGTACCATTTATACCTTAATAAATGTGGTAAGGGACATGAGGGGGTATGATACCCTTTTAGTAATTTTTAACCCCATGCTCTCATCTCATTTAACTCGGGTTAAGTAGGGTGGGTCAAAGTGAGTCAAATACGTTTGTGAAGGAGGTGTGAGTATAATATTCATACTTAGCCATTTTTAACTCATTTTTCATGTTTTAACACTCCCCATTTCTTATGGTATGCTGTTATGCTTCCCAATTTTTTTTAGAAACCCCATTGTTGAAAACACACTTTTGCTCATAACTCTTAAATCCTAGCTCCGTTTGTCATGAAACTTTTCTGAAGCTTCCTTTCCAGAAAGCCTTGGAAATGAAAAAACCTTGTTTCCATTGTTTCTCTACATTTTTTACAGCATCCAAATGAAGATTCAAGTAAAAAAAATTTCTTTTTAGATCCTTGGAGTTCTTGTGATTGAAAACTCTTGAAAATTGGGGCATGAGATCACAATAAAAACATAATCTAACAAAATTGATTTCAAATCAATAAGACACTCAAAAGGCACAATTCTATTTTTATTAAGTTATCACTAGAACGATGCTAAAAATAGTAAGTAAAAAATAATAAGCTCAAAACCTTTGTTTGATTCCTCAAGTCCGAACTCAACAAAAATTGGAAAAAATCTAAAATTGGGAAAATTGTCTAAAAATAGAATCTGAGGGTGGGGTGTGGCTTACTAAAAATAGTAAGTATCTAGATCAATTCAAAATTCACACATATATGCATATATACATTCCATCCATTTCAAGTACACTTGCTTCAAGGAAATATCCATTTTGGCCATCGAGTACTCGAATGTGGGAGATAGTGATGTGGCACATCTGAACTTGAAGGGTTTGAAGACAAGGATGTTGAAAGAATCATGTACGTAATTCGGAGGAATAATGTTTCAAGCATTGAATGTAGTGAAATAATTACATTTCCTAGTCAATATCCTCTCACTTCATCTCACAAGGTCTCTGATGACGATGCAGTCTCATCTCATTTAGGAAAGAGAAAGAAAATAAAAGTTGACGATGTCGAAGTATCTCATTCTATGGAGGTCTCTAAGAAGTCTGATGCAACCTAGAATTTACCAGATAACACCCTAGACACACTGGCACATCACTCAACCTAGACTGAGCGCTCACCCGAAGCACGTAAAGGTACCAGGTCCCTCTTTAGGGTTGCTGTAGCAAGATGTTAGCGTGATGAAGGAAGAAACATATAGATCCATAACTAATCCATCATTCTACAATGCATGCCATATTCAGATTTATGAAAGAACAAGCTTAAGAAATAATCATGATTTGAATCAAGAACATGCACTACTCAATTACACACAGGAATGACACTTAGGTTCGGTGAATATCTTCCATCTATTAATAAACAAAGAAGCTCCTTACAATAATGGAAATCTATACCAATGTGCGTATGGATCTGATACAATAATCCAATCATATGCACATATCTCTATATCTCCATACATCCATCTCTCTACTACACACTTTGTATATCTCGTACTACATGATTCACATCATATATATAGGGTGGGGACTTTCCCTTCACCGCTTATCTATTCCAGAAATAGGCCGCATGCTATTAATAGCCACACACCGTTTACAGGCATAGCCACAAATGCAAGTGTGCTATATATAGACCTTTTGCATTTAACTGAAGTGACAATCATATTCTTAGCTTGTCTCCATGCAAAATGACTCGATATGATCCTCAAAAGATAGACAATGCGTGGCACGCACGTCTCTGCATCGTTGGTGTGTTCCACATGCCACCTTCTAAAAATAGGTCTTCATACTCAAAATCGGATAAGTCTTGAAATCTGAACTTGCCCTCTACGTGTGGGTTCTTCCCGTCCCTCTCGCGCCCTTGATCCTGGCCTTCTCTCCCACACGGACTTCTTGTGTGATCTCTAACAAGTATTCTTTGATCAACATTACCCCATACTAATCTCATTGTCGTCCCGACAATGGGTATCTCCAAAAAATTGAAGTAAAGAATAGAAGAATGGAAAGAATAAGAATGAAAAAATGTAGATAAATAAAGAAGTTTTATGAGCAGCCTCCTCTGTATCAGTTTCAAGTATCAACTCTAGATACTCCTCCTTTATTTCAGCCTCCAAGGCCTACCATTCTATGAGTTCTTGCTTTTCTTTTTTTGGAATTTCCACAACAATGGAATCCAACTCATCCCTCGCAATCTCCCCTTTTTCATTTTGCAGAACCAACACAACATTGGACATTGAGGTCATTCTTCCTTATAGAAGATCCATCTTCTCTACAATTAGCTTCCCAAGTTCTTCCGGCCTGAGTCTTGTGTGTCTCTTGTCTTTCTTTGCCAAGGCCTCGTGCTTACGCTTAACCATTGACAATATTTTTACGTGGCCCAATGTCTTGTCATTCATTTCTTTTTGGGCTTCATTGTTTTATTCGTGGTCTTTATGCTAATAAGCACCTCTAGAGCTATGCATATGTTCAAATCATGGTCTGCTTTCTTTAATACTTCTTGTAGCGCTTGCAATAACCCCTCATAGGATGCAATCTTTCACATCACTGAGGATTTCTCTTGTTCTACCTCTTGCTTTGACTTCCGTGGTCTTTGTCATGCGCAACGGTGCATCTTCAAGTACCAAGTCCACCAACTTTCCTACATAATGTATCACTGAGGGAAACATCTGTGGTACCTTGGTCTCTAAGTGTGGCCTAGCTCTTATGACATTTTCCTAATCTCCTCTGTGAAGCTGATAAATACTTCATTCTTCTTCTATGCCAAGTCCCTCTCTTGTGTTATGCGTGCTATCTCTACATCCTTTGTCTTTAGCTCCTCACGCAACGCTCTGATTGTTGTAGCTTTATCCATGTTTCTTCTAGCAACTTCATGAAACCTTCACCAATGCATTGCTGACCTACTCATCTGACATGACAGTAGGCTTTATTGTCATATGTCTAGCTTGGGGTGCCTTCTTCAGCCATTTCAAAATGCATGACTCTTTGCATACATCAAAGTTAGGCTCATCCATGTGGGTGTACATTGACCATGAGAGTTACTTTCGAGTGTGTGGGTGATTTAGGGGTAGAGTTCCTTCAACCAAATTTTGATTGAGCCTCGTAGGGTCTCGGTGCTTCGATTCTTCTCCTGCTCGGTCATGATCTTATCTCTCTCCGCTCTATTCCCCTTATTTTTCTCATGGAACTCCTTGAGTTCTGTTTCATGGGTGGAAACCAAGATACTTTCCACTCTATCTCTATCCATGTAGTTGTCATATGCAGCTTCAACAACTTGTGCAATGACCTTTACTTTTGTAAGAAGCTTCATGTATCAAGCCATAATCTTGAAAAAATTCATCTTGTTCTCATTTTCTTGATACGCTGCGCCTCTTCTACAGATTTCAAAGAAAGTGGTCACCTTTCCATTGTTAGAATGTGAGTCAGATCCTCTAGACATTGTAAGGATGACTCATACTTCTGATAGCGTGACGTTAAATCGAGGTGCTTCAGGAAAATTACATCTCTAATCATCTTCACCTTCTTGGAGACTTCACGCACCTTAGCTTTTTATTCTTTCAACTCATGCCTCAATTGAGCACTAATCAACTCCTCTTGCTTTAGGTCTTTTCTCTTCTCCACGAGCTCCTTATTTTTCTTCTCTAATTCCTCCTCCAAGAATTTCACTCTATCATTTCTCCCGAACAGTCTAGTCTCAATTTCGTGAGAGACTTTGTTAAGCGCGATTAAAGACTGTTCATTTGATAGTTGCTGAGTGTTCACTAATGGATTTATCCCTTTGGTTTCTAGCAACTTCATTAGTGCTCTCTGTCTTACCTCAAATTCTAGTTCATCCATGTGGGACTCAAATGCCCAAGATAACATCTTTCTTGTTTGTGGGTATGCGCCTTCTTCATCAAATGATGACATAGCCAAGAGTTGCTTTATAGGTACGGTGCTCTGGAAGTGCATGCATAACACCTTGATCGGATCATCAATGTATCCCATTCCCTACCCTTGTGCCACGACTACACCTTTACCACATATCCGCATAGTTTTTGGGAAACTCATTGCCAATTTGGGATCCCCACCCATGTTGCCATAGTCCTTCCCAACGCTTTCTTCTTCTATCTCCTTTATAATCTCATCTGCGCTCCTTTCCAACTCTTTTTCTACCAAATTCTTCACGATGCATGCATCTTCTCTCTCGGCCATTACATGTATCTACTTGCTCCTTGGCGAGGCTTGGGGTTCTTTGGTTCTCGGTGCTTACTTCTTCTCTCACCCCCTTGCCTTGAGCCTTAACTTCTTCCTCGTCATTCTTCTCCTCATCTTCCTTGTTATAATCCTCTTCATCTCCTTCTTCCTCAGAATCATGTACATCATAGATTGGATGGTCTTCACCTCCTTCAAGCTCGTTGTCATCCCTGTCACCAATGTAGGCATATATACTCTCTATCTCTTCGAGTCTACCTCATCCGTCACCTTCTATAAGAAGCTTTGTGTATCAATCCAAAATCGTGATAAATTTCATATTGTTTTACTTTTCTTGGCGCATCTGTGCTTCTCTCTGATTACAAAGCAAGTGGTCACCTCTCCATTGTGATAATGCGAGTCAGATCCTCCAGACATTGCAAGGATGACTCATACTTCTGATTGGGTGGCGTTAAATTGGGGTGCTTTAGGAAAATTGCATCTATAATCATCTCTACCTTCTTGGAGACTTCGCACACCTTAGATTTTTCTTGTTTTAGCTCATGCCTCAATTGAGCATTGATTAACTCTGCTTTAGGTATTTTCTCTTCTCCACGAGATCCTTATTTTTCTTCTCCAATTCCTCTTCCAGGAATTTCAGTTTATGATTTCTCGTGAACAGTTTGGACTCAATTTCGACTAAGACTTTGTTAAACGCATTACATGAGACATGTTCATCGATAGTTCTTGGCGTTCACAAACGGATTTATCCCTTTGGTTTCGACATCTTAATTAGCACTCTCTGGCTTACCTCAAATTATGGTTCATCCACGTGGGACTCAAATGCCCAAGATAACATCTTTCTTGTCCATGGGTACGCGCCTTCTTCATCAAATGATGACATAACTAGGAGTTTCTCTATAGGTACGGTGCTCTGGAAGTGCACGCGTAGCACCTTGTTAGGATCATCAATGTATCCCATTCCCTACCCTTGTGCCACCACTATGCCTTTCCCACCTGTCTACGTAGCTTTTGGGAAGCTCACTGCCAATTTGGGATCCCCACCCATGCTTTGCCATACTCCTTCCCAATGCTCTCTTCTTCTATCTCCTTTATAATCTCATCTGTGCTCCTTTCTAACTCCTATTCTACCAACTTCTTCATGATGCCTTCCACTTCTCTCTCAGCGGATGTCTCTACTTGATCCTTGGTGAAGCTTGGGGTTCTTTTTGGTTCTTGGTGCTTACTTCTTCACTCACCCCTTTTCCTTGAGCCTCAGCTTCTTCCTCGTCATTCTTCTCCTCATCTTCTTTGTTATACTTCTCTTCATCTCCTTATTCCTCATAATCATGTACATCATAGACTAGATGGTATTCACCTCCTTCAGGATCATCATCCTCCCTATCACCGATGTAGGTATATAGACTCTCTATCTCTTCTGAGTTTGCCTCATCTGTCACCTTCTACTTCTTCCTTACTAGGGATTCAGTACAGGAGATTCTTACTTTTCTTTCTCCTTGACAGGTGATCTCTTCATTGGTGATTCCTCATGGGTGAGGTTCTCTTCATGCTTTGACACATCTTCTTCTGGGGTATTTTCCTCTATAGACACTTCTTTCTCCATGCGTAAGTGCTAGGATTCACGACTACTTCAGGCACACCCATCGATTATGTGGTCTGCACACTTGGTGCTTTCTTCTCCTGCCTCTCTTCTCTTTCTCTCTTCTTAGACATGGCTTTATTTACTCTGTGGGGTCTTCGGGATGGATACATCATTCTTTAGATATGCACCTTTCTCAAAATTAGTCCTCATTCAAAGGTATATCCTTCTTTCAGCCCTTCTAGCAATTGGAAACGTTATTGGTTTCATCATTTGAACTTCGTGGGAAAAATATTTCTCCACGTATGCGTAGTTTTTAGGGTATACGAGCTTTTGGCGTAGCTTGCGGTGGTCATGGTCTACCTTACTAAGGTCAAACCTTAGTATTTTGTATTCCTTGAACATGTTGACCCCTACTTGGAAGTATTGCGTGGTAAAGGAGAAGGGAAACTTGCACCATGGACCCTTAGTCCCATTTGTCAAAGTAAATCTACCAATGCAGAAATGTTGGTACACTACAAATTTTGCTTCTCCATCCACGAGCATGGGAAAATTCTATTGGATCCTCCACTCTTCCCCAAATGCGTCACGCATTTGTTTATACCTCTTAGCCGGGCGTGCCTTGTGAGTGTTTGTCATAGTTTCATAAGTGTATTTTTCAAATTTCTTTGCGGTGAGGGATCCTCATCTAGATACTCCCAAAAAAACTTTTCCAGCCCATCTGGCACTCCAATATTTGAAAAGAAAATGGTGAGGAGGACATTGCCGAATAATATCTTCTCTCCCTCCTATGCATTTCTTATGATCTCCTCTGTAATGAAAGAGGAAAATTTATAGATGGTTCCCTCTGATATCTTCGGCACACATTTAGCCATGCCTTGTTCACTTGCATCCATCATTCTTGATCATTGAGCTTGGTCACCAAGCGCGTGACCATCTTCATAATAGGGTCTAGAATCTCTGCGATGTCAAAGTATCATGAACCCTTCTTGTAGTCATATGCTACTACAGTTTCCTTGATAGCCTCCTTATCGCTCAGATCATCATCTATACTTTCTCCTTCACAAATAAGACCTATGAACTTTGACATCATCTCGTGGTGTTATGCACATCTTGTGCCCTAAAAATAAAAGTGATCCTCATGCATGCATGACATCAACCATTGATAAAGGTGCTCAGGCTTTCCAAAGTAAGGCAACTCATACAGTTGTAATAATCATTCCTTCTCCAATTTAACCTTCACCTCGTCACTGTATATGGGCATCCCATCTAGTGTCCTTTTGTTAGCTAGGTGAACCAACTCTAACACCATTTCCTTCTCAGTTATGCTCATGTGATGGTTATAATTGCTCACAGTCATTTGTCTTAGATGCGATACCCATTCCTTTCCTAGTAATACTCCATCTGGGTATTGCATTTCTACGTACCATTCTTCGTTAGATCTCACAACGACAACGGTGTTATTTCCTTTGCCCTTGCCCTTTGGTTTATTTTGTGAAATGGTTGCTTTCTTGGTTGCCATGTTTTTTGTCAAGATAAACCAAGAACTCCTTACTTCGCTCTGCTACTCTACTTAACTCCAAACTCAACTCCAAAGCTCAACTCCTGGAATGAATCCTTCTATCTCCGTGCCCTAGCTACCAAACTCTAACTAGGAAAAATTTCACAAAATGGCACACCACAAATAACTTTTCCTCATGTCAGTGTACTCCTTCCTTCTGCTTTGCAGATCTACTCTTGTCACACACTTCAATTCTTAGGATTCTTCTTCCTTTGCACAAATTTCTCTCTAGATGCCCTAGTTCAAAAGAGAGCTTCAACTTTGTAATAGCTTAGGCTTAGTTGATTTTTGATCAAGACAATGAACAATACAAAATCAGTGTGGTTAAGTATTGGTTAAAAAATCCAAAGAAAGGAAATTTGGGGTTTCCAAAGACCATGTATAAAGTTGATTTTAAGGAAGAGTTGTCAAATATTATCACTCTCCTTGCCAGAATAATGGGGATGCCCTTTACCAATGAGTTTCATTATTAGATGTGCCCTTACATCAATATTATATGTGAAGGCAAACAAAGCTTGAATTGGGTAGAGATAATCTATGATAGCCTCACTAAGCAACTTGCAATGTCCAAAGAACCAAGAATTTTCATATGAATTCTTACTTGATGTATTCTATTGCTGCATATAGAGAATGGTTGGGTTTCTCCCTATCGAGGACAAGAAGGATGCTCCTGTTTATGAAAATTACCCAAAATTGACCATAAAGATTAGTAATCATCCTTTGTTGGCACTTCCTCTTCCCATTGTGTCAAGTAATCAGTGTAAGTTATGATATACTATAAACCAGTCCTTTGCGTGGCTAGTGAAATTGTTCTTACAAAGTTGATTTCCCATTTTTCAAATGGTTCAGCACTGACTATTGGTTGCAATGGCATTTCATCCCTCTTTCCAAGTTTACCAAGGTGCTGGTAATGGTCACATGCCTTACAAAACTCAATACGATCCTGGTAGATGGTTTCCCACCAAAGCCATGCTAGTAAAATATTCCCCATGGTAGCATTTCCTACATAGTGTCCTCCTGCAATCCCACCATGCGCTTCCTCCATAATCGCCACGTGCTCTTGTTTCAATATGCATCGGTCCGGAACCTCATCACGTCCTAAATTATACAGATCCCCACTAATCAACATGTAGGGTGTGACGTGTATTGCTAAGCTCGTTTTCTCTCCAAAGCCTTCATCCCTTCCGTCACCACACCTATTTTCAAGAATACTGTGACATCTTCCAAGTCTGAGGGTGCACACCGAAACCTAAATAGTTGCACGTCTAGCATGGTATCCTGAATGCTTTGTACGTCCTCCCCTAAGTTAATCCTTGATAAGTGGTCATGTCCTGAATTGATTTTTCTTGGTTTCACAACCACTGTGAACTCAAACTCTTGGAATAATAGGACCCAATGACATATGCGCCCTTGCATCACGAGCTTGTTGACTAAGTATTTCAATGCCATGTGGTTCATGTAGAATATAAATGGTGTTGCCAATAGATACTACTTGAACTTGTGCAACATGTAGATCATGGAAAATGCTTCACGCTCAATTATTGTGTAATTTTGTTCTATTGGTGTTAAATTTCTACTTGCAAAACACAAGGGATGATCAACAATTCCCTCACTAGGTTGTGCTAGTACTACTCCCATAGCTGTTCCTAAGGCATCAACATGCACATGGAAAGGCTTATCCCAAGAAGGGAAACATAGTATGGGCATTGTGACAAGCCTATCCTTCAAAGTGTCAAATTCCTTTCTCTGCGCCTCTCCCCAATGAAATATACTCTTGTATTTAAGTAATTCCTCCAAGGGTGAGGCAATCTTGGCATATCTCTTGATGAATTTCCTGTAGTACCCCATATGCATAAGGAATCCATGTACTACACTTTGACTAGTAGGCTCTCCTGATCCCACAATAACTGTAACTTTGGTAGGATCCACTAGTAAGCCTTCTTTACATATAATGTGTCCTAACATGGTTCCAAATGGAGTAGAAAAGACTCATTTCTTAATATTTAGGGATATCCTTAATTGCCGACATCTCTCAAACATCAGCCTCAAATTGTCACAATGGTCTTTCACCAATCCATACACAGTCCAGTCATCCAGGTACACTTGAAGAAATTTATGGATGAAGTCCTGAAATGCTTGTACCACGATGCGTGAGAACATAACAAGCATATTCTTCAACCCAAAAGGCATAACCGTGTAGGAAAAAATTCCCCATTTAGTGGAAAAATTTGTCTTTCTCTGGTCTTCCTTTGTAATCCTGACTTGGTGATACCCTGAGAACCCATCCGTGAAAGAGTAGAATTCACGCCCGGCTACTCCCTCCAAAATTTCTTCAGTAAAGGGGTTGGAAAAGGATCGATGACACATACTACATTCAGATCCCTGTAGTCAACACAAATTCTTATCCTCCCATCCTTCTTGATACTGATGACCATTGGGATTATCCACTTTGATTATTCCATTGCCTTAATGATACTGATGCTATCATCTTGTCTATTTCTTCCTTGACCCCTACGTGTAAATTTGAATTCATCCGATAAGGCCTCGAATCGCATGCACCTTCCTTAAATTTGATATTCATCCCCAGAGAATGGTGGATGCCTTTGAGTTCATGGTACCTGAGGAACAAATCACGGAACTCGGGCACTAAATCAATGACCTTTGAAACTTATTTTTATGACCAATAGTCCCCAATGATAGCTTCCTTAGGTTATGTCTCTATCACAATGTTAACCTTCTTTATTTTTAAGGGCCCATGGTAGGCACGTGCTTGCTCATCAACGCTATCTATAACTTCGTGCATACCTTTAGAATGATTAAAATCCAAAGTTTCCATCTCTTCGCCATCTACTACATAGACCGTATTTCCTTTTTCTTTTTCCATACACGCGCACTCAAGTTGTACTTCCTATAATTATTCTTCATTGAGGTGCGTCTCTAAATAAGGCTCACCCAACAATTCCAGTAGCCTATCTTTTGTCATAACACTATCTCCCATCATAAGGTGTTTGATTACTTGCAATGCCTTATCCACTGATGACTTGGTACTCCTATACTTGAAAGCTTGAATGAGATCATCCACCAACTCGGAAAATTACTTATTTGACGACGCATCTCTAAATGAATATACCATGTGAGCACAACCTTGTAAGGTGGAATACAACCAAAATACAACTTATGTACCCATACTTGAAGGTGGTAAAGCTTATGCGCTTCCCATCCAGGAGCCAACTCACGAGCTTGGATATGAATTGAGGTGATCTTTACCATGGTAGTCTTGTATGACGGTGGGCGCGTTGCTCTTGGAGAACTTACGAGAAAATGTGATTCTTACTTGAGCCATTCTAGGAGGCTCTCCCGATGTGTAGCCCACCGGCATGCCGTGGTTTCGAGCATGTTATAATTGAGCATTCCCCTTCTCTCGTCCTCTTTTTACACTTTGAGCCTCCATTTCCCATAAGAAAATTTTAGGGTATGCTCCTCTAGAGTAACTTGGCAACTTATTCCCTCCTAGGAACTTGGTGAGTGCACCTTTGTCACCCTTATTACAGATCCTCTCAAGCTGTCACCCAATTATCACATGCCATGTTAGTGGTATCACTCAAGGATCGAGCATATTCAAATTGGATAACTCCCTCTGTGGGATGAATTATCTCAGGATCTCTGATGGAGTGCACATATATTCTATCAAGGAATTATTCTCCTAAGGGCTCAGTATAGGGCTTGACTTCCCATATGTTAAAGGGATGATCACCCTTTCTTCCTTGTTCTTAAAGTTGATATACCCTTTGTTAAACCGTAGGTCGACATTGTTCTTGTAACACCATGGGTGCCTAATGTATTTGGAAAGTTGTCTGCCTCGGCGAGTGCCAAGACTTTAAAGTCTCTAGTGAACTTGGCCCCTTGAATGGTGATAATCGCATCCTTCAAGACACCAATGGGCATTTCCTTAGTCTTGTTTTCCATATACAACACATTCAAAGATGGATGTAATGCAAGCCTTCCAAGTTGATGCTAGGAATCTAAGGTAAGAACATTGACCTCTTCTCCGTGTTGATGAGGATATTACTCAAAAGACATCCATCAACAATTGTATTTAAAGTAATCTCCTTATCATAGTCAAGGATGTGAGGAGGAAGGTTTGCATGTAAAACCAACCTTTCACACTCTGCTCAGTGCGTTGTACCTTGTCCCTCAGCCATTATCCTAACAAGGGAATAATATTCTCTTTCCTTAACATCCTACATACCTCCTTGACTTTATCTAGGTCATCCTTTGGAGCCTCGACATTCTTCTTTTGCTCCAAATGATTTGATTTCTCCTTTAGACTGAATTACATTCATAGTATCTTGATACACCTCCTTCTGATGAGCAGGTCTGGATACTTTCCATGTATCACTTCCTCTCTTGAAACTAGTGTCCTTTATCTTGGCATCTCCCTAGTGTGCGTGGCCTCTACTCGTGTTGTCACCAATACATGCTCTAGTCCTGACTCACGTGCCACTCTTGGCATCCATTGTGAATCGGCCTTCTTGATGCTCACCATCCCAACACCTTTGTCTTTCTGGTGCTGCTAGTTCATATGCTCATAAAGCTCTAGACACTCTTCGTACTTGTGTTTCTTTCCACACCATGAGCATTATAATGATTAGGACACTCACATTTGTAATGCTCTGTAGATCCACAATTATAATAGGTTCCTCACGGGAACTCACTTTGTCCTCCACCGTAGTTACTGCGACCACAAAATCCTCTACGAAAACCTCTTCCATGCACTCCTCCATCTACGCACCCTTCATAATGATGATCATCATCCTTGGAACTACTTGCAAGACTAGTTTGGTGCACACCAAGATCAATAACATCATGGATCTGATCAATCAGTCTATAATCCTTGGTATCATGGGTTGTAGAGGTACAAATATTATAATAGCAAGAAACATTCTTGCAGATTTCGTGTTGTAGTAGAGGGCACCTACTTGCATCATGGCCCCCTAGAAAATTTTATAGTCTACCGCTACACAGTGCATACCGAATTTTGAGGGAAACTATCCTTTACATGCCCTTCCACTTCACAGTATGTACACCAAATCCCACTACAAACCTCATGCATTGAGTTTGCAGACAACTTCTCTAACTATTTAGCCATTGCAATAATTTGAGCCTCTAGAAAAGGACTAACACCAATATCAATGCTCCCAACAGCTTTGGTGCATAGGGCAATTTCCAATGCCTCGTGTGGGTCTTTAAAAGTCTTGTGTGACAAAGCCCTTATAAATGGTGTTATCAACCCTCAAAAAACCATTGAGCATGTTAAGAAGGATGAATGTCATAGGATATTTTAGACAAGAGAGTCTTGAAATGCACATCATACTCCCACACACTCTCTTTCATTCCCTCTTTGGATCTCCTTTAGAGCATTGATGCTCTTCTTCTCAAACTCAGGGATATGGAACTCTACTAGGAAGGTGTTATTCAATGTAATGTATTCTACCACCATCTGATGGGGGTCATACTTCCTATACCAACTATGCGCACACCCTTGCAATGGTGTTACATCTTGACTTGCCTTCTACTGCGGGGTAGTGATTCTTTTCACACGCCATAGTGATTCACACTTGTGTGTCCCCCACGCCACTCCCAAACATGATACCCAAACCTTGTGTACTTACACCTTGTCTAAAGATTCCTCCAAATATAGGAATGGATTGTGCAACCATGGATGTTCCAAACAAGAAATTATATCTCCTAGGCGTAGATCAGTTACTCCCACCGATACCAACTGGGTTAACAATACTTCTCCCTTGATCTAGAAAACCAAGCGCTAGGGGTTGGTCACTAGGTGGGTTTAGATGTGCACCAAAGACTCTCCTTTCTCTATGCAACAAAATCTCATCAGAAGCTGAAGGGGATTCTCTCCTGCACTTTCCAAGATGGGGTAACATAGACTGCTCAGGTTCCACGTCCTCTACATGAACCTCAACTCCTTCCTACAACGTCTGCCTCCATAGATCCATCACACTTGTAACCTCGCGTTGTCTAGTCATATCCCTTTCATGAGCTTCACTATACTTGAGTCATCTCTCCTCCCTTTCCTTCTCATCCGCAATGTCCATCATCTTCCTCCACCCTAACTTCCTCTCCCATCACTCGAGAAGCTTAGCCAGCCATGGGAAATGCCTCTAAACTCAAGGTAATGACCAAGATCTTCATAGCCAAAGGAATATCATGTAAAAACAATCCTTTGGGCTCCCTCGAAACTAAAACTCGTAACTTCTAGACAAGAATACATATAAATGGCATATTCTAGAGTATAACTGGTCAGCAATCCTTTCCACCAGTGATCAACAACATGCGTCCAAGTAAGATCGCATCCTATAGCCTCACGATAGTCATCTTGGGTCCATATGTGTGATCTATAGTACCATATCGATCTGGATGCATATGCTGAAAGCCATTCATATAGTTCTACTGGAAAACAATAGAAGAATGTCTCATACAACTCATGGTATAGGTTCTCTTCTACCCATCTACACGCATCAAAATCAGATCCAGTGTTGAATATTTAAGCAAACTTGTCCTCCGTGCTCTTGAACCATGTTTCAACACTTTCCAAGGTCATACGTTCTGTCATCACGCATCACAGGGAAAATATGTATGCCATTTCTCACAACAACTTTGAAAATATGTATACCCTTAAACCAATAGTCTAATCCCATGTGAGCGACCTATCACCCAATGGGTGCTCTCGAGGCATGCTGTGAGCACCAAGTCTCTCCTTTATGTGAGCCTTGTGAGAATACACCATCTTATGGCGAGATAATCAAGTGTGAAAGAATAGAAAAGAAATGTGCAACATTCTAATAACTTAGGAGGAGTTATCATCTCATTGCATCTAGTGAAGAGAACTAAAAACAACATATAGAAATGATTCATTCATAAAGGAAATGCACAAGGATTATACTCATAAACACATATATGATTTAGAATAGAGCCTTATATTCATAATAACAAGTTTAATAACCACATTACATCCCACAAAATCATTATAGACCCTCATATAACAATGTAGAGCCAAGTCATGCATCAGAACTACACTATGTTCATCATATTAAAAAGAAGAATGTAGACCCATCCCTCTAAGTGTGCCATCACTCCTAAATTTTCCTAATCCCAACCCATAGAATCATCCATGGTGTTTTGCAGAGCTTTACCTCCTTTCTAGTACCTCCACTCTCTCAGGATGGATCCATGTATATCTCTATATCTCTGTCTTGCTACATGCGCACCTCAATATATATCTTTCCTCCCTCCACCGCCATGACTTCTAAGGTAAGCATTGGATGCCAAGTGTCCAAGTGGTCCTCCAATGGAGCATTCCTCATTTGATCCGATCTCTCCACTCGTGCCATGATGTTCTTATAGAACCTTCCATCACATGCACGAAATATTCCATTTTTGTTCCTTGGTCCCAGGATGGCACCTTATCCACTCTGCATCTTTGGAAGGGTCACACTTTTCTCATGTGCTTTGGGATTACGAATATGGCTAAGTCCAAAACCTATCTTTCTTTACACATGCACCGTGTGTTCTACAAAACCTTGCTAGAACCCTTCCCTACGCGCCTTCTACCCCACTCGCCCTTCTTCAAATAGGTCCCGCGCGCCCATGTGCCTTCTTGTACTTGGCCAATATTATTGTTGGCATGTGTGTCGCTCCCCATGAGTTTTGTGATATGGAATAACTGCCTCTCGTAGATCCTAACTTTGGCGATTGTAGCGGAGACTAACACCTAAGGGTTTTGGTCTAATGGTAATCGTGGTCCAAAAAATGGTATCAGAGTGACAGGTCCCAAGTTTGAAACTCACTCGGGTAATCCGAGGGGGAGATTGTTGGCATGTGTGTCCAGTGCTCCCCGTGAGTTTTGTGACATGGACTACCTAACTTTGGCGATTGTAGCGGAGACTAACACCTATGGGTTTTGGTCTAATGGCAATCATGGTCCAACAATTATGGGGTCCAACATCACCCCACACTAAGCCTATTCTCTGTCCTCGGAAACACTCTTCAAAGAATAAAGAATGGATAAGTACAATGGTTGGAAAGAAAGAATAAGGGAATGAAGAATCAAGAGAAAGAATGAAAGAATGGGAATTGGTTTATTGCTGGAGGAGGAGAGGGAAATCCTTCCCTAATTCTACCTCTAACTTTTCCCAAGCGTCGACCTCATTCTGAGCTTACTGACAAAGGTCACCCACCAAGGTGCTTACCTCCTCAAAACTCATCTCCTATCCTTTTGTGCTCATGGTCTCAAAAATAATCTCCAACTGCTTCCCCAAGTCTTCAAGGGCATTCATCTTGTAAGTGATTTAGGGGTAGAGTTCCTTCAACCAACTTTTGATTGAGCCTCATAGGGTCTCGATTACTTCTAATTTCTTCTCCACCTCGGCCAGGATCTTATCTCTCTCCACTTTATTCCCCTTATTTTTCTCTTAGAACTCCTTGAGTTCCATTTCATGGGTGGCAACCAAGATACTTTCCACTCTATCTCTATCCGTGCAATTGTCATAGGTAGCTTCAACGAATTATGCGGTGGCCTTTACTTCTACAAGAAGATTCATGTATCGAGCCACAATCTCGAAAAACTTCATCTTGTTCTCATTTTCTTGGCATGCTCGCACCTATTCTCAGTATATTTCAAAGCAAGTGGTCACCTCTCCATTGTGAGAATGTGAGTCAGATCCTCCGAGAATTTACAAGGATGCCTCATACTTCGATCACACGGCGTTAAATCGGGGTGCTTCAGGACAATTGCATCTGTAATCATCTCCACCTTCTTGGAGACTTCACACACCTTAGCTTTTCATTCTTTCAGCTCATGCCTCAGCCCGAGCACTAATTAGCTCCTCTTGCTTTAGGTATTTTCTCTTCTCCACGAGCTCCTTATTTTTCTTCTCCAATTCCTCTTCCAGGAATTTCACTCTATCATTTCTCCCAAACAGTCTGGCCTCAATTTCGACCGAGACATTGTTAAGCGCACAAACCTATTCATCGATATCTACTTAGCATTCATCAAAGGATTTATCCCTTTGGTTTCTGACACCTTCATTAGCGCTCTTTGGCTTACCTCAAATTCTAGTTCATCCATGTGGGACTTAAATGCCCAAGATAACATCTTTCTTGTCGGTGGGTATGTGCCTTTTCATCGAACAATGATATAGCCAAGAGTTTCTCTATAGGTACGGTGCTTTGGAAGTGCGTGCATAACACCTTGATATGATCATCAATGTATCCCATTCCCTACCCTTGTGCCACCACTATGTCTTTCCCACCTATCCACATAGTTTTGGGAAGCTCATTTCCAATTTGGGATCCCCACCCATGCTTCCATACTCCTTCCCAATGCTCTCTTCTTCTATCTCCTTTATAATCTCGTCTGCGCTCCTTTCCAACTCTTGTTCTACTAACTTCTTCATGATACATGCCACTTCTTGTTAGGAAATAAGGGATAAAATTTGCAGAATAATCCCTCACAGAATAGCAACAGTAGAAATTAATATGCAAAAAATATTACAGATCTTAAATAAAAGTGTAGAATAAAATAACACAACACAAAGAGACAATATTTAACGTGGTTCACCCAATTTGGGCTATGTCCACCAAGAATCACTTGCTCAGATTTTATTACAAGCCACTGCTCTCTCAATACAATACCCATATATGTTTGGAGCTATGCTCAACAAACTCTACAGAATTCACACCCGAATTCAAAACACATATGTAATGTTACATTGTGCCTACCATATGCATAAAGCCATATAAGTAGACAATTGCTTAAGCAGTTTTACAAAAGCATGGGTATTAAAACCATGGGCCAAAACCGTTCCATAAACCTATGGGTCAAAAATCCTGCCTATATGAGAAAAGCATGTTTCTCGGTATATCGGGCACATTTTAAGACAAAAAAAAGGGGTTGTGCCTCCAGCCCCTACTACTACCGGGGCTACCACCCCTAGACCCCGTTTGGGGCTGTCCCGACCCGAACCCCGATGAGACAAGCGTGGAAAGTGTACAATACTCTTAGTGTACGAGTCTTCAACACTTTCTCACATGAAAATAGGCTACACAACCTAACACTTCTCTCTTACACTTTGTATCTACTTGCTCCTTGGTGAGGCTTGGGGTTCTTTGGTTCTTAGTGCTTACTTATTCACTCACCCCTTTCCTTGAGCCTCAGCTTCTTCCTCGTCATTCTTCTCCTCATCTTCCTTGTTATACTCCTCTTCATCTCCTTCTTCCTCAAAATCATATACATCATAGATTGGATGGTCTTCACCTCCTTCAAGTTTTTCATCATCCCCGTCGCCGATGTAGGCATATAGAATCTTTGTCTTTTACGATTACGCCTCATCCGTCACCTTCTACTTCTTCCTTACTGGGGATTCTAGTACAAGAGATTCTTATTTTCTTTCTCCTTGATAGGTGATCTCTTCATTGGTGATTCCTCATGGGTGAGGTGCTCTTCATGCTTCGGCACCTCTTCTTCTAGGGTCTTTTCCTTGATAGGAGACTTCTTTCTCCATGCGTAAGTGCTAGGATTCACGGCCGCTTCAGGTGTACCCAATGATTATTCGGTTTACACACTTGGTGCTTTCTTCTCCTGCCCCTCTTCTCTTTCTCTCTTCTTGATGCGTCTTTCTTCCTTCTTGTGGGGTCTTCGAGATGCATACATCATTCTCCAGATATGCACCTTTCTCAAACTTAGTCTTATTTGAAGGTATATCCTTGCTACAACCCTTCTAGCGATTGTCAACGTTATTGGTTTCATCATTTGAACTTTGTGAGAGACATATTTCTCCACGTATGTGTGCTTTTTAGGATATAATATATTTTGGCATAGCTTGCGGTGGTCCTGGTCTACCTCACTAAGGTTGAACCTTAGTATTTTGGATTCCTTGAACCTGTTGACCTCGGCTTGAAAGTATTGCATGGTAAAGGAGAAAGGCAACTTGCACCATGGACCCTTAGTACCATTTTTCAAAGTAAATCTGCTAATGCAGAAATGTTGGTACATTACAAATTCTGCTTCTCCATCCATGAGCGTGGGCAACTCTTTTGGGATCCTCCACTCTGACCCAAATGCGTCACACATTCATTTATACCACTTCTCCAGGTGTTCCTTATGAGTGTTCGTCATGGTTTCACAAGTGTATTTTTCAAATCTTTTTGCGGGCGAGGGATCCTCATCTGGATACTCCTAAACAAACTTTTCCGGCCCATTTGGCACTCTAATTTCTAAAAAGACAATGGTGAGGAGGACGTTTCCAAATAATATCTTCTCTCCCTCCTATGCATTGCTTATGATCTCATCCACAATGAAAGTGGAAAAGTTATAGATGGTTCCCTCTGATATCTTCCGGCATACATTTAGCCATGCCTTGTTCACTTGTGTCCATCATTCCGATCATTGAGCTTGGTCACCAAGCATGCGGCCATCCTCATAACAAGGTCTGGAATCTCTGCGATGTCAAAGTATTGTGAACCCTTCTTGTAGTCATATGTTGCTACAATTTCCTTGATAGCCTCCTTATCGCTCAAATCATCATCTATACTTTCTCCTTCACAAATAAGAACTATGAAATTTGACATCATCTGCAGTGTTATGCACATCTTGTGCCCCACAAAATAAAAGTGATCCTCATGCACGCGTAACATCAACCATTGATAAAGATGCTAAGGCTTGCCAAAGTAAGGTAACTCATATAGTTGTAAAAATCCTGCCTTCTCTAATTTAATCTTCACCTTGTCACTTTGTATATGGGCATCCCATCGGTGTCCTTTTCTTAAGCGAGAAAACTAACTCCAATGCCATTTCCTTCTCAGTTGTGCTCATGTGATGGTTATAATCACTCATAGTTATTTGTCTTAGATGTGATACCCATTCCTTTCCCAACAACACTCCATCGGGTATTGAATTTTTGCGTACCATTCTTCGTTTGAGCTCACGATGATAGCAATTTGTTTTTCTTTTCCATTTCCTTTTGGTTTCTTTGGTGAAGCAGTTACTTTCTTAGGTGCCATGCTTTTTCTAGGGATAAACCAAGAACTCCTTACTTCTCTCTACTACTATGTTTAACTCCAAATTCAACTCCAAATTTAAATTCCTGGAATAAATCCTTCTATCTCCATGCCCTAGCTGCCAAACCCTTACTAGGAAAACCTTCCACATAATGGCACACCACAAATAACCTTTCCTCATGCCCGTGTACTCATTCCTTCTTGTTTTTAGATCTACTCTAGGCACACACTTCAATTCTTAGGATTCTTATTCCTTTGCACAAATTTATCTTTGGATTCCCTAGTTTGCAAGAGCACTTCAACTTTGTAATAGCTTAGGATTATTTGATTTTTGATTAGGACCATGAACAATACAAAATCAGAGTGGCTAAGTATTGGTTAAAAAATCCAAAGAAAGGAACTTCGGGGTTGCAAAGACCATGTATAGAGTTGATTTTAAGGAAGAGTTGTCAAATATTATCACTCTTCTTGCAGAATAATGGGGATGCCCTCCACCAATGAGTTTCATTATTGGATGTGCCCTTACATCAATATTATATGTGAAGGCAAGCAAAGCTTGAATTGGGTAGAGATAATTTGTGATAGTCTCACTAAGAAACTTGCCAATGTCTAGAGAACCAAGAATTTTCATATGAATTCTTACTTGATGTATTCTATTGCTGCATATAGAGAATGGTTGGGTTTCTCCTTGTCGAGGACAAGAAGGATGCTCATGTTTATGAATATTGCCCACAATTGACCCTAAAGATCAGTAATCATCATTTCAGAAGGGTGAATGATGTTTTCACCATGTATATTGTCAGATTACTAGAGGGAGACACAACTCGGAGGTTCTCAGAATAAGCTAAGCAATTGATTGATGTGTATGGTAGTTATTTCACCCAATTCAGAAAATTCTCCTACACAAAATTGGTGGGTTTGAGGAACATATTTAAAGCTCCCTATGTATTGTAGTGACAATATGGCCTTAGTTGAAATCTACAGGAAGTTGGACAAGATCCATAGAACTTGTAGGGATAAAAATATTGTAGGCATCCAGTTCCCAATTACATTGGGTATCTATATATGCAGGATTGCCTTGGATGCTCAAAACATTTATAGGAAAATTTCTCCCCTCACCCTTCACTATTTCAAACCAAGGACTTGCTTTGATATCAAGGGTTTTATTGCCACTAATTTCAGAATGGGTTTCTATCATCTTGCTGATATTGAAGACTACTGGGATGACTTTTCTGATGATTATGAAGCCCAAAGAAGATATTATGGTAGATTGTCCCTAAAACAAATTAAATATTTTGATGTGTACAAGGTTCTTGAAGGACTTCAAGATGATGATGAAGAACTACAATCCCTTGAATATGAAATATCCATCAGACACACTCCTATTGAAACCATTGATTGGTTTGTTAAAGAGAGAGATGATTTGAAGGAACTCACAAATCTGTCCTAGTAAGAACTAGACTTTGGTTTGACAGGAAGGTGAAAATGTTCAGATCAGGCAAGTCTAGGTATTCTTCTCAAGAAACATCCACCCCTCAGAAAGAAATGCCTTTACTGACTCTTGAGGCACATGAAATTTTTTTCCTCTCCACCTGAATCTTCAAATCTGGTGTACATAAAGAAAGGAAAAGTTAAGAAGGATGAGAAGATGGAGGAAGTCATTCAGGAGAGTGAGAGGCTGCCTTCTCCTAATCAAGTGGAAACAATGCTTGATGTGGAAACAATTGTGAACCTCTGTGATGATGATAGTGAGAAAAAGAGAAAGAAAAGAAAGAGAAAAACAATCCTGAGGAGAGAAATGAGAAAAAATATCAATTAAAGAGCCAAGTCTCAAAATCTATGAATATTTTAGAAACATATACTACTGAAGTGAACACCACCCAAACTGAGACATCTATGCTAGAAGTGGTTGTTGAACAAAATTTGAGTGCCATGGGCACACTTGCACTTGGACCCATTGCCCCCTCTACCTCCAGTTCTTCATTTTCCTAAGTTTGATGTAGTGGCGACTTTGCAAGGTACTACTCCTCCCCTGCTAAAAGGATAAGGTCTCATAAATACTAGTATCGATTCTCAAGGAAGCAATTCTTGGAGATTGCTAAACCCAAGCTAGAAAAAAATGAAAAGGATCTAGAGATAAGTGATTTGGAGCTAACGAGAATTCCCCTTGGAGAATCAATGCCTAAAAGTGAAGTGCATAACCTAAAGGAAATAATGTCCAGAGTGATTGAGAGAGTTGAAAAAGGAAAACAGACACAGGAGCAGTTGGAGGAGAAAAATCAAATTCTATCAAATTTCATCAAGTCCTTATTGGAAGAAGATAAGGTACTTGACCCAACTCCTTAGCTTCCATCCCACCACCTACCATTCTATCTAATGATGAGGTTCAGGCCATCAAAGATATTCATAAGCATGCCACTTATGGGAAGACAATGGAATCCTTGGTTGATGAAATGATAATCACATGTTTGAATTTCATTGAGGAAGCATTCAAATCATATGATAAGGTTGCTAAAATGTAGTTGAAGTTTACCACTACACTCACTGGTCTAGATAGAGAGTTGAAATTGTGGTGTGAATGTATCTAAGATCTTAGGCCGATGAGTGATACAGATGTGCAAGTTATTTTGGAAAACAAGATATTCATTGATGAAAAGATGAATTTTTTTAGCGGTGGGTTTTCAACATCGAATGGAAGATAAAGGTTCTTGAGTAGGCCATTGATGATGTAACACCTTTGACAAACTGTTATATTTCTCTTTTGCATTGCAAGCGTTGACATGTGATTTTCTTGATGCGGTGTGCTCCTTTGCTTGTTGAAAATCATGCTTTCTAGGGATAAATCATTTCTGCTCTTGGATTCATTAGACTGAAATGTTGATGCTTGCAATAATCCATTTTCACTTCAGATAGGTGAGTTGTAATCTAGTTATGATGGTTGCAAACTTATCTCTATTAACTGACTCATCCTTGGATCAATTCCATTGATCCAAGGAATGTTTTAAATCTCCTTACCTAGTCTGAATGGTAAAATGACATTCAGAGGTTGAGAGACGTAATGGACTGAAATTTTGTATGTTTACAAATTCTTTATGGTCTTGTAAGATCGTGCTTGCATTGTTGTATGTTTTGTGCTCGGATCTTTCAGATTGATCTCTTTAGGACATTTAACGACGTTAAGTGGAACGAATCTGCTTCATGACTATGAAGGGAATCTAAGTCCTAAACCTATGAGATCTATCCTAACGGTATTCTAAACTAAGGTAAATGTACCTACTTCCTAGCTATGTCTACTTATATGGGTGACAATCTATCCTAAGCTTCATATTCTATGTTGGGATGGGGAAAAACCTAAGGTGATGTTAGGTATACTCTTAACCTATTACCTACTACTAAATTGGTTTGAATTATAACCTATCTTAAGTTGGCAAATTACCTAAGGCAATGTTTATAAACCTAAGGTAATTACTTTCTAAACTAACCTAAGGTCATAACCTAAGTTATGGAAATCTATCCTAAACTAATGAAAGGGACCTAAGGGTTGTATGGCAAGTTGGCGACAGTTCCAAAGGCATTTATTTGATTTGATTTTTGAATTAATAGGAAGTACTGCCAGTTTTGGTAGAGACATGTAAACTTGGTGGAAGCTTACGTGGAATCATAGTTAAAATTAGAAATGCATGCAGAGGTTGAAATAACATTCGCCAATTTTGGGAGGCGGTGGCAAGGAGAGATAGGTGGGAGATTGGGGAGTAATGACATTAATGAATCTCGATTTTTGCGATCAAACCATCTTGGAAACAATGAGGGTGGATTTGTTGGAGGTTTTTGGTCTTGCATGCTTTGTGATTTTTTTCTGCATGGAGCTATCTGGTTCTTCGAACCAATAGTTCGATTTTCACTTTGTGGCTATTTTTGGTTTCTATGGTCTATTTTTGATTCAAGGAAAGTATATGAGGCATTGAAGAAAGAGATGTCTAGTTGTCAATCTTTCTTGAAGGAGAAGAAGAGTTGGAAGCTTGGCTGGAAGTCTCCTTCAAATTGGCAGAAGCACTATCAAGCATGATAGGCTCTACCCATTAAGATTTCTTTCTTTCCTTTAAATGTTTCATTAAAATAACTCTGCTCTCTTGAGATATATGGTTATTTGTCTTGTTTTGGTTATTTACTTCATGTTGATGGAATCTCTGTGATTTTTAGATATGAATCCATTGTATGATAATATTATTTTTGGGTTGTTCTCTCTCTGAGCAAGTTCAATGTTGAAATTCATATGGAACTTTTGAGGCTTTTGTGTTTTGTTTAGAACTCGCATTTGGGACTATCTGCTTTCGAAAAAGAGCTTGAGTAAATGGTTTTTGGTTGAGTCTGAACTGGTAGTCTCTTATGAAATCTTCTCTTTGATGCATCTTTGAGTTTGAAGAAGTTGTAGTACTCTATCTGACAATGTACAGTTTACTTTGAACATGTAATGGCATGAAAACGTTTGAGGATATTCTATTTTCCTCTGTTTTGGGTAACCCGTGTCTAGTTTTTATCTGTAAGTCTTTGATTGTTTTGAGAGAAGGGTGCATGACCTTTTATGTAACTGTATCTTGTTGTGAGGATATAGAACCTTTGGTTCGAGACTATATTGTTTACTTACCCTTCGGTATGAATTTGAGCTCGTTTGAAAGCAATCGATAATGGGTTTTTGAAGTATATGGAAGTGTTGTGTTCGTACTTCAACTTGTGTTAAATTTGACTTTAACAATTACCTTCTCTGCACTGAACTTCTCTGCCTCGATCTTTATGTGCTAGATGGAGCTGTGAAAGTTATTATAGTTGGGATTTCTATTCCAGTTCGAGTTCATGGGTAATGTTGAAACTTTGTTTGACTTAAAACTTGTGTTGGGTTTTTGTATTCTCTTTTAAATCCATTTGAATGGATTTATGGTTTTTAAAAGAGGAAGGAGTTGAATACTCTTGTTGACTGTATCTTGTTTTTCCTAGATGTTGTACTTCTACTTTGGGACTGTATCTTGTATACTTTTCTCTATAGTATGAACCTGAACTTGTGTTTAAACAATGTTGAATAGATGAATATGGATTTTGGCATTATTTTCGTCCTAGATTTCTATTTGTATATGAACTGGGTTAGTACTGGTATTTGATGTTATTGATACAACTTGAGCTCGTAAGGAAAAATAGAAGTAATGTTTTCTTTAATCTTCACGTTTGGTTTGTGTTCTCTTTTGGAACTTGTGAAAGAACTTCTAGGTTTTAATTGGGATTTGGAATTCAATTGATGAAACAATGGTGAATGAATTCTTGGATCAGATCCTTTCTATTGATTTTCCTTTAAATTTGGAAAGTTAAGTTCTGTTTGTTCGAACTTATTTGTAGATCGACTCTCTTCCATGTTGTAGAGTGATTACTATCCTAGGCATGTTCGACTTCTTGAGTTTGGTTTTTCTGCCCTTTCTATCTTGTATGAAGTAATGTGAAATCACTCTTCAGAAATGGAAACTTCCTTGTGGATTGTTTAGTTTAACTTGTTACTAGTTGGCTGTGGAAAGTTCATGGGAATAGTTGTATGTTCAGGAAACTTTGGGACTGTCATTTTTGGTACTGGGAAAACCAATTCATCCCTGTTAGATCTTTCTTGATCTCGGCTAACTTGTATAGAATCAATGGTCGTGTCAATTCGGGAAGTGTGCAGTTGAGTCTATCTGTAGAAAGGAAAACATAATCATTTCTAGTTTGACTGTTTTGAATGAATGAGTCATGCATCATTAGGATATTGTTTTCGGATGGACTCCTTTTTGTGCACTCAATAATATTATGAATCTTCCTGGATGGACACGAGTAAGAGATAATCCTTGTGTAAGGCTTGCTTTGATTTTTGGAATGTATGGTTTCAGATCTCTGAATGATATCTTCTATAATGTAGAATATACTTAAGGCTTGCAAGTAGGATGATGACTATTTGATTCTCTCCCTTCTTGGATTGGTTTGGGATTCTTGTTATCAGATGTTGTCTCTTAAATGGTGAATCCTTTTATTGGTTTCCTTGATTGATGCAGTTATGTAGGTAATCAATTATGTACTTTCTGAACCTGTTTTCTATCTCTTAGATGAATGGTGAATCGTGGATAGTCCATATTGATTCTTCTTCTTATTTATTTAAGTTGTAGGATGAATCATCCTAAATATGTACTATGCTGAAATGAATTGTACATACATGATTCTAGAAACTTGGTAAAATGACAATAAGGTTTTGGTTCTGAAAGTAACTCTTTTCATTACATAGTAAAGTTAAATTCTGTATTTTAATTAAGAAATAATTATGAAATAATTAGATGAAAAGATCTGTTGTTTGTTTTAAATAAGTAATTGATTGGGTCAATTCTTATTTGATATAATGCACGATGATTGCTTTGATTATATTATGCTATTTTCTTAAAAGTGATTTCAGACTTATTATTTGTACTTATTTTATGGTTGTTATTACTTATGCTTATTGGTATGATATATTAATTGTTTCATTAAAGCAGAGTTGTTTTAATGGAACAATTAGTGGAATGCACTTCGTTTTAATGCTTAGTGCTTATCATGCTTAGTTCAATGAACTGACCCGTGCTAGCAATTTTTGTAGATGGACTTCGTAAGTGATAAAAGAAGGCAATTTTTTTATGATGTATTGGATGATTTAAAGTTTGGTTCTTTTGTAAAGAATTTTGATTCATTCTTGAGTTGTATTGAAAAATAAAAGTTATATTCTTTTATGATCTTAATGTTGTTCGACATGCAGTATGCCTAAAATGCATAGTCTTGTAAAGTGTATATTTTATCATGATGAATTGAAAGGTTTGGAGACTGACTCCAAATTGTGGTGTAAATTCTCTTGTACTTTTATGAAGGAAATAATAATGCTATCTTGTTGATATTCTTTATATCTGTTTGTATACCTATTATTGTTATCATTTAATAAGTTGGAATAAGGGAATAGTTCAATCTCCCTTACTAAGGTGTAACTTGCTAAGTTGCATAAGATGTCATTCTCTATCTAAACAATTATAGTATAATAATGAAATATGTATTGGACATACAATTAAACTATATGAGTGGTGAATGATAAAAAGGTTATGTTAACCCTAACATTTAATCATGTAGAGGAAGACTCTTCCTCTCTCAAAAGAATGAAAAATAAAAGGAATGGTGGTTATGATCGTTAATCTTTGTACTTCATTTTATATGAAGTAAACTCTAGCTGAACCTAAGTGGATGATACACCTTCTTTGGACAACTAAGTTGCATTAAAATTAACCGTTTGATGTTTGCTGCCCTATTTTTGGATAACTGATTGTATGCCAAGTTAATGAACATAAAAGAAATCATGAGGTTAATGAAGTTCTTAATATTAATCAGATTAATTATGGATAAAGAACTTAATGAATGTTGGAATTAGGGTTTTGCAAGGTTTCTACAATCTGAATCTTAATCAAAATTTAATTATGAATTAATGATCACCAAGGGGTATGTACATCATGATGAAGTAGTTCTAATGGATGTTGGCACACGCCAACTGCAGGACTGTACCTTCGAGAAGACTAAGGGCTTCTCAAGGATACAATGTTGTGGTTGACATGAGGCAACACCCTTCCAAATTTGTTCATCTAGATTTACATGCACGGAATTGAACTTAGTTTCTCTCTAGGTCAAGTTAGTAGCATGTTTAGAATAGGAAGTAGCTTTCTATGACTTAGGGTACCTAGGCACATTCGGTCGACTTAGGTTGGTCGAGTATGCCCATATACCCTAAGACATCGTGAGAATCTCCCTATAACAAATTATGTTGCTAACTCCGGGTTAGGGTCAAACCTTGGGTAGGTGGTGACGACGTGAAGTCAATAAAGACCATTCTAGATAATAGTAGAGTGAGGTGAAGGATGTATTCGAATTGACGAGTATGCCGTCTAGGAATAGTAACATGAACAATATGTTGGAAATATTTGGCCAAAGTATCACAAGCTGCTGGTTGCGTTGTCCTATGTCACCTAGTTTAAAGAAATGTGATGTCAGATGAATATTGGTAACAAATATTTAGATAGGTTCTTTAAATAGATCACTCAGTACCCAGAATAGGGTAGGAAAACCAAGTATACGTAGTATACATAAAGTATTCTATACTTAAAGACAAACATGAGAGATCGGTTAGAAACCAAGTCATGAAATGAGAGATCGATAATTTACCAAGTCATTTACAGCTGCATATGGTTATCTGTTATGAGATTGATTGGCATGGAATGTGTGTTCTAAATTATGTCCACTTAGAACAGAGAACATTGTGTAATTTTTTTCCCTTGTTTCTAAAGTCTTAAAATGGGAATGTTACAGGTGAACTTAGATATATGTTACGAGAAAGGAGAAGCCTTTAAGGTCTGTGTCACATCTGCCTTCCATGATATCCCTTTGCCCAATTTTAAGGAGAATTCAGAAGATAAATTCACAGTCCAAGAAATCAAGTCTCAGTTCATGGATTTTGTCAAAAGGATTTGTTCAAGCAGGACACCATGTTTAAGGATAAAATGAGAGAAATTTGTTCACTTCAGGTAGTTATTAGAGAAGCCAATAAGGAATTCTTGGAGCATGCAAAATTTGGAAAAGATATGGATAAGTCTAAGAAGCTAGACTTCATGCAAGCGTGAACACAACTATTCCTCGGGGCATGGAAATTGTAGAGGCATTAAAAAGATTTAAGATCCAAGTGCTTAAAAAAAAGGGTGTTGTAAGCACTTCCTCAAGTGTCCCAACCCCTAGTTCATATTTTTTTTTGTTTTAATTTAAATATATAATTAGAGTGGCTATTTTCTCTCTAGCCATGTACTATGTAAGGAAAGGACAAATTGATGTTATAATACTTAATTAGATATTAATTTGAAGATTAAAAGAAGGGAAACTAAAAAGGATCTTTTGTAACCGTTAAGGTGATTTAAAGAACTTTTCTTGTCATTTAGAAAAACTGGATTTTGATATCTTGGATGTAAAGAAAATTGAATTACTAATCAATACGAGAATAAGTTCCATCTTCTCTCATGATTTATCTCTTTCGATTCATGAGAAGCTATGCGTATCTAAATAAGAAATTTCGTCTTTAGAGTTGATATTGTGCTTAGAAATTTGTGTCTAATACATGCACATCTGTTTTTGTATATGCATAGTTTAAATCTTGTTATTTTACCAAGCTTAAGAAAGATATCATTCTGTAATCTCTGTCCGAAAGTGCTCCTCTCTTCATTTTTGAATACCATTTCTTTTATTTCCCTTTCTTACGTATTGAGAAATTTTAAATGAAGGCATCCAAAATATCAAAATCCTCACCAAGATATTGAACAACTATGTATATTGTAAATAAGTAGTTTTGATTTTCTCTTATGTTTTCAATAAGGGAAGCGTACGATAGAAAATACACACGTGACCTTCTTCACACCGACCTCCGAGGTCGTCGTCTTTGAGACAACTGGTATGGAATGAAAATAGAAGTGAAAGTGATGGTGGTGATCAAGCTAATTGGGCAACCTTATGTCTTCGACATGCAAGACCTGGAATATGTAAATCTAAGGAAAATAATTCTCTCCTAACTCGAAGTGGTGTGATGGTACGGTCCGATATCATAGCTACCCAGAGACTCTAATCGATGTCTAGTTCCGTTGAGATTCTATTGAGTGGTTACAAAATACGTGGAAAGTAACCTGTAGGTGCCTCATATGGGTTTCTAGACAAGGTCATAGAAGTGGAGACAAGAGATGTAGTGGAGATGCATGAACTATGGGTGATTTTATGGTCTTGTCCAGAAAGTCTTCACTGATAAATTTTGCTATGTTCAATAATGAAAGTTGTGTAATAATATCGGGTGGGAGTGGTGAAGATATGAATACCAATGTGCGTCAAATAGTGTCAATATCTAGCTGACTAGTAGCTCGTTGGGTTGCGGGACCTATGAATCACAACCAAAGACTCATTGAGGTTGAGGTCATCGTATGGTCATGCATGTAATCAAACCCTATTTCGGGAGTAGTCCAAAGGTCGTAGGCTTGATTAGCAGCGATATTTAGGGTATCTAACTATCTTATCTTCTCAGTGTATGTTGCAGGTGTGCATAAGACTATTAAGTGCAATATTGTGTCAATGTCAGTTATTATCTTTGGCCCGTAGGGTTGTGTAACTAGGGGATCACAACCGTAAGTCTTTTCTGTTGTGGATCGTTAATGGTCATGCAAGATGAACTGATTTTCTTTCATAAACTAACTACATATCAAAGGAGATCTAACCTATTTTGTAGGTGTTTTCTCAATATATCAAAACAAAGCAATAAAACAAGCTAATCTATGAAAAGTAAATATTTTTGTTCTTTTCTAACTTTTGGACAATGCATCTAATCTAATAAAAAAATTGAATATAAACAATTAGTTTGGATGTAGCTAACTATTTGTGCAGATGTGTGAATCTAAATCTAGAATCTATTCTAACTCAATCAAAGATCCTTTCAAACTTACCTCGAAGTGAAGAAAAATCACAACCCTAACAGCTATTGTTCACCACAACTTCCATGGTAATGTTAAAGAGATAACTTCCTATTGATTTGATCTACTTGAATTTGCCTAGCTAATTGGAATGAGCTGTTTCTACTCTATTTGACATGCAATTGAAATTAACAAGTCTTAATTAACAATTTGATAAACAAAGAAAACAAATACACAACTCCAACCTGGAAGAGCAAGAACCTTGGAAAATCCAGTAGTATCAGTATCTATCCCCTTATTTATTTCCTTTCTTTCTCTGAGTGTTCATGTGAGTCCAAGGAATTGGGAATGCAAAGAACAACAACAAGAGGATGGCGCTTTAGTGATGACAACTTGGAAGTAACTGGACGTAATGCAAGTAGAAAAGAGATATGACAAGGATCGAGCTTGGATATACAATTCCTAGCAAGATTATGACAACAAAACAATGTAAGACACAAAATTCTCAGGCCTTTTACTTAAGTACAAGCATGGAATATATAGGAATGGAGGCTAGGAGGTTACTTCATACACAAGGCAAGAAGAGGTAGTTCCAACTAATTAAATCTTATTTAAAATAGAAGGAGCAAGGAGAACCAAGCAAAAAAAGCTAATTTTAGAAATTTTGGTGCATGAATGCATGCAAAAATCAAACTTAAGTGAACCATCACATGTTTTAAAACACACGTGAATAATTTGGAAAAAGTAGGAAGGACCGCATGCAGGTGGAGCCAGGACCGCCGTCCCAGGCAGCAAGGTGGCGGTCCTGGCACTGAAGGCCAAAAAAACACAGAAAGAAGCGGGGAGATGGAAAAATGCATGGAAAAGCTAAGTAAGGTCATCTAGGCTACAAATATACACTGCGAATGGGTTTTGGAGCTCAAACACCTTCTTGAAAGGATTTTGAATCATCATTGGAGACTTTTGTAACCATTTTCCTGAAAATATAACACGTGTAATTTTAAGTGCGTACATATTGCCCCGTCGGAGAAGCGTCTTAGCCATAAAAGATGCATAAAATGTAGAGTTCGAGTATGGCGTTCCCGAAATGGGGAGTTAGAAGCTATACCTGACACGCTTGTGTGTCGAAATCTCACCGTCCAAGCTCCCGCTTCTTGCAAGAAGAAAAGAAAACTCAAGTGCAGATAGATAAAGTATTGGAAAATAAACACTAAACCAAAATGACAAGAGGACTTACCATCTACATGGGGATGTAGAAATATACCTGTGCCAATGCTCCACCCTGTAAACACATACACTCAAAATGAGTTTAAAATAATATATATATCAAAACAAACTCATTTTTCAATTCATTTGTACATTGTTGATTTGGTTAATTTGGAGCTGGGTATACGTTGACCATTTTTCGACGTGGATATAGCCAAAATGACAATTATGAGATAGTGATCATGTCTCAATGAGCGGGAAATCAATCGGTGCATTCCCAGTTAGTTATTTCCTCTTTTGTCTTTTTGTGCCCTAGATGTTAAAATGTTGAAAAGTTCACCTAGGGGGACATTTTCAAATTTTCTTGTTTTAAATGAGTCCTTGGGGGGGCGCCCATAGGGAATTCTCTTATTTTGCTAGAAATGGTCAATTTTATTTTGTTTTTGGGAATTTTTGGGGTTAAGGGCATGTTTTGGGAAATCGGGTTAGGACGCCGCCCTGCATTGGGCGGCGGTTCTGAACAAAATGTCTAAAATGCACCTTAACTTGATTTTTTTACATTTTCAATATTTTGCTATGTTTTTGATGAGCTTATCATGTGATGTACATTACTAACTTGCTCTTTTTCATGTTTTGGTGAATGCAGAAGAAGGTGGAATACATACATTGGAGCAGAGAGAGAGAGAGAGTGTGATTGGCTCCCTGGGATTCTAGATCAGCTGACCCAGGCTGAGACATATATTCTACAGTGAGTGGGCATCTGGCGGATAGCACGGGTGCCCCATGTTCTCCTATCAGTCACATTCTATGTGACCTATTCTCTTATTGGGATGCAGACCAGAACACTTTCCAATTTATAGGAGTTAGGGGTGAGTGGACCATCACCCGGAGGATGTATACCGCATCCTTGGACTCTCGGTACTTGGTAGGAGGCTGACATTGGAGACAGTGGGGTCTAGGGTCATGATGACACAGTGGGCCACATATATGGGAGATGCCATTGTCTCATCTGGCTCGAAGAAGGGAATGAAGGTTTGGTCCATTGCTACTGCTCCCATTCCTATCCTTTGGAGAGCCATCATGGGTATCTTGTCCTTGAGACTAGTCGGGGACAAGGGAGGAGATACAATCTTATAATGTTGGGCCCCATCATTACACAGATCGAGGCTCATGGCCGTAAGTATGCCTGGGGAAGATATTCTAGGGACTACATACCATGATTTGTACAGAGTTGTCAGATTGTAGGGACAATCCTTGAGCCACCCCACTCTAGTTATGAGTTGGGTTTATGAGCGTTTCATCCCCTATGGTAGGGGGTACTGGTATCAGACCCAAGGGCTGTTTGGGTAGCTAGGTGGACTGGTATGTAGTGCTTCGGACACCACATCAGTCAATGGCTTCCCTGACTACAACAAACATGATTGCCACACCCTACCAGGACATGGTAGGGGTATGGGGTGAGGAGGTTATGACAATGGTAGCTTTCTCTTCCACGAGCTAGTTAGTTTGAGCTGGGAGATTAGAGATTCACCCATTTGATCGGATACCTCAGCAATTTTTCCTTCCATACCTTGTCATGCTTCCTCTAATGGAGCTTGTTTATAGGACTATTCAGAGAGGCTCAAAGGGGTCCTAGAGGGGATCCCGGTTGGACAGTGGTTACTCTGGCATGCCTATTGTAGTTAGGCATGTAATCCAGGCTCGGTGGGTAGTTGGTGCCCCTCAAGCACCATTAATTTAGATTACGGCAGCTCCTGCTCACAAAGTGGGGAGGAGGATGAGCTGATTGATTTGGACTTTGACTCTATGGAGGATACGGGAGATAATACGGGGGGAGTCTATCGGAGAGGAGGATGAGGGGGAGCCCCTTCAGAGGGAGAGGAGAGTGACCCTGAGTGGCATGACACTCAGGAGATCCTCAGAGCAACGCACGAGGAGGAGTGTAGAGAGAGAGACACTAGTCTCAGAGGATCCATTTGGAGAGGATAATGAGTCTGTGATTGGACAACACCACGCCTCTAGATTCGGTGAGGCTCACTGACTACTAGAAACACCTACAGCTATAGCCACTGATCCCACATGGATGCCCAGAGACCCGAGTATGTTTGATACTCCTTTCTCGATTTTATCTATTGATTTTCGTATGTTTAGCTTAGCATTCTCCTTTTGATTTGTGTTCTGTGATTTTATAGCTCATTATCTCTTTTTTTTTCTTCTTGCAGCGTCTCGCACACAAGTGGTGAGAACTAATTAGTTGGGTATGTGTGGACACCATTTTGATCCCCTCGGGGAAGACCGGGATGAGTTGTCTCTGATTCGGGACAACCCTTATCCATTGGTTGACATCCGCGTGTTCGCTCCTGTATGGAAGGTGGCAGAGATAGTGACCTCCCTTCATACCTAGGTAGTTGGATACAAGACTTCTAAGCACCTGATGAGGTGGAGCCACTCTCACAGTGAGGCTATGGGCGGGGGTGCCACCACGAGCATTCACACCATTCTCGGCGACATCGTAGCGGTAGCGAGGATCCCTAGACGTAGTCACGACCCATCCGAGGGATCCTATAGGGATTGATAGGCCGTTGAGCCTTTATTGCTTTGATACCATTTTTTATATTATATGATTTTGTTTTTGTATATTTTGGGCTCATTGTGAGCATTTTGACCATGCCTAGTGCATGATGACATTGTACACAAAATTGATCTACTATGATATATACAAACTCTATTTTTGGTTTGGTATTCCATCGTATCTGAGTTGACTCTCTTTTGGATTATCTCTCATGTGTACTCTAGATGTTTAGAATTTCCACTTTTCAATGCTTTTTAGAATGTATGCAATGGATGTGAATGATAAACAAAATGATTTCTTTTTGTATTTTATGCTACTGATATATGATGATGCAAACACAATGTGATCTTAAACTTAGTTTCTTTTGCAATATTTAGTACTTCATATTGTCTTGATAAAATGTGATGATACAATGATACGATAAATAGATGTACTTGCCCCACTCCTAACCCCACACAACTAGTAAGATGCGAGGGCTCAACACCAAGAGTTAGAAAGGGCACAAGTTATGAAAATTTGTTGAATGGCAGTGATGAGAGAAAGACAGAGGTTTGACAAAACCAAATTGGGACGCTACAACCTTACTCTACTCAAGCTACTTCATAGTTTAGAATGTGAATTGCTTTGTAGTTTATCTAGACTTGGATCCGTAGATGGCCACTTGGTTGACAAAATCTGGTTTTGGGGTTTTAAAATCTCTTGGAATTTTGGACATCTAACTCACTTTGTTTTTGATTTATGATTTCACAATGTTTGACTAATTTGTAACTTTCAATTTTATCAAAGAGACCCCCTACACCTTGCCCCATGCTACCAGTAGGAAGTGTGGGCTCATCACCATGGATAAGGCACATATGAGTAAGGGCATTTCCCTCCTTTCCCAACCCTATGTCACTAGTAAGAGATGCAAGCTCAACACCGAAGGTTGGTAGGGCAAGAAATGTGTAAATTTTTTTTTGTGGATTTGCATTTGACTTACTTATTTGGGAAAAATGTTTAGAATGCTCTTATTTCCAAGGAGATGTATAAGGGATAGATGCGACACCATGAAGCTTCTAGAATAGACCATGAACAAAGACACCTAACCTAAGAAGAGACCAAAAGTAGAACCAAGTATGCAGGCCTTGGTATGGTTACCGTTAAAACTTTGTCTTTCTTGTTTGGATTGATAAATGATTTAGAAACAATTGATGATACTATGAAGGTTTGAAGAGATATGATTTGAATGGTTTTCCAATTTTTTGAAGCTTTTAGGAATTGCAATAAGAATAAGCTCCTTGATCACAATTTTTACAAAATGAACAAACAAATGAAAATGCAATGTAGATGCAATAATGTACATATGAAAATGCTGATGGATCATGCGTAGTATCTCTTTAGGTGAAGAGAGTTTATGGATTCACTAAACTCCTCACCTTCTAGCGTACACAAGTGAAATGCGCCATTTTTGTAGTCTTCCACTACTCGATATGGACCTAACCACCTAGGTCTGAATTTCCTTCCCTCATTTGGTATTTTTGTCTATCCGACTATCGAGCCTTAATACCAAATCTCCTTTATAGATCTCACATTCGTAAACCTTCTTATTGTATTTCCGAGCCATCTGGTCAGTGTAAATGTTGTGTCGTTGTTACGTATTCGGTCTAGCCCCTCGAGATTTCTAAGCGGGAGAGTCGTGCTTCTTGATAACCCTCCTCCCCAAGATCCCATGTAGTGAAATACAGAGACTGGGTATTTTGACTATAAGTGGTAGAATCACCTTAGCACCAAACACTAAAGAAAAGGGGGTTGCCCCGTTGGTGTTCTAAATGATGTTCGCTAGGCCCACAAGGGAAAAACTTTAGGTGCCAATCTCATTTATTCTCCTTAATGAGTTTTTAGGAGAATGGACTTTAAAGTCTTATTGGTAGCCTCAACTTGTCCATTAGCTTGAGGGTAGTAGAGAGAAGCCGTGTGATGACTTATTTTTAAATTTGTACACAACTCACGCACCTCATCATTTTTGAAAGACGTGCCATTATCAGAAATAATGACCTATGGCACCCCATACCTATAAATGATCTGGTTTAGGATGAATTTAGCAATTATAGAGCCAAGTACGGTGGTAAGGGGCATGGCTTCTACCCACTTGGTAAAGTATTCCGTGGCCATGATTATGAAGTTATGGCCATCATTGTGAGGAGAGAACTTCCCTATCAAATACAGGCCCCATGTGGAGAAGGGCCATGGGGTTGCTGATTGGTTGCAAAGCTTGTGTCGGTATGTGGATCTCGTGGGAGAACTCTTGACATTTGTGACATCTGCACACAAACTCTATTGCATCATGTTCTAGGGTGGGCTAGAAATAGCCCATCCGATGTATCTTCCGGGAAGTGGCGTGGCCGCAAAGTGACCTCCACATACCCCGCTATGTGACTCATAAAGAATATTTTCAGATTCTTCGACGTCAACACATCTCAGCAACATTCCGTCAAAGGCTCTACGATAGAGCACCTGCTCTAAAATAACGTATTTAGCAGCGATGACATGTAATCACCTTCTTTGTTGCAATGTTTCCCCTTCTAGGTATGTATGGTCCATGATGAAATTGACAATGTCGGTATACCAGGGACATACTAGAGATAGGGGCTTGGTTTCGATGAAGTACACGCACTCATCGGGAAAGTCTAGATCTACCAAATCACCCCCATCTAATGGATTGTTAGCTAACCAGTCTATAATGATTTGACCCTTAACGGATTTTTGATTTACAAACATTAATTCGAACTCACCCATTAATGTTATGAAACACCTGACCTTTTTACACAAGGATACTTGCATGAGAAATGTCTGCAAGTGGTCTGTCTTAACAATAACCCTTGTTTCTTGATTGAGCATGTAATGCCTTAAACACTTTGTTGCAAAAACTATGGCAAGGAATTCCTTTTCTGCTTGTGTGTAGCGCGTCTCATAATCAAGTAGCATCGAACAATGAAGTAAACTGCATGTTCCTGTTTATTGTCATCCTCTTGAGCCAACATGCATGCTAGCGAAACATTCGTAGCTCATGAATATAAGATCAAAGGGTGATTTGATCTAGGAAAAATTTGTGTAGGAGGGGACAACAGAATTGTTTAACTACCTCGAAGGCCGAGTCAATATCAATCCCTTGTGATGATATAATGTAACCTAGAAGCTTACCTCTTGTTAAACTAAATACACATTTCTCTAGATTTAACATGACACCATACTCAATCAAACGTGAGAGGATGATGCGAAGCACCTCTTGGCTGATCGCAACGCTTCTTGGCCTTAGCCAAGCGTAGGTCATCTATGTAGGATTTCACAATCTTATGAATAAGATCATGGAATATGTAGGTCATTTCTCATTGGTATGTAGCGCCAACATTCTTAAGACCAAATGGCATGATGACATAACAATAAGTTCCCCAAGGAGTTATAAACATGGTTTTAGCTTGATCTTCCTTGGAGATTTTGATTTGATTATATCCGAAAACCCATCCATGAGAGATAAAAACTCAAATCCAATTGTTGCATCAATGATAATGTCAATGGATGGTAGTGGGAAATCATCCTTGGGACAAGCCTTGTTAATGTCCCGAGAAGTCTATGCAAATACGGATCTTTCCATTCTTTTTGAGAATAGGGACAATGTTAGATACCCATTGTGAATAATCGATTGGCTTGATGAATCCTACCTAGAGAAGCTTCATTACTTCTTCTTTTACCATAAGGGCCACCTTTGGCTTCATAGGTCTTGAATTTTTCTTAATTGGTTTGGCATCGGCTTGGTGACAAGATTGTGAACTGCGATGTGTGGTGTAATTCCCATCATTTCCTTGTAGCTAAATACAAAGGATTTTTATGTTCCTTGAGGATTTGGGTATGAATTTTTACTTCCTCTGGAGTTAAAGAGAACCCTAGTTTTAAGATTTTTGGCTCCTCCTCCGTTCTGATGTTTATATCAATCATTTGTTTCGATTAAGGAAGCGTTACCCTCCTCAAACTCAGACGGGGCTGGAGGCAACTCCAAGTCCCCTTCTTCTTCTACCTTGTAAATCTCAAGATCCTTTCTGGAGAAGACTCAATCATGGGATTCCCAAAATAAGAGGAGAAACATGCAATTAGGGAAAGGTCTATCTCATTGTAGGTAAGATGTAGTTTTACCAAAGCATTTAAATAACTTAAAGTCAATTCATCACTATTAACAGTGCTCTAAACTATCAGGATGACTCTTGGTTTCTACGTATGTCAACATTGGCATCATGGGCACTTTGTGAATCAAGGATTCAACGTGGATTGAAACCGTGAAGTTGGTGTCCTCTAGGTCACTACTTGGGGTAAAGCATGAGGTGGAAGTTGCTATAGAGTCTTCTAGAAGGTTCTATTCACATGGAACTGCCTCGATTGATATAAAGTCAAACCCCTTTGTTAGGCCCAACACAGTTGTTTTGTAGAGTTGTAGGTGTTCATCCCTAGTCTCGTATACCTCAGATATTTGATTTGTGACTAGTTGTGAGTCACCCAACACCCTAATATTGAGGATGCCCATTCTCTTAGCTACAATGAGACCTAATAGGAGAGCCTCATACTCAGCCCCATTGTTTGTGCATTTGAAATTCAATTTGAAATCAAAAGGTAAAATCCTTCCTTCGGGTGAAGTAAGGATCACGCCTGCCTTGGCACCGAAGCGACACTTGGCTCCATCAAAATGGAGAGTCCAACAACTACTCAAAAATATGGACGTTGAGTCATCCTTTGTACCTTCCCCTTTACCTTGGTTACCTCCACCATGCAAACCTCATATGCTAGAAGGGAACCAAGTCCCAAGGCATGTCCCATACCCATGGAATCAAAGGGGAGAAGGATAGGAAAATCCTTTTCTAATAGCTCAACAATATTTGCTATAGTTCCTAATGATACTGTCTCTATAACAACATTTTCATCCTTGACCACCGGAATACCCTTGATCAAACCCATAACTTCTAACTTCATTGTGGGAACTAGTTTTCTTTAGGTACCACGCTTACCGGTTTGTTTAAGCTGGTTTGTAGGAAGTTTGAATTCAGAGTGGGCCCTGGATTTTTCTTAAAGTTGGCCAAATGTATATCAAGTGGGTTTGGATCACCTTGAGCCACAAGTACTTTCCCTAAATGCAAATCGACCTCTTAGAATAGAGTGGAGGATTACCTTCATGCGGTAGATCCAAGGACGGGAAAGGATCATGCTATAGTTGGTTTCCGATCTATAATATAAAACTCAGTGAGTACCGTCTTGGGCCCAAGAGTAACCAACAATACTATGGTTCCGATCGAGGTTTCCTTAAGGCTATCATAGCCCCTCAGTGTGTTTCACATAGAGGAGCAATTGGTCTCCCCATACCCTAGCTTCTAAAGAAAAGAGAAGGGGACTATGTTAACTACTGCCCCATCATCGATCATTGCATGTTTTATGTAGTTGTTGTAGATCCAAACTTGTAAAAACAAGGCCGATCACCTCTACGAGCTATTTCAGCATCCGTAGGCATCTTACTTATGTCAAACATGAACCCAATATCTCTCTCAGGCTGCCCTGGAGGACTAATGTTGAAGTCTATGTGATTTATCTATGCCTCTCCAGGTGAAGGGGTAACATTAATCAAATGGCCAAGACCTAGCACTTCTAACAGAGCGGCTCGATGAGTAAGGGAATTCTTCAGTAGATCCAAGAAGGAAATATGTGAAAAGGTCTTGGTCAGATCACTGATTAGATCATAATCCCCTACTAGCTTGCTTAATGTATCATGAACATTTTCTGACAAAACCGGATAAATTGGGATTGGCTGCAAAGAATAATCCTTGGTTCTTGTAGTAGCATTAATTTGGGGTTCAACGTCTAACTCAACCAAGCCCACGATCTTCGTTTACTAGCGACCATCCAAAGGAGGTGCCACCTGTGGGTTAGACAAAGTTGAGGCCTCACGATCATGAGTCCCTATTACAATACCCTTATTCAAACCATTGGGATCTAGTCTACCATCCTTTGGACGCGTGGGGAGAGGATCATTGAAGATCCCTAATAGTGTGTTCTATGGAGACACTGGTCCCATATAGGCATTTTGACTGGGTGTAGTTGGGTTTGCCAAAAACATGTCAACAAATAGCGCCTTTGGTCTTCGAAAAACTGTAAAAAATTATTACAATCATGACAAGTTCTTGCATCATGCCCACGGACCCTTTGGAAACCACAGTACAAGTCAGGATCATAATCTCGGTCTTTGGTTTGGTCCTTGTTGTGGTTTGAAACTATGGTTATTGTTTGGTTGTTGATTGTTATAATTAGCACTTTGGAACCCTTGCCCTTGGTTACGGAATTGGTTGGGGTATTGCTAGGGCTTGGGGTTGGCATTTTCCTTTATTGCTGAGGTTGTTGCTATTGTTGAGGATGATTAAAATCCACAATGTTTATCGAGGGTGAGAAATTGTTGTTTCTCTGATTATTTCCATTATTGTTGTTGCTATTTGTAACACCAGTGTTAGTAGGATTAACCACATTAGGATTTTGGGTTGGTTAGTCACACCATCGGTCGTGACTCCACAATTCTTATTAAGGATATTTGGTCCTTGATTGTTGTTCATGTTGTTGGAGTATTCGGGAGCGTTTTGAGTAGGAGTGACTAACTTCCCATTTTCCCCATAGGTCTTACGGCCACTATCAATGGTCACTTGGTCAATTCAAAGAGCACCTTCTAGCACTTCCTCATAGCTCCTGAGTGGGAAATTTTGAACCTCTTCCTTTGTCTCTCTATTGAGAGAGTGGAGGAATAAATCACAAAGTTCCGTTTGATCCATGTTTGGAGCACTTGCAAAAGAATAGAGAACCTATCGCCACCTCTGAATGAAGTGGGCTACAAATTCGTTATGTTCTTGTTTGATGTGCAAGAATTCTCTTGATCCCTGTTCTTAGAACTTATTCATATCAAAAGCCTTAATGAACTATGACATGAGTTGTTTAAAAGAGTGTATTGAGGCCTCAATATTCTATAATACCAGTCGAGAGTGATTCCTTATAACGTCTAGGAAGATTTTTACAACAAATGCATCCCACGGAGAAACTCTCAAATGGTTGTTGTGTAGGCTTTGATATGAGCATTTGGGTCGCCTTCCCCTTTAAACTTTGGAAGATCAGGAAATGGCCTTGGGAGCATGAATTTCGGATGGAAAATTCTAGAGGCTCCTTTAGGTACTCAGAGTAAGTTCCCATTATGTACATTTCAACCATTGAAGGTCCTTGTTGGGGAAGCAAAGGTTGCATTGGTTGCTGAAATGACATGGCGTAGGCGTTTGTCGGGGCATATGGAATTCCCTATGGATAACCATAAGGACCTAGATAGGTGTACGCATCTCCTTGTGGCATTTTAGAGTATGTGTGCATATAGGGGGTTGGCCACTTTGATACGGAGCATGGTTTCGAGATGAAGACGTGAAACTAGGGAGCGTTGTATTTCCAGCTGATATAGCATTTGAGAACACACTTTCGAGTTGATGCCTATTGTAGGTATCCATATGTGGCTTGAGGAGGCATACCCAAGGTACCCATCCCAGTTAATAAATCCCAGGGTTAGGAGTATTCATGTAGACTAGAGGATTCTATGTAGTCGGTATTTTCCCATAGTTCTACGGGTAGGACAAAGTTCGACCTTGCCTTGCGTATGAATTATGCATTTTTTAGGTAAGCTCTAACTCTTTAACCTTGTCTACCAAAGCTGAAATGACATCACCCATTGACGGGGCAGTGTCTTGCTTAGGTACCTTTTGTTGAACCCTTGGAGGTTGTTGAGGAGTATGGTATCCTACTATGAATTGTTCACGATGTTGCCACCCCTCATTGGTTGTATTTTGATTGGTGGCGGGGTAGCGTTATTGTTTTGAAGCAGGACATCACCTTGTCCTTGCAACCTATCGAAAGATTGGTTCATGTGTTGGAATTTTTGTTCACTCCTAGCATATCATGCTAAATACTCCTCATCTAGATGGGGGATTTGATCGGATTGCATGCTAATGGGATGTCGAAACAATACCCAAGGAGATGAACTTGCTTCACTAGTGAATGTCATGTTATTTGAACTTGATTGTTCGAGGGGATAAGTTTGAGTGACCTGATCAAGTTCTTAATGCATACAGATGAACCAACATTGGTTCCCCTGAGGTAGAGGGTTTTGAGTGGATGAGCGATTGTCTTCCCATGTTGAAAGTGAAGGTGATTGTTGTGGTATACTTGATTGGTAATGGTACATGTAGAAACCGGGATGGGCCATTTGTACTCATCATATCGACATATTCGGGGGTATAAGAATACGCATATACAGAATAAAGGATGGACACTGAGAAAGTGGAAACACTTAGAGACTAGATATTCATGTCGGGTTCACCAATTTTGTATGATAGAAAATCAACACGTGACCTTCTTCGTACCTAACCTCCCGAGGTCGTGTCGAGACAAGCTGGTGTGGAATGGAAATGGAAGTGAAAGTGATGGCAGAAATCAAGCTAATTGGGAAACCTTATGTCTTTGACACACAATACTAGAATCTATGAATCTAAGGCAAAGAATGCTCTCCTAACCTGAAGGGTGTGATGGTATGGTCTTATATGATAGCTACCCGAGAGACTCCAATCAATGTCTAGTTCTACCGAGATTATATTGAGTGGTTACGAAATACATGGAAAGTAACTTGTAGGTGCCTCGTATGGGTTTCCAGAAAAGGTCATGGAAGTGGAGAAAAGAGGTGTAGCGGAGCTGCAGGAACTATGGGTGATTTTCTAGTCTTGTCTAGAAATTCTTAGCCTGATCAGATGTTATGTTCAACAATGAAAGTTGTGTAATAATATCGGGTGGGAGTGGTGAAGATATGAATACCAATGTGCATAAACTAGTGTCAATATCTAGCTGACTAGTAGGCCCGTTGGGTTGCGGGACCTATGGATCACAACCAAAGACTCGTTGAGGCTGAGGCCCTCGTATGGTCATGCATGCAATCAAACCCTATTTCGGAGTAGTCCAAAAGTCGTAGGCTTGATTAGTGAATATTCATGGTATCTAAGCTGTCTTATTTTATTAGTGTATGTTGCGGTGTGCGTGAGACATTAAGCACAAGGTTGTGTCGATGTCGGTTATTAGCTCTAGCTTTGTCGGGTTGTGGAACCAGGGGATCACAATTGTAAGTCTTTTCCTGTTGTGGGCCATTGATGGTCATACAAGATGAACTTATTTACTTTCAAGAAACGAACTACCTATCAAAGGAGATCTAACCTATGTTTTTGGTGTTTTCTTAATATATCGAGAACAAAGCGGTAAAACAAGCTAATATATGAAAAGTAAATGTTTTTGTTCTTTTCTAACTTTTCAGACAATGTATCTAATCTAATAAACAAATTGAATTCAAATAATTAGCCGGATGTAGCTAACTATTTGTGCAAATGTGTGAATCTAAATCTAAAATCTATTCTAACTCAATCAAAGATCCTTCCAACCTTACCTCAAAAGTGAAGAACAAATCATAACCCTAACAGAGCTATTATTCCCCACAGCTTCCCTGGTAATGTTGAAGAGACAACTTCCTATTTATTTGATCTACTTGAAATTGTCTAGCTAATTGGAATGAATTGTTTCTCTACTCTATTTGACATGTAATTAAAATTAACAATTCTTAATTGACAATTTGATAAACAAAGCAAAAAAATAATCAACTCTAACCTAGAAGAGCAAGAACCTTGGCAAATCCAAAGAGTATCGAGATATCTGTCCCTCGGTTATTTCCTTTCTTTCTCTCGAGTGTTCATGTGATTCCAAGGAATTGGGAATGCAAAGAACAACAACAAGAGGATGGCGCTTGAGAGATGACAAAGCTTGGAAGAAATGCAAGTAGAAGAGAGATAACACAAGATATCCGAGCTTGGCTATACATTTCCTAGCAAGATTATGGAAGAAAAACAATGCAAGACACACAAAATACTCGGGCCTTTTACTTGAGTATGTTAGGTTGTGGAGCTAAATAGCTTCACTAGAGCATGTAATGGAAACTTGCTGGAAAATACAACAACCCGTCATCATTCTAACATGACAAAATCGGTCGAGAAAGTGAGAACGCTAACCCATCATTGGTTAGACATGACAGACATCGGTCAAAGCAAGTGGGAACCGGCCGCGGTTAAGGCTAACCAAAGCACTAGGTACTGTGCGATGCTATTTTAATTGACTCTTGGGAATTAAATCTATCTTTAGCATTAAAGTAGATTTATTTGATGTAATTACATGGCTAAAGTGCCCTAAGTTTATATATGCCTTTATAAGCATGAAAGCTAGGGTTTAGAAACAGGATGAAGAAAAAGAGAAGGATCGGATTAGATCCTTGATTCTCCGAGAATGAGAGGATGAAGACGAAGAAGAAGAAGAGGAAAAAGGAACAGGTTACATGAAGATAGAGACTCCATGGAGAGGAGATGGATAGAAGGAAATAGTAGGCTACTATATTTCCTTTGTATATTTATAGTCTCTTGTAATGGCTTGCATAGTATGCAAAGCACATAGTGTTTCTTCTTGTAGATCCACATGTTGGTGAGATCTTGTATTATAGATCTATGTAGATCTAGTCTTGTATTGTAGATCCATGAGATCATATTGTATTGTTGATCCATGTAGATCTAGATATTGTAGAGGTCTTGTTTGTAGATTCACAATACAGTGAGAGCTTGGCTGCATAGTGGTAGATGCAGGGTAGCTTCAGGTATGTGAGATCTGGTTATGTTTGAGAGGCATGGTTGTAGTGCACTCAAGCAGATCCGGTTAGAGATCTGGAGAAGACACAAGTGGTGGTATGGAGGCACGGTTTAGTGTACTCAGGTAGATTAGGTTGGAGATCTGGGAGGAGGAGATACTCTTGTAGAGATACATGTACTCTTGTGCAGAAGAGTTGATTTGTAATCTCTTGTTATATATATATATATATATATATATATATATATATATATATATATATATATATATATATGAGATCTCTATCTTTGGTGGACGTAGCCCACATTGGGTGAACCACGGTACATGCTTGTTATGTGTGTGTACTTTTGTGTGATTTGGATTATTCTAGTTTAAACTTCCACTGTTGTAGATTTTGTGGGTAAATTTTTGGATCATGTGTGCATGATTTTGTTTGTTATTAAATCATAGCACTATTCCGCTGTCCCTAAAATCCCAACAACTGGTATTAGAGCAGCATTTGTTTTTCCTGATGAGAAGATCACAGGAAGAGATTTAATCTCAAGTGGGAGCTGGAAGAGTAAGGTTGCGTTGGAGAACACAGTGACCAACGTCGGTTAAGTGGCAACCGGCATCGGCATGGTAACCGTGGTTAGTTACTGAGGGTGACCGTGGTCGCATCGAGTAACTGGTTTTAAAGCAGAAAATCAAAGATGCGAAGAAATGGAAAGATGTATAGAATGTATCTTGTTTTCTGAGGTGTCCCTAGTTCTTTGAGGCACAAGCATGTTGGTCAGATTGCAGATCCAGTTATTGAGGTATGGTTTTACCTTGCTATGCATTGCGTGCTTATATTATTTTGGTTGCACTTGCATGTTTGGGGTCTGCAGATCTAAATCTGAGAATGAAATAGAGGAGCAGTTATGCATCCTATGGTGTAGTTAGATGTACGAGATTTGGTAGAGAGGTAGTAGCACAAAAAAAGATGGGGCTTCCATCAGAGAAGCATGTACTTCAATTGAAGATGTGGTTGAGTATCTTGGTGTTGGTAAGGTGATGTATTTCATCTTGATGTAATTTATTGCATGGATTTGTTGTATTATTTTTGTACGAGATTTGGATGCTTCTTGAAATGACTAGCTCAGCTCAACTATCGGATTTGGTCAAAGTAGGCACCTGGTGTGGTGTTTTATGCCAAATTGTGTGGCATTGGGTTTGTTCAACAACATTGACATTAATATGAGAAACAAGGTCGGTCACGAGAGGAACCGTCATTGGTCGAGAGTAACCATGGTTGGTTAGGGGATGAATGTGGTTGGTCTTTGTGACAACTTATATGTACAAGGTTTTTATAGTAACAAAGGGCTGAGTTGGTTTAGTGTCCTATTTTGGAGGATCTAGTTTGCAGTACGGTGTGTATAGGCGAAACAATGTTGATCACTTCAATGTTTGGATCGAGAAAGAGGACGGAGTTGGCTCGGTTAGTGCATTAAGACTTTGAGTCGGATATCGTATATGGTTCATGTTTTATTTTTTTGTTTAGAGTAATTGATATTATGTTTGGATTGTGTGCACAAATTTACACCATGGTTTCTTGGTGTTGTTTGACTTTTATTTCTGGTTGTGTGAAATCTTGAGCACAAGGATATCTAGTCTTAAGGATGATATCCTTAATGAAAATTCATGGTTAGACATAGTTGTAAGTAACGAAAGATTTTTTGTACACAGGATGAAAATAAGTTGATTCACCTACTTCACAAGAAGTCCAAACTTCTGTGATGTAGAAGTATTCTTTGATAAGAAGGAATCATTTTATAAGAAGGTTTTATTTCTCACCGACACATTAGCTTTTGATCTTGGTGTTAGAGGCGGTGCATGGGATTTCATGTTCAGTGGGAGAAAGCCATGGTTGTTGGCATTGCAGGATTGGATACATGATACACATGCAGAGTGAGAGGAGATTACTACTATTCGGAGTGGCAAAGGCACTAGTTGGTTTTGGAGGAAAGTCATGGATTTGTAGGTATATTGAGTTTATTGCTTTGTGATGTCACTTCTGGTTTATTTTATGGTGCCTAGATATCCCTATGGGATTACAGTTGATGGTCGATTCATTTGGGTGAAGATGATAGAGCAATTTTAGAGTTTTAAGGGTTAAAAGAGAAAATCATTAATTACTGAGAGACTTGTGTCGGTTAGGATTAACTATGGTTGGTCATTTGGTAATCATGGTTATTTAGCGATGGACCGGGGTTGGTTAGGAAACTATGGTCGATTTGGTTACAAGTTTGACAAACGCTAAAGTGGTTATTTACCCTTTTAAGATGGTGCCCTTGTCTTGCTTTCATCTTGGATTCATATTCGAATTTGGAGTTAGTCGGTGGTAGACTTGGAGCTTCTGGAGAGCTGGTGATATGGATGGATGTACATGGTAAGTTTGTACATGTGGATAGATTCAGTTTTATGAATCTATGATAATGTAGATGTTTGATTTGCACATGGATCATTTGAGCATGAGTAGGGGATGTTTGCATTTCCTCTTGATTACTATGTTCCTCCTTGATAGAGATGTTATCTATAGATGTTTGTCTTGGACATGCTAGTTATTTATATAGGATTGGATTTGTAGATTGCAGTGTTTGGATTCTTTGAGTTATGCAGGTTTGTGGATTGATCACCCACTATTGCAGGTAGAACTCATTTGGGTTGTCTTTACCTAGGATCTTGTTTTTCTTTCACATATTCCAGTTTGACTTGTCTTGGTTAGTTGCATTGGTGGTTGTATGGAGACATGGATAGATGGATGGAGAACATGGTTATTTTTACATGTATGGATATGGATGCAATTAAGGCTCATAACTTCAGTTTGAGGGGGAACTCTTGCAGGTGTGTTAGTCATGATGGCTTGGCTGCATGAGAGGCTTGGTTTTATGATTCAGTGGGAGATTGAGGCTTGGTGTCATAGATCAATTATAGCTTCATGTAGGTTTGGTAAGTCATGGTTTTATCTTCTTGGTTTGAGAAGATGGTTTGATCTTCCTAGTTTTAATTTTTGAGAGAATAGATTGTCTTCACAGGTGTGTGTAGAGGACAATGATGTACATGTATAGGTACAAAGGTTCAACAATTTATCTCCAAGTGGGAGATTGTTAGGTTGTGGAGCTAAATAGCTTCACTGGAGCATGCAATGGAAACTTGTTGGAAAATACAACAACCCATCATCGTTTTGATAAGACATACATCGGTCAGAGAAAGTGGGAACTGTAACCCGTCATCAGTTAGATAGGGACAGGACATCGGTCAGAGTAAGTGGGAACCGGCCGTGGTTAAGGCTAACCGACACCAGTTACCTGTGCGATGATGTTTTAATTGACTCTCGGGAATTAAATCTATCTTTAGCATTAAAGTAGATTTATTTGATGTAATTGCATGGCTAAAGTGCCCTAAGTTTATATACACCTTTATAAGCATGAAAGCTAGGGTTTAGAAGTGGGATGAAGAAAAAGAGAAGGATCGGATTAGATCCTTGATTCTTCGAGAATGAGAGGATGAAGACGAAGAAGAAGAAGAGGAAAAGGAATAGGTTACATGAAGATAGAGACTCCATGGAGAGGAGCTGGACAGAAGGAAATAGCAGGCTATTGTATTTCCTTTGTATATTTATAGTCTCTTGTAATGGCTTGCATAGTATGCAAAACACATAGCGTTTCTTCTTGTAGATCCACATGTTGGTGAGATCTTGTATTATAGATCTATGTAGATCTAGTCTTGTATTATAGATCCATGAGATCATATTGTATTGTTGATCCATGTAGATCTAGATATTGTAGAGGTCTTGTTTGTAGATTCACAATACAGTGAGAGCTTGGCTGCACAGTGGTAGATGTAGGGTAGCTTCAGGTATGTGAGATCTGGTTATGTTTGAGAGGCACGGTTGTAGTGCACTTAGGAAGATCCAGTTAGAGATATGGAGAAGACACAAGTGGTGGTATGGAGGCACGGTTTAGTGTACTCAGGAAGATCAGGTTGGAGATCTGGGAGGAGGAGATAGTCTTGTAGAGATACATGTACTCTTGTGCAGAAGAGTTGATTTGTAATCTCTTGTTATATTATATTATATATATATATATATATATATATATATATATATATGAGATCTCTATCTTTGGTGGACGTAGCCCACATTGGGTGAACCACAGTACATGCTTATTATGTGTGTGTACTTTTGTGTGATTTGGATTATTCTAGTTTATACTTCCACTAATGTAGATTTTTGGGAAAATTGTTTGGATCATGTGTGCATGATTTTGTTTGTTATTAAATCATAGCACTATTCCACTTTGTCCCTAAAATCCCAACGAGTAAAAGCATGGAACATATAGGAATGGAGGCTAGGAGATTACTTCATGCACAAGGCAAGAAGAGGTAGTTGTAACTAATTAAATCTTATTTAAAATAGAAGGAGCAAGGAGAACCAAGCAAACAAAGCTAATTTTAGATAATTTGGTGCACAAATGCATGCAAAAAGCAAACTTAAGTGAACCATCGCATGTTTTAAAACACGCGTGAAGAATGCGGGAAAGAGGGAAAGACCGTCACCTAGGCGGGCAACGGTCCTTGCGGTAAAGGCCAAAATAAGCACAAAAAGAAGCGGGGAGATGGAAAATGCATGGAAAATATAAGTAAGGTCATCTAGGCTACAAATATACACTGCGAATGGGTTTTGGAGCTTGAACACCTTCTTGAAAGGATTTTGAATCATTATTGGGGAATTTTGTAACCGTTTTCTCGACAATATATAACACGTGTAATTTTAGGTGTGTACAAGAACCTCTCCCATAAAGAGGATGGATTGTTGTCCCCTAACTTTTGCTTGTTCTCAAGATCAAATTTAACTACCAAGTTTTGGCACCCACCATGGGGCACGTTTTGTGCATCCCACCAAAACAACTTCAATAGAACCAGAAGAAATTACACCTTGGTAGATAGAAGATACACATGAGGTCAAAGAGCACGTGGTGTTTAAGATCCTGATTTTCAATTATTGGAACAAGGTTTTGAGAAGACTCCAAAAATTAGGAGATCAAGATCCATAAGTACTCCCCCATCAAAGATAGAAATTCAATAAACGTTGAATCCCAAACATGATCAAGCCCTAACATTCACACTTTAGTGCTTGTTGGAGTTGTGGTCCCTTTGCAGACAATCTTTCCTAGAATGGCTACACCTTTACCTTGGGGATAATGGGTCAGGCCTCTAGATCTTCCTCCACCACTGCATGATTTACCCAAAGGAAGCATGAAAAACTTCCCAAATTTCAGGGGTGATGGGAAAGTACACCCAAACAAACACATTACTGCATTTATTGTAGTGTGTGGGATACTCGGGGTGGAGCATGAAGATGTTTCTATTCAAATTTTTGTGGAGACCTTGTAAGACAATGATGCTTAATGATTGCTTCTATCACCTCCCGGTGGCACTATCACCGACTGGAATTCCATGAGGAATCAATTTGAGAATCATTTCAAACCTGTTGAGGACGTGCATGCTCTCCTTGCTCATATTTTTCAAATAAAGAAAGAGTCATATGAGCCCATGCAAGAGTTCATGGTGAAATTCAACAAACTCGTAAATAAAATTCCAGCAGCCACCCACCCTATTGACCAAATTTAGAAATGCTTCTTTCTAAATGCCTAATTACCAGAAGTAAGCTATGCTTTGAGAAGAGATAATCTTGCTACCTTGGATGCTGATCAACACTTGGCTATAAGTGTTGAGGATGATCGGATAATGTTTGGAAAATTAAAGAAAGATCTCCCTCAATCTAAAGCTTCGTCCTCAGGAACCAATTCAAATCAACTAGTGCAAAAATTGGAAAATGATCATATAGCTATCAAAAAACAATTGGATCAGAACTCACCTTACAAGGACATCCCGAGGAAGAATTTTTAGCCTCTAAATTGTTTACCTCCTACTCAACCTAAATTATCAATCGAGGGTTGCCTCTCAAGGTTCCAGTTAATGTAATATGCAAAGTTCAAGAACCAAATGATGAGATAAAAGTTGAGAAATATGAAGAACCTGAGGATGAAATAGGAAGAGAGAAGGAAGAAAATGATGATTCTCAAGTCAAATTCATCACCACTGAAGGGATTGATGATGAGGATGATTATGATGAGGTAGTAGCAAACATGAACAATGAATCATATGTTTTCATGACTAGGGAACAAATAAATAAGAATAAATAAGTGGTACAACCCACGAGAAGGTCAAGGAAGTACCAACTACCATTCTAGTCATTGCAAAAATAGGAGCTCCTATCCCCACCACCTCCACCCAAAAAGTAAGCAATGCTAACACTCCTTATGCTTCCTCCCCTATACCTAAAGCCAACGGAGCTTCAACCACTGTATCCAAAAAAATCCCAAATACCAAAGTTGACGAGCCTAGGTTCCTACCTCCTCCAATATGAACATCCTATCTTCCTCAGGATCATTTGATATAATTGATCATATCTGAAAAACTAAAATCCAAATTTCAGAAGATGAGTTCTACCAGACGCATCCCGATGCCTTTTCTCAGGTTGTCAAATTTTTCAAATCCAATCCTACACCCACCACTTCTAAAGGCCTTTTACCTACTCCCACCTCTTCACCCCAGCAAAATCTCATGGCTATAGCCCCTTCTACAATTGAAAAAATTGAGCCTTTATATGTCACATTACTTATAGTTGGTCATAGACTCAATAATTGTGTCATTGACTCAGGAGCATCAAATAATGTAATGCTAGCTAAAGTTGCTCATAATTTTGGATCATGTTATTCTATGGAGAGTAAGGAGGTGCCATTGGTAGGAAGGATCAAAGAAACACAAGTTGCCTTTTCCGCTTTCCCTGAGAAAAGAGTCAAGGCTACTATTCTAGTGGCAGATATTCCCCCATCTTATGGCATGTTGTTAAGTAGAAATTTTTGTAAAGAAGTGGGAGGAGAAATTCAGATGGATTGGTCACATGCCCTCATTCTGGTGAATGGGAAAGTTAAGGAATTATTTCTTGAAAAAATTCTTGAGTATATTGTGTAGAAAATAGATGACCCCAAAGCAAAAATTCTCTATGAAGAAATGGGTCATGGTAACTACATGATCATGTCAGAATATGAGGTGAAGGCCCTTGTATGTATAATAGATGATCCTAATGGTGTCTGGATTATTGAATTTGATTGTAGTTTCTCATCACCTAGCTATGGAGCAAGTGTGGTTTTGTTCTCCCCTGGAAAAGTGTCTTATCCTTTCTCCTATAAGCTTCATTTTGAGAACACAAATAATACAACAGAATATGAATCTCTCCTTTTGGGACTAGAAATGGCAAGGAAATGGGAATTAATAATGTGTGCATGAGGGGATGTGGAGCTCATTGTCAAACAAGTCAGAGGGATTTTCCAGGTTAAGAACAAGAGACTAAAGCATTATAGAAACCTTGTGTGGGATTCAATTGAGTATTTGGATTCTTTTTCCATCGAAGGTGCATGAGAGAAAAGAACACGGAGAGTGATGCTTTGGCTATCTCAGATCCTTACTAATCTCTCATCCCGACTTTGCTCGGGATAAGTTTACAATCAAGATGATACATAGACCAAGTGTGCCAGATAATGTGAACAATTGACAAGTATTTAATGACCAACATTTACTCACTTTCCTTGAACTTTATGATAATTTCAGTCAGTTGTATTTTGAAGGAAGTGAATCCCTTCCTCGTGAATTCATGCCATCTAGAACAAGGAGTTGAGGAGGAATCTGAAAAATATTTGCATCAGATTGAAAGGTAACAAGATTCCCAAGGGACTAGTAAGCCTATAAGATTTATTTGATAAACCCGATATATGTATATGTATATATATATATGTGTATATATATATATATATATATATATATATATATATATATATATAAAGACAAAGATTTCACATGGAGTTCATCAATCAACAAAATATGAAAAGATCAACATTGGAAGCAATAAAGAACCCAAGCTTGTCAATATTGGAAAATGTTGCACCCAGGAGGAAAGGAATAAAATGATAGATTTATTAAGAAGATATGTGGATGTACTTGCTACTCATATGATGATCGAAATATTTTAAACCAAGAGAAATGCAGCATTATATTCCTCTGAAACCAGGGATCAAGCCTTTCTGGCAAAAATAAAGGCAATACAACCCCAAAATTGTAGATACCATTTATCAAGAAATTTAGAAGCTTTTAAAGGCAAAGATAATTTTTCCAATTCACCACTTGGCTTGGGTGGCCAAAATTGTGCCAGTAAGGAAAAAGAATGGAGAGATTCGAATTTGTGTATACTTTGAAATCTAAACCAGCCTCCCTTAAAGATAATTATCCACTCTCCATGATGGAACACATCCTACAAGATGTTAACGACTCCAAAATGTTGTCTATGTTGGATGGTTTCTCGAGGTACAATAAGATTGAAGTTGATGTCCCTGATCAACATAAAACATCCTTCATAAATCCATGGTGAAATTTTGCTTATAAAGGATGCCTTTCATTACGATTAATGGTAGTGCCATTTTCCAATAGGAAATGGATTTGGCCTTCAGGTATTTTAATGGAAAATGTAGCATCGTGTATCTGGATGATCTAATTGTCTTCTCGAAGAGAAGGGAAGACCATTTCCAACATCTTGAAGTTGTTCTTCAGAAGTAAATGGAGCATGGGATATATTTGAACCCAAAAAGTCTAATTTTGGCATCATCAAGGCAATTTTTTTGGGCATATCGTTTCCAAATAAGGGACCAAGATAGATCCAGAGAGAGTCTAGAATATTCAACAAATCCCTCTCCCCATGAGTAAAAAAGGTGTGCATTCTTTCTTTGGAAAGATAAAATTTCTAAGAAGATTTATCCCTGATTTTTAGATTTAACTATGAGTATAGCCCAGATGATGAAAGGAAAGAAATCCTTTTGCTAGACAACGGATGGAAAAGAAGATTTTGAAAATGTCAAAAAAGCCATTGCAAGACCCCAATTCTTGCTTGTCCTAATTTTGAGAAATATTTCTTAATCTATTGCTATGCCACCGAGAATACTTTGGCTGCCATTCTAACACGAAGAATCATGAGGGTTGTGAACTACCCATTGCTTTCATGAGTTATGTCTTGAAAGCTCATGAATTGAAATATACTCAAATAGAGAAACATGCTTTTTCTATAGTTAAGGTAGTCAAGCAATTCCATTTCTATATCCTCAATTCTCACTCAATTGTCTTTGTACCTGATACAACTGTTAAATCCATTCTCACACAACAAGAGTTCGGGACTAAAAGAGGAAATTGGGTTGCAAAAGGTACAAGAGTATGATTTGGACATTAACCCAACTAAGTTAGTTTGAGGCTAAGGCCCTCGTGAATTGATCGCTAAAGGTGCTGAAGATGATCCTCCCAAGGAAGATATAAATATTCCCATCATTCTCTTTCTTAGTTCAATTAAGGAATGGTATGCTGATATTTCCCATTTTATGACTTATGGGGAATGCCAATTGATAATGCCAAAATATGCCTCATCGATGTGTAATGAATGATCTCATTTTACTTTCCTTTTAATCAAGTTTGACTTGCATTTTGTGTCTTTTGTTTGATCTAGTATAAGTGAGGATGTAGTTGTCCATATTTTGTTTGATTTAGTTCTAACATCTAAAAACTCTGTAATTCCTAACAAAATGTGTGGAAATTTAGTTTTTGGAATAAAACAGGTCACATTTGGTCAGATAAGCAAATTATGAAGAAAACAACACCTTTATGAGGAAATTGGATTCAATACCACTTAGCTTTAAAACCTTCAGACTTAGTTCCGGAACTCCATTAATCAGCTAAGGAACTTTATCACTTAGTTCTGGAACCTTCAGACTTAGTTCGGAACTCCAACACTTAGTTCGGAACTCCTGCACTTAGCTCTAGAACTTTCATAGTTAGTTTCAGAATGTTTCCCTTTGGTTCCGAACTTCTCCAAAGTTCCGAGAATCAATGGGAATCTGTTTATTTTGTCAAAATCTAGTGATAGAGAAATTAATGGGCCCTCCAATCAGGAATAGATCAACAAATTTTTGATTCTTCACACTCCAGAAATACTTATGTAAGACCAACAATTGTATGTCCAGCTAGGTTTCTAAATTTCATATCTACTTTGAGCACTATTTTGTTTCACTAGAACCTATAGGTGGATAGACAACTATTGAACACTTATGATTATAAATGCATCTTCGGATGATGAAATATATATAAAGACTTGAAGATAGATAAAAAGGATGATATAGTTATACATACATATGCATAGTTAAGTTGGCTAAGAAAAAACAATTCAATAATAAGATAGCCATTTCATTTTGAGAGTATCATACTTTGTCAACTCTTGATTCAAGGTGGAGCAAGGGCCCACTCCTCCAAGAAACAAGATCCTTTATTTTATTGGTATTTATATCTTTAATCAATTTGTATAAATCTATTATCTAGTAGTTCTGTAAGTAATTTTGGTTCTTCAATTTAAATCTATTACGTAATCATTCATGTAGGTGTTTTAATGTATGTTTCTATTTCCTAAAAAGCATTTTAAACAATCTTTATAAAGTATATTTATTTCCAGCAATTTGTTTAATTCTACAACGTGTGTTTAATTATGCAACGTATATTTATTTCCAGCAAGCGGTGTGTTCGGTTTTGCAAAGGTTTATTCATTTCAGCAATGTGTGTTTATTTCAGCAAGTTTCTTATAGTTTATCTGTAATAAGGATTTGGCCAGGAAATCTTAAAGACACTTTAAAACCCCCAAAAAAATAAAAATAATAAATATCTACAAACAATTACTAGTTCACTAAGATTCTTCTTATTACATATAGCTTCAGACACACCCCTGGTTTGAATATGACATCAACCATGATTTGATTAAATGAAAGGAATAACGACATCCATCATTTTCGACACCATTGTGGGGACCCACTAGTTAGAATTTTCTAATTAGGTGTCAACAAGAAAAACAATCATACATCTAGTAATTGAAAAATCTTCCCTACGTTATCATAAAATTTATGAGTAGACCAAGAGACTCAAAGGGTATATTTCTCCCAAAAATATCTCAACAAGAATTATCAAGCATCCTCTAGTTCAAATAAGGAAGTTGAGAAAGAATTAGAAGCACCATTGTCCCATGTTAGACAAGAAGCAAAACTTCCACCTTTGGAATTTTGGATCAATCACCAGAAGGAAGTGGAACTTTTAAGAGAAGGGTTATATCCCAAGACCTGCTTAGAACAAATTTTGATTCTCAACTAAGTATTCAACCTCTTACTCCCGACTTCTCACATTTGCCAAAGTGAATCACATACCAAATTGATTGGGAAAAATATCTAGAAGATCTGAGATATGGCATGAGAAGTGAAAGTGAACCGATAGGACCTTTACTTATCCAATTCAGTTGGAGGATGATGATATACCTATGAAGAACATTTCACCTGCACACTTGCCCACATTTAGAGGGATGTCATCTAAGGACCCTGACCAATTTTTTTTTGAATTTAAAGTATTGTGTCGACTATGACTAACAAACAAAAAATCAAAAACTCAAGTTGTTCCCATCTACTCTGAAAGATGCAACAATGAGGTGGTTTATGGGATTAACATCCAATACTATTACCACTTGGGGGAAAATGGAAACTACCTTCCTAGACTAATACTTCCTAGACTAATATCGGGACTACCGTAGGGGAGAAATAAAAGGATTAATTTTGTAGGATCAAACAGGAAGAGGATAAAAATATGGAAGATTATTTAGATAGATTCCTCTTTGTAAGTAAAAGGTGTGGATTTGTACTTCAAGAAGAGCTAAGCAAAACCATTTTTCTTAAAGGTTTGGATGATGAATCTAGGGAAGCCCTTAATTTAATGGGAGGTGGAAACATCAATCAATTGAGAATGAATGATATTAAAGACCTTTATAGAGTTATTCAAGAACAAGGGTGGACCTAGGAAAGGAAAAAATGTGAAAGGTACAAATCAAGACATGAAAAAACTTATGGATGAACTAGAAAAATTTAAAACATATATCCTAGTTCAATTAACTTCCACCATGGATGGATTGCAAGCCAAAGAAAATGCTAATATTGAACCATTAGCTATGTATTGTCCTAGATGCAAAAAGAAGCATGCAATAAGAGATTGTCCTCTGGATAAAATAGAAATATGTCTTATTTGTGAATCTAGGGAACATGAAGTTAATGCTTTTTCTCTTCTTCCATTCATAAAAAATCAGCTTAAACAAACCAACACTTCATCCACTACAGAAGAAGTAAACTTTTTCCAGAGACAACCTAGCCAAGGGCAGTTCATACCAAGATCTGTTCCTAATCCCTAGATGATGTCATGGGTGGCTTAGACAGTACCAAAAAATTGTGGACAACCACCTTAGACCCCTCAACCAACATGGAATCCCCAGGATTGGGCAGGACAAGCTTGGTATGCTCAAGGACACCAAAAACCATGGTTTGGTCAAAGTAACCCTTATACTTGGTCACAACCTAGGTGGAACCCTAATAACTACGCTCAAGGGAAAACATATCCCAACCAACATCAATAGGCCATAATGGGTTCTCCAGCACAAGGTTCACAAACTGAAAATGTGGTTCAAACACAAATACCAACACAACTAGTGGCTAATCCCAAAAATAAACAACCCTTGTCTATGGAATAAAGCAAGAAAAACCAGTTGATCTTAATGCCATAGACTATAAGGATATTCAAACAAGATCTAGAAAAATAATTAATAGTCCACTTGTTATAATTACCAAGATGTCAGATGAAACTGAAACCCCTAGTTCAATTATTCCTAAGTTTGATGAAAAAGGAAAAACAAAGCAGCCGGATAACAGATTCTCGAAACTCCATTTCCAAAAAGATTTAAGGAAAAACAAAGCAACCAAGGAATCTAAACTAGTGCATGAATTAAGGAAAATAAATATTGAAATACCATTGTTGCAAGCAATCAAGGACGTTCCCGAAGTAAACAAATTAATCAAAATGTAATGTTTGAAAAGAAGTGGAAGGAAGAAGCAATACCCTAGGACTATTAAGGTAGATGGGAAACTTGCTGATTTATTGGCAGGAAAAATCTTACTTCCCAAATATGGGGATCCTGGAAGCCCTGTTATTTCTATCTCTATAGGAAATAAATATATACATAATGTTTTGGTTGATTTGGGAACAACTATAAATGTGATGAAATTAGACACTTTGAAAACATTACCATTAACATGTATACAACCTACTAGCACCATATTACAGATGGAAGATCAGTCGGTAGCAAAAATAGAAGGGATAATTGAAGATGTGGCAGTTATGGTGGAGTCATGGGAGTATCCAATGGACTTCCTTATATTACGGCCAAAAGGTAAAACACTTGGTTATCCCATTATTTTGGGTAGACCATGGTTAGCTATAGTTGTTGCCTTAATTGATTGCAGATTAGGTGATATGACTATCTCAAATGGTAATAATTCTAAGCAAATTTCCCTATATCCTTCTGCATGACCTTTTATTGATAATAAAGAACAATTATGGGTTGATGATCCTGATACTAATAAAAAAATTTGTCTTCTTTGGCTATGATAACATTGCAGGATCATGTACGGGAGGTAGAGAATATGATTAATCATCCATTGAATGATCACCAATTGTCTTTGGAACAATCGAGGATAGTTTCGAACCTTCGGACTTAGTTCCGAACCTTTGGAATTAGTTCGGATCCTTCAGACTTAGTTATGGAACATTCATACTTATCTCGGAACCACAACAATTCCATGCAGATGTAAATAATTTCACTCTAGAGGAACATGATTTATCTTTGGGAGGGCAGAAATAGCTACGGAATCAATAGATTTAGTCTCAAAGATATCAGGGAACAGTAAGGAATGTTTGGAAAACAATAGTGATGAGGAGTTTGACCAACGACAAGATAAGTATCATAACTCTGCCTACTATCCTTTATCCAGTATTATTTCTCAAGGGAAATTTAGAGAGATTTGTAGATCATATGTTGTTACCACATTCATGTCCACTAAAAACCCTAATGGAACCTTTTCAACAAATCAATTCATCACACACTGGAACCAAACAAATTGAGATTCAACTAGGTAAAATTTTGAACATTAACAACTAGTTGGAAAATGATCAAGAAGCTAAATTGTTTGATGTCTTGAAAGGTCATACTAGATCTTTTGCTTGGGACTATAAAGACATGAAAGGAATCCATCCAAGTATTTTTACCCATCACATTTATAATGAAAATGTTAAACCAATTAGGCAACCTCAGAGAAGGATCAACCCAGCCTTGAGGGACATAATCAAGCAGGAAATTGAAAAGCTATTGCAAGTAGGCTTTATCTACCCCATATCAGATAGTCAGTGGGTATCTCCTCTTGTGATTGTGCCTAAAAATAATGGAAAATGGAGAGTTTGTGTTGATTATAGGGAATTGAACAAAGCTACAATTAGAGATTATTTTCCCTTACCATTCATAGATCAAGTTTTAGACAACCTTTCAGGTAAACAATACTTTTCCTTCCTGGATGACTTTATTGGATATAATCAAATCAAGGTGGCTGATGAGGATAAGGACAAAACTACTTTTACTTGTCCATGGGGTACCTTTTCCTATAGGGTATTTCCATTTAGACTATTTAATTTTCTAGCAACCTTCCAAAGGGTTATACTAGCAATTTTTGCAGATCTAACCAATGATTGTGTGGAGGTATACATGGATGATTTTATTGTGCATGGAGAAACATTTGATGATGCCTTGAAAAATTTGGACATAATATTAACAAGATGTGAGCAACACCATTTGTCTCTTAGTCATGAGAAATGCTTGGTTATGTTTGATGAGGGAATTGTACTAGGACACCACATTTCAAAAAGAGGAATTCAAGTTGACCAAGACAAAATAAGGATTATTTCAGACTTACCTTTTCCTCAAACCCCATGGATATCAAGTCATTATTAGGACATGCTAGATACTATAGGTGTTTTATCAAATATTTTAGTAAAATTTATGCCCCCATGTTTTGTTTTCTTACCAAGGATAGTGAATTTCGTTGGGATGAAAAATGTCAACATGATTTTGAAGAGATTAAAGAAAAATTAATCACTGCCCCAATATTAAGAGGACCTAATTGGGAGAAACCCTTTCACATCCAAACAGATGCCTTGAATAACTCAATTGGTGCAGTTTTGGGACAAAAAGATGAAGAAGGGAAAATGTATGCTATTTACTACCTTAGTAAAAATCTTACTTCCATTGAAAGAAATTACACCACCACTGAAAAAGAATTTCTTGTTGTGATTTATGCAATTAATAAGTTTAGACATTATATTACAGGGTAAAAAATATTTGTACATACAGATCACTCAAAGCAATTAGATACTTAATGAACAAACCAGTGGTTGGAGGTAGGATAATTAGATGGTTATTACTTTTACAAGAATTTGATATTACCATTGTGGATAATCTAGGAAAATATAATGTGGTAGCTGATTTATTGTCAAGATTAACCACTACAGGGGAGAAAGATCCAATTAAGGACAAATTTCTAGATGAACAATTATTTTCTATTTCAGTTGATACACCATGGTTTGCTGATATGGAAAATTATCTTGCAATAGGAAGTTTCCTCCTTCTTTTACTAAGAAACAAATGAAAAGATTAATCAAAACCAGTGCACAATTTAAATGGTTAAATGGAATGTTATTTAAATGTGGTCTGATTTGGTTTTATGCAGGTGTGTGAGAGAAGATGAAATCTTTGACATACTTAGGGCATGTCATGATGAACCAAGTGGAGGACACTTTTCAGTAAAAAGAACAACCCACAAAATACTTGGCACTGGCTATTATTGGCCATCTCTGTATAAAGATGTGAAGAAATACATCAAGCAGTGTGATCCCTGTCAAAGGATGGGATAACCAACTTTCACTAGTGAAATGCCTCTGCAACCTCAAGTAGTGATTGAACCATTTGAAAGGTGGGGGCTAGATTTTGTTGGCCCTTTTAGTCCTCCTTCACAAGGAAAAGAGCACATTCTTGTATGTATTGATTATGTAACAAAGTGGGCAGAGGTGCAGGCTTTAACAAATGCTAATGAAGATGCAAGTTGCTGATTTTCTTTGGCACAAAATTATGATGAAGTTTGGTGCACCAAGAAGTATAGTTTAAGACCAAGGTCCACAGTTCATGTCCAATATGATCCAAGCCTTCACAATGTATTATTAGATCAATAATAGGAATTCATCTCCCTATTACCCACAATTAAATGGACAAGTAGAAGTGATAAACATGGAATTGGAAAACATTTTCACCAAAACAGTTGAAGCAAGTAGAAGAGATTGGGTGAAGAGGCTACCTTAGGTTATGCGGGCTTATAACACAATTTGGAAGACTATAATAGGGTTCTCACCATATGAGTTAGTCTATGGCAAAAATCCCTTGTTACCCATTTAATTTGAACTATAAACATTGAGGACAATAACCAAATTAGGTATTGAATTGGATACAACACAAAAGGAAAGAATTCTACAACTCAATGAATTTGATGAGAAGAGATTGGAAGCAATTTAATGAGATAGAGATAATCTAAGACCAAAGGAAGCAAAGTGGAAAGATACACATATAAAATAAAGACAATTCAAGATAGGAGATTGGGCATTCTTGTTTGATTCCAAATACCAGCAATTCAAAGGCAAGTTGAGAACTAGGTGGTTAGGACCTTATCATAATGAGTAGCTATATGATAATGGCTATATTCGAGATACTTCCCATTGATGGCGGTAGAAGGATACTTTTGGTCAATGGACACGAGCTAAAACTCTATAGGAAGCATCCTACTAAGGATGAATTCTTGAAGCAAATTGAAGCAGACAAGGAATTTGATCATATGGAAGAACCTAGTTCTTTCAAAATGACAAAGTAATCAAATGCAAGGATCTAAAATAAAGGGAGGGGAGTGAAAACTAGTAAATGAAATTCTCTTCCCCAAAAATAAAATATATATATATGTAAAAATAAAAATAAAATAAAAAAATATAAAAATAAAAGGAAGGGAATGAAAACCAATAAATGACGTTCTCTTGCCCCAAAAAAATTCTCTCAAAAGGTCAATTGAAAACCAGAAATGGCGGTTGGTCTCATCAATAAGTGGCTAATTCAAATAAAAGGATTTTTTTGGAATTCCGGTTGTCTTTTCTAACCGTTTTCTTTTTCACTTTTTTAGGAATGATGAGTCATCAAGGCAGATGGATTACATCAACAAGGATGGTAATTATGTCTTGATCTTATTAAAGGTTAAATTAAAGTTTACATGTGTGATTAGACTTGATTTAAGTAGATGGTATAATGAGTCATTTATTACACATTATGATTAAAATCAAGTAATCATAAAGGTGATGTCGACTAAATAATTAAAAGTGGATGCATATTAATAATGAACTATCATTTAGGCGGAATAAATAAAAATTGAGAGTAGTTGTAGAGAAATTCAAGGAAGAAACAATAAAATCATATTTGAAATTTTGCAGCTAAATCCAACAGTTCTGTAGCCAAATCTAATAGTTCCACAACCAAATCCAGTAGTTCCGCAACTATCTCCTATCGAGTAAGGATTTGAAAGAAGAAATAATTTGAATCATCCTCTTTTCCATGGATATCAAAAATAAGTCAGAGCCAGAAGATGATACACAACTTTTTGCAGATGGAGAAGTAGCAACCATTTTTGAACAAGTAGGTTGGTTGGAGTTTCTAAATAAATTATCAAAATACAATGACGAACTGGTAAGAGAATTTTTGTAAATTTAGAGAAGTCCAAAACTAAGGTTAAAAGAATTGTAATTCCCTTTACTATTAATACAATAAGCAATGTATCTGGGGTACCAATTGTACATGTTCCAAACTTTGTAAAGGGAACCCTAAAAGAACTGGTGGAAACCTTAAGGAAAGAGGGTGAATTTGAACCCCAATACATTTATAATACTAAGAAGATCATCAAGGGGGTCAGAAGAGCTAGCCTACCCAAACCCTTCAACAGAGTAGCATTCTAGGTAGTTAAGTACCTGACTTGCGATGGCCAATATGGGACTGTTGGAAGGGAGGTCCTTAAAATGCTGATATATCTTAGGTATGGGGCAGAAAAATAGGAGTATATAGTAAACCTTCTTGGTTTCCTCTTTGACTCCATCCAGACAATGGCTCAGATATATTCTTGGGGAGTTGGGACGATTAGGAACCATGGATTAGTCTGTCAGCATCATTTTCTCTCAAAGAAAAATGGAGAAGAAGCATGGGAAAAATTCCTCAATAAGTTTAGAAAAATCCCTGATATTATCAGAAGGGGAATACCAACCCCTTTCTCTCCTAAAAGTAACTTGGAAATTGATCCCCTGATGAGAAAAATAAGGAAATAAGTGGGGTTAAAGTACCAAAGAGGAGGAGATATGAAAGGATGATCAAAGTTGTAAAACCTACCATTTATTCAAAAGAAACTCCTTCCTCTGTAACAATACTAGAATAACTAATACTGTCTCTGATAGTGATGGTTCACCCAAGTTAGACCATGAAGTAAAAATTAGAAGAAGTTCAAGGAGGAAAAAGCTCCCAAAGGAAAATAATTCATAATAAGTCTAAGGAAACTCCAATGGATATTAAAGTACATGAGGGTTTAGAGAAAGAAGTTTTTGGATTCTAGGCAACATAATGTTTCCTCCTCATAAGTCAAGCGAGGAGTTGGAGAAAGAAGATGAAAGATTAGAAGAGCGGGATTTTTAGGAGATGGGTGGCTTAAAGCAATACTATCACATGAGGAAGAGGTTTGGCATCTTGGAAACAAAAAGGGAAATACCCTTTGGGGAGAGAAATTCTCATTTCTAAGGAAATTACAGAGAAAGAAAAAACCAACAATTTAGGTAGGCTATGTTCTGTCTCGAGTAGAACTTATCATTAGGGAGAAAGATGAGAATTAAACTTCCTCAAACATAAAGGAGCATAGAGAAATGATCATTGAACAATGAAAACTCAAGATTGAAGAAGACATTAGTAAAACAACAAAGAAAAAGAAAAAGAGTGTTAATTAGCTAGTGAACAAAGTGCTATGGGTGGCATCAAATTGTACAAACTAAGTTAACCTACGGCCACTCAGTAGTTATGGGATGATACCTATAGGATGAGTTCAAAATATCAAATTAGGAATTAAGAAGCAAGATGGAAAGGAGAAGATAGGAAAGGAAAGAGTGGGAAGAAAAATTCTCAAAATGGAGGAAAAAAATTTAAATCTGGAAAAGATACGGAGAAATAAAGTGAAATTACTCACACAAAATACCTTCTAGGTAGGCATATGTTCTTTCAGAAGAGCAATTTATCCATTAGAAACTTATCATTTCATGTGGTCTTCCCATGGCCCGAATGATGAAGGAATTGACAACATATTCCTTAGCTAGTCAGAGAACAAAGATATTGTGAATTTTATCTCTGTAACTTTATGTTAGAAATGAATCATCATGATTAAATGTAGGGGAAAACTCATCTCTAGAATCGAGATAACTTGGAAAAAAGTGATATTGACACTTATTAAAGGCTACAACAAATATCATTATGGAAAACCATCTGCATTTGCTCTACATTTCAGATCCCATGCCTTTGAAATTTAGTACATTATTTTAGCTAGAAGTATTGAAACCTCTTATGAAAAACTTTGAGGACATTTATGATGGATGCCTACAAGAGATGGGAATTCCTCAATGTAGCATTAATAAGAAGAGAAGTGACAAATTTAATAGAGTGGAAAGAGCTAGAGCTTTGTGTACACTCATCCCTCAAGTTGGTGAAAAACATTGTGGATGGGTATGAGAACAAGGCCTCCTCTCCTTCTCACACCCATGTCTCCATGGAAGAATAGAGAATCCCAGGATCCCACTCACTTTGAGGATTGGCAAAAAAGATAGAGGAAGGATCGGGATACTTAAACATAAGCCTTTGAGACATTTAGTTTCAACCATTTGAACTCCAATCAATTGGAATCACAAGCTTTTGAAGAATAGAGTTTGTAAGAGGACTTAAAAATAAGTAAGTGTGGGGGAGATGATAAGGCCAAAATATGCCTCATCATTGCTGATATGATCTCATTTTAATCTCATTTTAATCAAGTTTACTTGCATTTTGTGGCTTTTGTTTTATCTAGTATAAGTTAGGATGTAATTGTCCATCTTTTGTTTGATTTATTTCTAACGTCTAAAAACTCTATAATATCTAAAAAAATGTGTGGAAATTTAGTTTTTGGAATAAAACATGTCACATTTGTCAAAAGCAAAGTATGAAGAAAACAAACCTTTTGAGGAAATTGGCTTCCATGCGCCTTAGCTCTAGAACCTTCAAACTTAGTTAGGAACTCCATCACTTAGCTCGAGAACCACAATTTGAACTCCATTTAGTTCGAACTCCTCTAGCTCACGAAACTTCCGATTAGTTAAATGTTTCCTTTTGGTTAGGAACTTTTCTAAAGTTGGAATTAATGGAAATCTGTTTATTTTTCAAAATCTAGTGATAGAGAAATTAATGGGCCCTCATTAGGGAAAAAATCAACAATTTTCCGATTCTTCACACTCCATAAATACTTATGTTTTGTATGTCCATCTAGGTTTCTAAATTTCATATCTACTTTGAGCACTATTTTGTTTCACTAGAACCTATAGGTCGATAGACAACTATTGAACACTTATGATTATAAATGAATCTTCGGATGATGAAATATATATAAAGACTTGAAGATAGATAAAAAGGATGATATAGTTATACATACATATACATAGTTAAGTTGGCTAAGACAAAACAATTCAATAATAAGATAGCCATTTCATTTTGAGATTATCATACTTTGTCAACCCTTGATTCAAGGTGAAACAAGGGCCCACTCCTCAAGAAACAATATCCTTTATTTTATTGGTATTTATATCTTTAAGAAATTTGTATAAATCTATTATCTAGCAGTTCTGTAAGTACTTTTGGTTCTTCAATTGAAATATGTTATGTAATCATTCCTGTAGGTGTTTTAATGTACGTTTCTATTTCCTTCAAAAAAATTAAGCAATCTTTCTAAAGTATATTTATTTCCAACATTTTGTTTAATTCTGCAACATGTGTTTATTTCAAGCGATGTGTTACGTTTTGCGAAAGGTTTATTCATTTCAAAAATGTGCATTTATTTCAGAAAATTTCTTATAGTTTAGCTTTAATAAGGCTTTAGCCAGAAATATTAAAGACACTTTAAAACCCCGGAAAATAAAAATAAAAAATATCTACAATCAATTACTAGTTCACTAAGATTCTTCTTGTTGTATATAGCTTCAGACACACCCCTGGTTTGAATATGACATCAACCATGAGTTGATTAAATGAAGGGAATAATGACACCCATCACCCATCTCATCTAAATGCTAAGGAAAATAGAGCCATTAAGCTGAGATCTGCATACTATGTACTTTGGGACAATTCCTTATTCAAAAGAGGGATTGGTGGAAGGTTTCTTCGATGTGTCGATAGAGAACAACAAAAAGGTTTCTTAGAGCATTTCATGATCAAGCTTGTAGAGGACATTTCTCATCTATTGTGACCACTCATAAATTTCTTTGTGTAGGCTATTACTATTCAACCTTATTTTGAGATGCAACTAAATGGGTGGGTAAATGTTAAGGTTTCCAAACTTTTGTGGGGAGGCCCTAGCTAGCCACTTTACCACTTAAGCCAGTGGTGATAGAAGAACCATTTCAACAATGGGGATTAGACTTCATGGGTACTCTCAACACCCACTCCAGTGCCAGACTCACTCATGTGTTGATAGTTATTGACTATTTCACAAAGTGGGTGGAAGCCATTCCATTAAAGAATACAACTATTGAAGTGGTATGCAATTTTATCAAGGAAAACATCCTGATCAGATTTGGGGTAGCAAACAAACTTTTCACTAATAATGCTCCTAATTTCTCTTCTTACGAGTTGATGGATTTTGTTATGGGTATGTAATTTCCATTGCACATTCTTCTTATTACTATCCCTAAGGGAATGGACATGCATAATCCACAAACAAAAATTTGGTAACCATCATTCGGAAGCTTGTCAATGAATCCCAAAGGAATTGGCATAAGAAGCTTTATGATGATCTTTGGGCTAGATAGAATCACACCCAAAAGGGAAATTGGGATGTCTCCTTTCCAAGTTGTGTATGGAACCAAAGCTCAGCTACTAGTGACTATGGAACTACCAACCTTGCAGTTGATGAAAGCCATCAAAGACTCAAATTTCACTAATGCTTTAGAGAAAAGAATCATGTATCTGCAGAAGTTAGATGAAGATAGGTTGCAAGTGGTGGACAGGATCACTACACACCAGCAAAAGGTGAAACAACTATTTGACAAGAAAGCCAGACCCAGGGACTTCCAGGTTGGTGACATTTTCCTACTTTGGGACAAAAGGTGAGAACCTCGAGGAAGTCATGGTAAGTTTGATTCTCTTTGGCTAGGTCCTTTCAAGATCAGACACTTTATTGGAGAAAATTATTTTTACTTGAACTATATGGATGGAACCTCTCTTCCACTGCCATATAGTGAGAAATATCTTAATTTGTTTGATCTAGGTGACTAGGCAGTCCTTTGTACAATCTTGTATAGTTCCTATTTTTGGTTTTTTTGTGTGTTTTCTTTGTTTTGTGTGTGTCTTCTGTATTGTTTCATCCTTAACTCTATTCACAATGGTTTTTCCCTGGTCTTTTTCCCAAAGATTCTAGAATTCTTAGTCCTACCTTGTTATTTTCTGATCAAACCAGTCCATCCCTAGAAAGAGCCAGTTGTTGTCACCTCCCCAGGAGTTGTGAATTTTCCTCTTCAATTTTAATTTTTTTGGGTAGGATGAATACCAAGATGTCCTTAGGGAGTCCATAAAGGAAGAGTAAATTTTGAGCAGTTAGTCATTTTTCTAAATTTTGATTTTTTAGATGCTTTTCCTTTTTACGCGGACTTTTAAGGTTTTAATGTCACTTGCATCCCAAGATCCTCTGGGATTCCTATTAAATCGATTCCCTACTTTCTCCACATGGTATTTATTTTCCTTTGTTTGCAGGTACTTTGGATTTTCAGAGAAATCATGTCCTAGTGTCCCAAGGACCATCTATGCGATTTTTTTTGACTTACGATTTCGGTGTACTACGAGACATTTCGGCTCATCATGTCTTGCATGTTGTTGATCGAGAGAAAACTTTTTAGAGGTCACACAAGAATTCCATGTAGGAGAGAAGACCAGGATAGAGGGCACGAAGGGACGAAAGGACCCGTGCATGGAAGGCAAGTTCAACTTTTAGGACTTAGCCAATTTTGAGCATGAAGACCTATTTTTAGAAGATGGTGTATGGAACACACCAATGATGCAGAGATGTGTGTGTCATGCATTATCTATCTTTGGAGGATCGGATAGAAGCATTTTGCATGGAAATAAGATAAGAATAAGATTGTCACTTCAATTAACTGTAAGAGGTCTATAGATAGCACACTTGCATGTGTGGCTATGCTTGTAAACGACACGTGGCTATTAATAGCATGCGGCCTATTTTTGGAATAGATAAGCGGTGAAGGGAAAGTCCCCACCCTATATATATGATGTGAAGCACATAGTAGAATATATGTGTATATGTGTGGTGGAGAGATGAATGTATGGAGGTATAGAGATATATGCATATGACTGAATTACTGTATCAGATCCATGCATGCATTGGTATAGATTGACATTACTATAAGGAGCTTCTATGTTTAATAACGAGATGGAAGATCTTGTCTGAATCTAAGTGTCATTCGTGTGTGTAATTGAGTAGTACATGTTCTTGATTCAATCATGATTATTGTTTAAGCTTGTTCTTTCATAGATCTAAATGTAGCATGCATTGTAGAATGATGGATTAGTTATGGATCTATATGTTTCTTCCTTCATCACGCTAACATCCTACTACAACAACCCTAAAGAGGGACCTAATACCTTTGCGTGCTTTGGGTGAGTGCTTAGTCTAGGCTGAGTGATGTGCCAGCACATCTAGGGTGTTATCTGGTAAATTCTAGGCTGCATCATTGGTTAGTTGCCAGGACCTCTTTTCAGTTTTTTCAGGATGGTTCTCGATGAAGACGTACCGGTTAACTCTAGCAAGTATTGAGGAATGGATACATGATACGAAGGAAGAATATGCACGGCGGTTGATGTAGTGGATCTGAGTTTAACGCATGTACTTGGGTAGAATAGATTATGTATGACATCCTATATCATAGTTTTTTCATTATCTTTCCAGTAGAACTATACGAGTGGCTTCTTGCTTATGCATCTTATCAGAATTAGAGGTATCGATCACTTGTCTGGACATAGGAAGAATTTTAGGCCATTTATGATGTTGATCTAATCTAGACTTGCACCAGTGGATACGTGGTTTTGTGGTGTTCTAAATAGTTATACGTTGGAATATTCAATTTCGACGTACTCTTACATGGAGATAGCTGAATTCTAGTTTTTGTGGTATCAAGAGAGGAGTGTATTCCATTGTGATAACTTGGTAACTTTGAACCTAGAGAGTAAACTAATGGCTAACTAAACTTCACCATGCACTGAGGAAGGAACGAGGTTTGGTGAAAGATAGCAAACTTAGTGGTAGAGAGGTAGAGAGAGGAAAGGAGGCTTGAGTATAATGAGGCACACTAGAGGGAGATAGAGAAGTAGTGTTAGTTACAAAAAGTATGGCGTTGAGAGAGAGATGGCTCGTGAAGGATTTACAACTCACATAGAAGACGTGGAGCCTAAGCATCAGGAACTCCCCCATCTTGGAAAGCATGATAGGGATCCCCCCTTGGCTTCACATAGAAGTGTGCCAACAAAGACTACCTAGGCCACGGGCGTGCATCTTAATCCACTGGTGACCTAGCCCTTGCGCTTGGTTTTCCAGTATCTAGTACGACAAGTAACCAACAAGCTAACTTGGGAAGTAGGAGAGAAGGAGTAAGTTAGGGAGTAAGTACATCAATGGTAGGACAGACAACTTCAATGTTATTTGGAGGAACATTTTCAGGTACATCATCTACATAGAATGTAAATGCGCGAGAATGTTGGATTCACCTCTGGAAGTGGAACTACCTCACAGATTGTAGGGGTTCAATATAGTACTATTTTTGGAGCACAGGGGAGTACATCTACAAGTCCTATTCCAGCTATATGTGGAGGATCATGAGGTATAGGTGGTTCTAGTTCCGGTGGATCTAGTGGTTCTAGAGGTAGAGGGAACATAAGAGGTTTTGGATCAGGTGGTTAAGGTCTGCAGCAACCACAAAATATCTATATAGAGATGTCTCTTCATATCTCGAAGTATAGAGGTATAGAGGATCTTTGCCAAACATGTGCATATGTGTGAAATCTTGTGGCATGTTAAAGGGATCATGGCTTCTGAGTGAAAGACAAGTTAATTTTCTACTACATTACAGGGACATGCACATAGTTGGTATAGGAAGTTTGACCCTAATCAAACTCATGTGGATTATGCACCACTGAAGGATGCTTTCTTGAAAGAGTTCCATATCCCTGAGTTTGAGCAGAAGAGTATTAGTGCTCTCAAGGATATCAAGCAAGGCACTATTGAGAGTGTACGTGAGTATGATGCCTATTTTAAGACACTTATATCTAAGCTATCTTATGATATTCACGCAAACCAACATGCATAATGGTTCATTGGAAGATTAATTACACCATCTAGAAGAGCACTATCGCATAAGACATACAATGATCGAGTGAAGAACTAGAAGCGACTTTGTGTCTTGAGGTCATTGGGAGCATTAAAGCGGCGTTAGTCCATTCTTAGAGGCACAAATTGTAGCTATGGAAAAGCAGCTAGAAAAATTATCAACAAATTCAGCTCATGAAATGCGCTTAAGAATTTGGTGTACAGATTGTGAAGTTGAAGGTCACACCAAGGATAGTTTCCTTGCATATTTGTACGCTCATTACTATTGGATTGTGAGATCTGTCATTTGAATCATGATGCTAGTCACTGTCCTTTGTTACAACGCACGATAAGGAAGAATGTATCCTGCTTTTGCAAAATTTTCTAGTCCATGACCCATGATACTGAAGATTGTCGGTTGATTGGTTAGATCTAGGATGTTATAGACATTGGGGTATGACAAACAAGTGTAATAGATAATTCTAAGGGTAAGAATGAGCACCAGGATCGGGATCATAATCAAACACGCTATGACAGGAATGAGGGGCGTTTTGAAGGAGGTCATGGAAGGGGACGTGGATATCATGGTGGAGGAAGAGGTGAGTTCCCTTGTGGAACATGTTATACATGCGAGATATCCTAACCATTATAGGCGTGAATTTCCTCAGAATATTACATGTTCTTTCTGCGGAAAGAACCATAGCTATAAAGAGTGTTCGGACTTATATAAGCATCTGAGTAAGCAACATAAACAAGAAAACAAAGGCATCGGGATGGTTAGAATCCAGCACGTGATAGAGGATCAATGGATGCCCAAGATAGTAGAAGGACCTAAGGCATTGACAGTGAAGATTACCACACAAGCTGAAGTAGCGCGCACAAGAGAGGCATTGCACCAGAAGCCTACGATCACCAAGGAGGAGGTTTTACATACAAAGTACCCAGATCCTGCTCATCAGAAGGAAGTTTACCAGGATACCATGGAAGTGCTAAGGAATCTTCAAGGTGAGATATAATACTTAAATGAGCATAAGAAAGCATCAGAGACAATCCAAAATGATATCAATGATCTAAGAGAAGTGTGCAAAATGTTGTGCTAGGAGAACATCATTCCACTATTAGGAAGTTGGTTAAAAGGAAACACTCCGTGCGCAAGTATTGAGACCAGACAATAGATTCTGCATGAAAACATTCCCCATGATAGCATTGACTATGACAAAGAAATTACCTAAATGCTATTATAGATGTATATTTGTTGAGCAATATTTTTATTGATACAGGTGCGGAAGTAAATGTTCTTACATTAGATGCATGGGTATAAATGGGGAGGCCTCCATTACAGTCATAATCTAATGTGTTGTTTGTGGCAAACTAGACTAAGGCCAATCCCATAGGAGTTTTGAAGGATGCATCTATAACCATACAAGGGCTAAGTTCACTTTGGGGATTTTGAGGTATTAGCACTTGTAGAAGTAGATAATTTTCTAGCCATGCTTGGATGCCCTTGGTGTTATGCGAATAATGTTGACTTGAGATTCAATAAGAGGTATATCAACTTTGAGAACAAGGAGGAAAGAGTTGTGATACCTATAACAGATGGGAAGTCTACACCATATGTTGAGCCTCTAAGTGAAGAGGACTTAAAAATAATTTATTTACGTGCTATTAAGGACCCAGAGGTCAATAAGCCATCAAAATAAGGCATCCTACAGTGGGAGGATTCTCATTCTATTAGTGATACTATGAGTATTTATTGTGATAATTGGGCTCATGGTACGTATGAACTAGTAGGGCACGAGGTAAAAAGTGTGGTTATGCACAAGAATGGACTTTGTTTGGTTTGATAGATAGGTACCACAATACCTTGGTATACAGGGGTAGAAGATCTTCCTGTAATTTTGAAAGCCATGGAAACACAGTGGACATATCGAATTAAAAGAAGAGATATGTTAGAATATACCTTACATGGGATGATGAGTGGACTGGTGGGTAGTCCACATAGATAATATTATATAATTGGAAGAGATTGGATTCGCCTTATCTATTAGGTTTGTAAGGAACAATGCACCTATGTAGATCTGCACTTATCATGGTGATCAACCTATTCAAAGCATCACATTCAACTAGTGTGAGAGACTCTGGACAACATGACATGAAGCATTACCACCTTCACTCTAGGTGCATAGATTGTACTCTACACTACAAGGATGTGCATGCACTGGTATGTATATGCAAAACTACATCAAGAGACCTGAAAGCTGGAAAACTTTGATTGTAGGAATGATCCATACCTTTGACTACTTTTCTTCCCAACCTCCAATAGAAGAGGCATTAAAATTTTTCAAGCACTTAACTATGGGAGATAGTGCAAAAGTATAAGAGCATATTCAGGAATTATTTGGTGAGGCAGAGTTCGGCACATGTTTTAAAAAGGAAGAAGAATTGGACTCCATACTACTTGAACGTGCTTGCCTTGAGAAAGAGAAAGGAAAACTAGTTTATATCGTAGATGATGAGGAAGTTGAGAACTGAATATTGAACATTCACAAGGGTGTGTGAGTTCTTGGGACAATGGACAAGGATACACACACCTATCATGAACCCATGAAGACAAAGAAGGTGAATATAGGTTTGGAGGCTGAGCCTAAGGAGGCCATAATTGGAGACTACTTGGTCAGACTCGGAGGTGGCAAAGATCATTGAGTTACTAAGGGATTATTAGGACTTATTCCCTCGAGGGTATCATGAAATTAAAGGTGTACATGAATCACTTGGGGAAATGAAGATAAAACTTAAGGATGGTGCATGCCCAGTTAGAAAGAGGCCTTACAGAATGAACCCCAATTTGCGTGAAAAGGTCAAAGAAGAAATCGATAAAATGTTGAAATCTGGAATTATCAAGCCCCTTGATGAGTCAGAATGGGTTAGTCTAATGGTGATTAGTATTAAGAAGGATGGATGAATTAGAATATGTGTGGACTATAGGGAGCTGAATGTTGCATGCATAACAGATCCATTCCCTACGCCATTCGAGGAAATACTAGAAGGAGTGGTAGGGCGTGAAATATATTCTTTCACAGATGGGTTTTGGGTATCTTTAGGTTAGGATTGCTCAGGAGGATCGATAAAAGACAACTTTTACTCCTGAATGGGGCAATTTTTCCTATAATGTGATGCCTTTTGGATTAAAAATGCACATGTTGTATTCTCACGCATAGTTGTTCAGGCATTCAAATATTTTATTCATAACTTCTTACAGGTTTATCTAGATGATTGGATAGTATATGGGCTTGTGAAATATCATTGTGACAATTTGCGCTTAATGTTTGAGCAGTGCAAAAATTGAGTATCTCTTTGAATATCGAGAAGTGTATATTTGCTACACCATTTGGAATACTATTAGGACATATAATCTGAAAATAAGGTTTCTTTGGTTGATCCGGCTAAGGTTGTAGTCATTCTAGGCCTTGCGGCGCCTACCGGTCAAAGTGAGGTGCGAGGATTTTAGGTCATACATGATATTATAGAAAATTCATCAAAGGGTATGCAAAGTTGCTGCACCCTTGGAAGGGTTACTAAAGGGAAATGTAAATTTTATTGGGGAGAAGCTGCATGAGTGCACATTTGAGATATTAAAGGAGAAACTTACTACCATGCCCATTCTGCGCTTTCCCTCATGGGATAAACCATTTCATGTGCATGTGGACTCCTCTGGCATGGCCATTGGTGATGTGTTAGCTCAACCTAGAGAATGTATTGTAGATCATCCAATTTGTTTTTCTAGTAGGAAGCCGACTCATCTGTTGAACAAAATTATACAACTACAGAGTGCGAAGCTTTGTCAATGATCTATGCATTGTACAAGTTTCGAAAAGTACTTATTAGAAACACCATTTTTATACGAGATCATATGACATTGAAGTACTTGGTAAACAAACTCGTCTTATAGGGGTGCATATGCGAGATGGGTACTCCTATTTCAAGAGTTTGACTTCGATTATCTTTGAAGCTAGGGAAAAGTAACTCTAGACTAGACCATTTATCTAGAATCAACTCAGGAGAGGAAGCATAGACAATTGAAGAAACCATGCTAGATGCACAGTTATATAGGTTACAATGCACGCCATCAGAATTAGAAGACATTTTTGTCTTTCTATGGACTAGTGTAACACCAGAAGGAATGAAGGCATTAGAAAAGAAACAACTTGCTATATGTGCGGCACCATTTATGTTAATTAGTGGTGACCTCTACAAGTTAGGAAGAGATGAAGTATTACACCGTTGTGTATTAGAGCATGAGTACAAGGATATTATGGAAGAATCTCATGGTGGTATTGTAGGAGGCTATTATGCAGGTGATGTGACTTCTTGGAAGATCCTACTTGATTGGATTATGGTGGGAGACATTGTATAAAGATTGTAAAGAATATTGTAAGGCATGTGATCATTATCAGCACCTAGGAAAACTAGGGTAAAGAGATGAGATGCCTTTGAGACCAATTACTAGTACCGAACCATTTGATAAATGGGCCATTGACTTTGTATGACCTATTTTACCAACCGGGCGTAGGGTGGGTCGTCTTTATAATATTATTTGCATAGATTATCTCACACGGTGGGCGAATTAGCACCTAGGAAGGATAGTACAATAACTAGGTTTCTATGGGAGAATGTTCTTACAAGATATGGAAGTCCTTTAAGATTGACCAGTGATAGGGGTACACACTTTTTGAATGAGACAATCAGGATCCTATTAGATGAGTTTATGTTTGCACACCATAAAACTACACCCTACCATCCTCAGGCAAACGGAGCTGCTAAGGCTTTCATTGAGATTTTGAGCAGGACTTTGACAAAAATTTTGATGTTGGAAGAAAGGATTGGGATGATAAAGTGTCATCTGTTCTTTGGGCATATAGAACAACTTACAAGAGATTGAACAAAGCCACACCATTTCAGTTGGTGTTTGGCACAAAATTCATTCTCCTTATAGAATTTTTGTTACCTTCTTTGCGCTTTGCACACGCTAGAGGTCTAGCTGATGAACATGCTTTAGAAGAGCATATCGAGAAGATGATCTATGGATGAGTGAAGCCATAGCGATGGAGTCAAAAGAAAAGGCGTAGAAGGCATGACATGATAGAAGATAAGGGATAAGAAGTTTGAGATGGAAAAGTGGTACTTCTTTATGAGCTCTAAGCATTCGATGGAAAACTTAAGGTACATTGGGGGTCATATGTCATCACTTACATACTTAAATCAGGGTAGTTAGAAGCACTTGATGGAAACATACGTGGTCGATTACTTTAATAAGGTGAAGCCCTACAATAAATAATTCTTCTTGGTGTTTGTAATAAGGTAGATTGCCATTTAGAAAATACGTATTTCCTTCATTTGTGACTATGCTAAGTTGTTGTTTTTGTGTAATAATCATGCTTGTGCACATGAAGCTAATTACTATGGGAAAATGTTTTAAGGTGTTGCACAGTTGGGGTGGTTTGGGTGAAAGGTGAAGGGAATAATATTCTACGGGTACATGCTTTAAGTAAAAATAAGATGGCTTCTCAAAAGTGACCAAGGATGGAGATGAATGAAAGGATAGTATAATGTGAGGTAAGGAGATTACATGATAACTACCGGGGAGAAGGATAGTCATTCAAGAAAAGGGCATGCGGGAGGAAGAGAATATGAACCCATAGGAACTTTAGAAGGTTATTTTTGACCTTGTCTGAATGAATGAATGAATTGGTTAATGAATGAGAGGGTATTTGATATGTGAAGGAGAAATAAATGCATCAAAATTTGACAAATTATATAAGGATGGGATGTGATTCATTTTTACCATTGTATAATAGAATTTGAGAAAAGAGCTAAGTGTGATCAGTGATCAAGTTAAGGTGCGAAGGGTGTGAAACCAAGCGTGAGATATACGTGCAAAAAGCTTGAACTTACTCCTTGGTGGAAGGGTTTAAGCAAAGCAAGGAGAAAGAGGAGTTAGGGCACAAATTTTCCACCTAGGGCATGATTAAATGCTAGAGTTTGGCAAATTGTAGAGGTAAAGAGGAGATGATTGTAAGGTAAAAATGGCACCCAAAAAGGCATACGCAGTGATAACAAAATGAAATAATAAGGTGGTCGCCGAGGAGGAAGAGATGGAACCCAAAAACTATTTTTCAGAAATGCAATATCGAAGAAGGAGTATCGGCCAAGAATGGGATTCACCTATTAGAAAGAAATAAGTAGCGAATACAATGGGACTGCAAAGAACAAGAAAGAGCTTGATTCCTTACTCACTACTAGGATGAACAAACGTACGAAAGATGACATGCCGGTTTATGATGATGTAGGCGATGAGCTGGGGTCTACCAATTATATGAGCTTCCATATTTCGGGAAGTATGAGCCCTTGTATTAGTGGCTCATGAGCATAGTGCATGAGGACTTCTTCTACTTTGCAGGACATAGAGTTAGAATCTCATCTACACTTATCTCATCAGTTATAGGTTTGAAGGCCACATGAGAGGATATAAATAATGATCTCATAGATAAAGCTACGATCTTAAAGACCAGATAGGAATTAGGGTACTTGAAGGGTCCATGCGGTATGGATATAGACAAATTGAATAACTATCTGGTTGTGCAAGTAGTAACACACCTTGTTACAAATTTGAATGATCAGGAGTGGTGGTCATAGGTAAATACTATGTGGTTACACGTTATGCGTAAGATGTCAGAAGGAACAATCTATAATATTACAGGCTACATTACAGAGAAAATAGTAGAGGAATCACACACAGGAGGGAAGATTAGCTTTGGGGCTGTTCTACTATCACTGGTATTCATGGAAATTGGAGTACCAGGCGGGCCAAAGGAAAAGGTATGGGAATACTCCATGGAGAATAAGTCATCAGTTAAAAGGTTCAACAAGTACCTATGTAAAGGGGCCATAAAGGATGACGCCAAGAAAAGGGTGGAGAAATGGTATGATAGGCTCCGCATGGAATTTGGAGAAGAGTGGTGCATCCCAAAGGACCTACCATCAGTAGTAGGGAAAAAAAATTCATTTTGTTATATATCATCATTTACGCATCGTGTGCTTCCCAATGAGAGATGGAGTCTGGAGCCCTTGGTGCAAATTACCTTACGCATTCACTGTAAGGTATTTGTAAGCATCTATTCACAAATTTACAAACACACACAGCGACTTATATTCAATGTAGATAAGGTGGACTACGACTACCACATGTTGAGGAATAAGTACGTGTATCCTAGAATACATGACTATATTGAGAGGATCATTTTAGAGGTGTTAAATATCAAGCCTATAAGTCTGGTTGTAGCGAGATGTAGGGGCATCATTACTATATCTCGGCTAAAGCCCAAGATGGAGAACAATAAGTATGTAGAGAATGAACTTGCACTCCGGGGCCACCGAAGGGTAAACACACAATGGAAAACATATCGGCGTAAAGGCCCACATAAGTTGTTGAAGTAGATCGTTGAAGAAGAGGAGCGTGAAGATAGTGGAGGCTTGGAGCGCAGAAGAAAGCAACCTTATGATAGAGAAGAGTCATAGCGCATGGTCACTCCACCTCAAGGACAGGACAAAGAGGAAGATACAGAGGTTGAGCAGGGGGAGCATAGGTTTAAGAAAGTGTTCAGATGCACAAGGAATCAAAGTGGAACCCCATAAATGGTACAAAAATCACCTTGTCTCTCTCCACACAAGGAGACCATTGAGCCAAAAAAGAGAAGAAAGTTGAAGTTGGATAACAAAGTGGAGGAATCGGGGAGAGAGTATGTATCTTCTACCTCACTCAAGCAAGAAGATGAGCTACATAATGAGGAAGAGAAAAAAGATGAAGAGATGAAGGATAGAGAAGAAAAAGAAAAGGAAACTTCGGATCCACGCATGTGACTGCTCAAGATGTAACAGGACATGCTCCTAACCTTGAAGCTACAATTCCCAATGGTCCTAGATCGAAGAGGATGAGTGGAGAGCACATTCCACTAGCCATGGGGTATACTGAGAGGAGGCGAGTAAAATTATCGTGCCCACTTCGAGCATGATAGCACGAAGGATTTGTTCGCTTGGGAGCTAATGGATGAGGATATGGTGACTGTGTGCACTCGAAAGCAACTATCACGGTTAATGCATACCCACATGGATGAGCATGACTTTGATGTATGCGAACAGTCACACGTTTTGAGATGGATGAAGAAGGCACCCCAAGTTAGAAACATGACGGTGAAATCCCTCTTTGTCATGTCGGATGAAAGTAGGTCAATCGACAACGCATTAATGAAGGTTTCTGCTGAAGTTGCTAGAAGAAACATGGATAAAGCTACAACAATTAGAGTGTTGCACGAGGAGCTAAAGATAAAGGATTCATAGATAGAGTGCATAAAACAAGAGAGGGACTTGGTGTAGAAGAATAACAGAGTATTTATATCGGCTTGAGAGGAGATTGGGGAAAATTTCATAAGAGCTAGGCCACACTTGGAGACCAAGGTACCACAGACGTTTCCCTCAGTGATACATTATGTAGGAAAGTTGGTGGACTGGTGCTTGAAGATGGACCTCTACACATGCGCGCGAAAGGAAGTCGGAGAAAGAGAAAGAATGAGAGAAATCCTCAGTGATGTGAAAGATTGCATCCTATGAAGGGTTCTACAAGTGCTATAGGAAGTATTGAAGGAAGAAGACCGGGAATTGAACATCCGCACGGCTCTAGAGGCACTTATCAACATAAAGACCTGGAAGAAAACAATGAGGTCCAAAAAGCAATGAAGGATGAGACATTGGGCCACACAAAAAGATTATCAATGGTTAAACAAAAGCGCGAGGCCCAGCGATAGCAGACATAAGATCCACATAAGACTCAACTAGAAGAGCTTGGGAAGATAATTACGAGAAGATGGATCTTAGAAGGAAGAATGATCTCAATGTCCAGCATTGTGTTGATTCTACAAAATGAAAAAGGGGAGAGTGAGAGGGATGAATTGGAGTCCATTCTGTGGACATTCCAAAAAAAGTAGAACAAGCACTCGTTGAATCGTAGGCCTTAGAGGCCAAAAGAAAGGAGGAGTATCCAAAGTTGATACTTCAAAATGATACAGAAGAGGTTGCCTCCTAGCCTCATAAAACTTCTTTATTTATTTACATTATTTCATTCTTATTTTTCCATTCTTCTATTCTTTAATTCAATTTCTGGAGATACCCATTATCGGGACGACAATGAGATTAGTGTGGGGTAATGTTGATCAGAGAATACTTGTTAGAGATCACACAAGAAGTCCGCATGGGAGAGAAGGCTAGGATCAAGGGTGCGGAGGGACGGGAAGGACCCGCGCGCAGAAGGCAAGTTTAGCTTTTAGGACTTAGCCAATTTTGAGCATGAAGACCTATTTTTAGAAGATGGCATGTGGAACACACCAATGATGCAGAGACGTGCGCACCATGTATTATCTATCTTTGGAGGATTGGATCAAATCATTTTGCATGGAGACGAGCTAAGAATAGGATTGTCACTTCAGTTAACTGTAAGAGGTCTATAGATAGCACACTTGCATGTGTGGCTATGCTTATAAACGGTGTGTGGCTATTAATAGCATGCAACCTATTTCTGGAATAGATAAGCGGTGAAGGGAAAGTCCCCACCCTATATATATGATGTGAATCACATAGTAGAAGAGTGTGGTGGAGAGATGGATGTATGGAGGTATAGAGATATATGCATATGACTGAATTACTATATCAAATCCATGTTTGCATTGGTATAGATTGAAAATATTGTAAGGAGCTTACGTGTTTAATAACATATGGAAAATAGTGGCTAAATTTGAGTGTCATTTGTGTGTGTAATTAAGTAGTGCATGTTCTTGATTCAATCATGATTCTTGTTTAAGCTTGTTCTTTCATGGATCGAATGTGGCATGTATTGTATGATGATGGATTAGTTATGGATCTATATGTTTCTTCCTTCATCACACTAAAATCCTGCTACAACAACCCTAAAGAGGGACCTGGTACCTTTGTGCACTTCGGGTGAGATTTCATTCTAGGCTGAGTGATGTGCCAGCGCATCTAGGGTGTTATCTAGTAAATTCTAGGCTGCATCACATGTCCCGAGTGCTTCCTGACCTCCTTTTCCCTGCAAGTCCATTTTTGATGCTTTCCAATTAATGTGGGTTTTTTTGATCATCGCGTCCCTGGGTGTTACGTTGTCCCATAGGCCGATTGTGCACGTTTTCTCCGCCTTATCTTCTTTTCACTACCTTAGGTTGATGTTAAGCATTAATTACCATATTAACCCTCCCACCAACCTACCTCAAATAGAATTTACATGAATAAATAGGTAATCTATCATTTTTATCATCCCCTTTGTGTTTTCTATTATCCTCCATCTTTGTCCTCTTGCTCTCCACTGTTTGTAGCCATAACAAAGTCCCCTGTTCCATCCTTTTTAAATTTGCAGTGCATGAAAAGTTATGAGCCATCGAAGCGAGAATCCAGAGAATTAAAGAAGTCCATTACTCCTGCCATACCATGAATATTAACTATAAAGGGCACGAACACTTATCTTCTCTAGAAATAACCATACAAGACATCGGAGATAACAAAGCTCAACATCTCAACTAGGATCATTTAAGGCACGAATTGATTGCCAAAATCCTACTCCCATCGCTCAACTAGTAAGGGAGAGTGGAATTTATTATGTAGGGGTTTTCTCAATTTCAGTTCATCGTGTTGATAGTGTGCTAGCCTATGGCTCCTACTTGACCAGAGACGAAAGAAATCATTTACCCCACGAGACAGTACTGTGCTTTGATTAGATGCCAAGTGTATTAGCACCGCCTTAAGGATTCTGTAGTGGAAAATTCAAACACCCTCACCAGAGACCAGGCTCAATTTCTTTTTGATCAAGACAATGAATAATATAAAAGTAGAGTGGCTAAGTCTTGGTTCAAGAATCCAAAGAAAGGAGCTTCGAGGTTTCAAAGACCATGTATAGATTTGATTTTAAGGAAGAGTTGTCAGATATTATCACTCTTCTCGCTAGAATAATGGGGATGCCCTCCACCAATGAGTTTCATTATTGGATGTTCCCTTACATCAACATTATATGTGAAGGCAAGAAAATCTTGAAATAGGCAGAGATAATCTGTGATAGTCTCACTGAGCAAATTTCCAATGTCCAGAGAACCAAGACTTTTCATATGACTTCTTACTTGATGTATTCTATTGCTACATACAGAGAATGTTTGGGTTTCTCCCTGTCGAGGACAAGAAGGATGCTTTAGTTTATGAATATTTCCCACAATTAACCCTAAAGATCAGTCACCATCATTTGAAGGGTGAATGATGCTTTTGTTAGGAAATAAGATAAAATATGCGGAATAATCCCTTACTGAGAATCGCAGCAAAGTAGAAACTAATATGCAGAAAAATATTACAGATCTGAAATAAAAGTGCAGAATAAATAACACAACATAGAGAGACAAGATTTAACGTGGTTCACCCAATTTGGGCTACGTCCACCAAGAATCACTTGCTCAGATTTTATTACAAGCCTCCACTCTCTCAATACAATACCCAGATCCGTTTGGAGCTATGCTCAACAAACTCTACAGAATTCACACCCGAATTCAAAACACATCTGTAATACATTTGCTTGTACATCTATCATATGCATAAGACCATATAAATAGAAAACTGCTTAAGCAGTTTGATACAAAACCGTGGGTATCAAAACCAAGGGCAAAAAACCGTGGGTATCAAAACAATGGGCAAAAGACCGAAAAAACCATGGGCCCAAAAACAACCCATAACGGTTACCCATTACCCATGGGTTAATGAACCACCCATGAAAATTTGCTTCGGGGGCTTCGCCCCCGAACCCCCTTTCATCGGGGGGGCTTCAACCCCCGAACCCCCTGACCCGCTCACCGGCGAGCGGGACCACCGTAAAAATACCCGAGTGTAACACATGGAAGGTGTACCATACTCTAACATGAAAATAGGCTCCACAAACATAACAATCTCCCACTTGGAGACTAGTTTCCACTGAGCAAGCTTCTCAACCCTTCACTGTCATCCGCGAAGGCCAACCAAAGCTGAACATAGCTTTAGTTTATCCCTTGTGACCACCTTGGTCATCATGTCTGCAGGATTCTGACTGGTATGAATCTTCTCCAACTTCAACTTATCTTCCTCCAAAGTTGTCCTGATGAAGTGATATCTCAACTATATATGCTTCGTCCTGGAGTGGAAAGCAGAGTTCTTAGCTAGGTGTATAGCACTCTGACTATCACTATATAGCTTACATTCCTCCTGCTTATGCCCCAACTCCTCAAGCAATTGTTGTAGCCAAATCATCTCTTTGCTTGCCTCTGTGGCAGCAACATACTCAGCCTCCGTGGTTGACAAAGCCACCAGCTTCTGTAGTCGTGAAATCCAGCTCACTGCTGTCCCACCTACAGTATAAATATAACCTGTTGTGCTCCTCCTGCTGTCTACATCTCCAGCCATGTCTGAATCTACATAACCACGTAAAGTGGTGTCTGATCCACTGTAGCACAGAACTGTCCCCATGGTTCCTCTCAAATACCGAAGGATCCACTTTACTGCTTGCCAATGCTATTTTACGGATCACTCATAAATCTACTCACGGCTCTCCCACTTTGCATGGGCAATATCAGGCCTAGTGCACACCATAGCATACATCAAACTGCCAACTGCTGATGAGTAAGGTACCTTTGACATCTGGTTTCTTTCCTGCTCTGTCTTGGGACACTGATCCTTTGATAACTTGAAATGGCCTGCCAAAGGAGTCCCAACCGGTTTAGCATCCTGCATGTTAAACCTGTCTAATACCTTCTTAATGTACTCTTCCTGAGATAAAGTCAACTTCCGTTCCTTCCTATCCCGAGTTATCCTCATACCAAGGATTTGTTTGGCTGCCCCCAAATCCTTCATATCAAAGGATTCACTTAGTTGTTTCTTGAGTACTTTTATTTCCTGCATGTTTTTACCTACAACCAACATGTCATCAACATACAAACACAGGATAATATAACTTCCATCCTCAAATTTCTTTGTATACACGCAATGGTCAGAATGACATCTAATATAACCTTGCTCCATCATGAAGCTATCAAACTTCTTATACCATTGACGTGGAGCTTGTTTCAAGCCATACAAGCTCTTCTTCAATTTACACACCATCTCCTCTTTACCTTTGACCTCATAGCCCTCTGGTTGCTGCATATATAGCTCCTCCTCCAAATCACCATGGAGAAATGCAGTCTTTACATCTAACTGTTCTAAGTGCAAGTCTTCTACTGCCACTATTCCAAGAACAGTTCTAATAGAAGTCATTTTTACTACAGGAGAAAAAATCTCATCAAAATCTATACCTTGTTTCTATGCAAACCCCTTGACCACCAACCGGGCCTTATATCTTTTCTTTCCTCCTTCTTCATCTTTAACTCTGTACACCCACTTGTTCTGCAATGCTCTTTTGCCTTCCGGTAGCTTCACCAAATCCCAAGTCTGGTTCTCCATAAGAGACTTATGCTCCTCATCCATGGCTTGCTCCCACTTCTTACTGGCATCTACCTGCATTGCTTCATCAAAGCTCTCTGGCTCTCCACTATCAGTGAGTAATAAATAATAAAGAGAAGGAGAAAACCATTCAGGTTCTTTTCTTACCCTAGAAGACCTCCTCCTTTGTAGGAGTTTGGGGTTCTGTTGAATAGGTTCTGAGGCTGATTCATGGGTCACTTTCCCATCCAGGAAGATCCTCTACCCATTGTATATTCTTTCTTGGATTCTTCCTTGTTTTCTACAATTTATTGCTTATACATGACTTTCTCATTAAAGACCACATCCCTAGACCGAATGATTTTCTTGTCCTTAATACTCCAACATTTAAACCCAAAGTCATCACCACCATAACCAATGAAAGTACATTTTTCTGATTTAGCCTCTAGCTTGGTCCTATCATCCTTGTCTATATGAACAAACACTTCACATCCAAAGACTCTAAGAAATGAATAATCAACTTTCTTACCGTACCATGCCTCCTCAGGTATGCCTCCATCCAAGGCACTTGAGGGTCCTCTGTTTATCAAGTACATTTGTGCTCACCGCTTCTGCCCAAAAAGAAAGAGGCAGTCCTGCATGTAATCTCATGCTCCTAGCACGTTCCATTATAGTTCTGTTCATCCTTTCTGATACCCCATTCTGCTGCGGAGTTCCTGGAACCGTCTTTTGCCTACGGATTCCATTCTTAGAACAATAATCATTAAATTCATTGCTGCAATACTCCCCTCCATTATCTGACCTGAGACATTTTAGCTTAAGACCTGTTTCATTCTCTACCAAGGCTTTCCATTTAACAAAAGTGTCAAATACATCAGATTTGTGTCTAATACAATAAACCCAAACTTTCCTTGTTGCATCATCAATAAAAGTAACATAATAACTTGAACCCCCAAGAGATGATACCTGAGCCGGCCCCCACACATCAGAATGTACCAGCTCTAACTTACTCTCTTTCTTCGTAGGTCTAACCTTGAGAAACCTTACTCGCTTTTGTTTCCCATATATGCAGTTTTCACAGAAATCCAAACCTGTTTCTGTATATCCAGGCAAATTCTTCTTTATGATGTTCATGCCCTTATGGCTCATATGGTGAGCCTATAGTGCCATAATGTTGTATCTACATACGAAGCCACAAGATTACAATCATTAGTATTATCGGTGGTTAAATACAAGTTCCAACCTTCTTACCTCTTGCCACCACAAGAGCACCCTTGGTAACCTTCAAGAGTCTGTTGTAAATATCACGGTCTGACCATCACTTCCCATTGCCCTGCCGATATCAAATTTCTCCTTAATGTAGGCACATGTCTGACATCCTTCGATAGCCATGTATTCCCATTCTGCATCTTAACCTGAACAGAACCTTTTCCAACTATGCTGCAAGGCTCATCATCACCAAGAAAAACATGCCCAAAATCCCCTTGAACATAATCAACAAAATAATTCCTATGTGGAGTAGCATGAAAAGAAGCCCCTGAATCTAAAACCCAAGATTCAGTAATATTATGCAAAGAAAGAATCAAAGCATCCTGACATACATTACCCGATGCCACATTTGCCTCCTTGTTTTCTTCCTGTTGTTTCTTCTTATCCCGAAGCTCCCAACAGTCCTTCTTTGCATGCCCAGGCTTTCCACAATTCCAGCATACAATCTTGTTCTTGGATTTTGACCTTGCCCGATCTTTTGATTTTCCACGGTTTCCTCTATTCTTCTGTCTCCCTCTAGTTTCCACTGTCAAAGCATTCCCTGAAGTAGAAGATTCCCCAGAGCTTCTTCTTCGCATTTCCTCGCTTAGAATCACCCCTACAACATCCTCAAACTTCAACTTCGAGTTAGCTGGAACCGAGTTACTTACCGCCATTACCAAGCTGTTCCAACTCTCAGGTAAAGAGCACAGAATTAATAAAGCCCTAACTTCTTCATCAAATTCTATTGTAACCAAAGCTAGCATATTCACTACCGTATTGAAATCATTTAAATGATCTGCTACTGAACTATTCTCAGACATCTTCATATTAAACAATTTTTTCATCAAAAATATCTTATTAGAGGCAGAGGGTTTTTCATACAACTTCCCTAATGCATCCATTAGATCTTTTGTAGTCTTTTCCTTTGAAACATTAAATAATACCGAAGATGCAAGACTCAGCCGGATTGTTCCAAGTGCCTTCCGATCCAACAAATCCCATTCCGCATCTGTCATACTCGAGGGTTTGTTCACCTTCTCAGACAACGGAGTATAAAGATCCTTTTGATAAAGGTAATCTTCCATCTGCATCTTCCAAAGACTGAAATTCTGCCCGTTGAATTTATCAACCCTAGATCTTCCTTCATCTGCCATAGCTCCCACTCAAGCTAAAAACTTTCCCTGCGATTCAACACTTCAGCAAACCAAACCAGGCTCTGATACCAATTGTTAGGAAATAAGAGATAAAATATGCGGAATAATCCCTTACAGAATCGCAACAGTAGAAACTAATATGCAGAAAAATATTACAGATCTGAAATAAAAGTGTAGAATAAATAACACAACACAGAGAGACAAGATTTAACGTGGTTCACCCAATTTGGGCTACGTCCACCAAGAATCACTTGCTCAGATTTTATTACAAGCCTCCACTCTCTCAATACAATACCCAGATCCGTTTGGAGCTATGCTCAACAAACTCTACAGAATTCACACCCGAATTCAAAACACATCTGTAATACATTTGCTTGTACATCTATCATATGCATAAGACCATATAAATAGAAAACTGCTTAAGCAGTTTGATACAAAACCGTGGGTATCAAAACCAAGGGCAAAAAACCGTGGGTATCAAAACAATGGGCAAAAGACCGAAAAAAACCATGGGCCCAAAAAAACCCATAACTTGATTTACCCATTACCCATGGGTTAATGAACCACCCATGAAAATTTGCTTGGGGCTTCGCCCCAACCCCCTTTCATCGGGGCTTGACCCCCGAACCCCGACCGCTCACCGGCGAGCGGGACCGCCGTAAAAATACCCGAGTGTAACACATGGAAGGTGTACCATACTCTAACATGAAAATAGGCTCCACAAACATAACAGCTTTCACCATGTATATTGTCAGGATTACCTAGAGAGAGACATAGCTCGGAGGTTCTCGAAGAAGCTAAGAAATTGATTGATGTGTATGGTAGTTATTTCACCCAATTCAAAAAATTCTCCTACATATGATTGGTTGGGTTTGAGGGAACACCTTTAAAGCTCCCTATGTATTGTAGTGACAAGATGGCCTTGGTTAAAATATGCAGGCAATTGGACAAGCTCCATAGAACTTGTAGGGATAAAAATATTGCAGGAATCCAATTCCCAATTACATTGGGAAACTATACTTGCAGGACTGCCTTGGATGCTCAAAACATTAATAGGACAATGCTTCCCTCACCCTTCACTATTTCAAACCAAGGACTTTCTTTGATATCAAGGGTTTTATTGCCACTAATTTCAGAATGGGATTCCATCATCTTGCTGATATTAAAGACTACTAGGATGATTGTTATGATGATTATGAGGCCCGAATAAGATATTACGGTAGACTTTCCCTGCAGCAAATTAGAGATTTTGATGTACACAAGGTTCTGAAGGGATTCAAGATGATGATGAATAAATTCAATCCCTCGAATATGAAATATCCATCAGACACACTCTTATTGAAACCATTGATTGGTTTGTTAGAGAGAGAGATGATTTAAAGGAACTCACAAATCTTGTCTTGGTAAGAACTAGACTTTGGTTTGACAATAAGGTGAAAATGTTTAGAGCAAGAAAGTCTAGGTATTCTTCTCAAGAAACATCCACCCCTCGAAAAAATGACTTTTAATGCAACGTAGAATCTACTATATAAAACCCATAAAACCCAGTCGACCTTTGGCACATCACCCGCCCTGAGCCGAGTCCTCACCCGAAGTGCGCAAAGGTACTAGGCCCCTCTTTGGAGTTGCTTGCATAGGATGTTAGTATAATGAAGATACATCATATTTAGAACTGTAAATAAGCATCAACATTCCACAGAGAATATTCTAGATCTAAATCTTAGAGAATCACGAATTAAATGATAACTATAATAAGATTAACCATGTAAGAACCAATTACAGTCATGTTTAAAACCATCATCCATCCAATATAATCCATTATATTATTCACTATAATACATAGAAGTTTATTACATTATAAAGCATCACCATAAGCTATGCACGTATCAGATCCAACAACATATCTCTCTGATAATTCACTATTCATGCACTCTATCTAGCTACACAATTCACTACATATTTATAGGGGTGGGGACTTTCCCTTCACCACCTATGCACTTCCCAAAATAGGTTGTATGCTGATAATAGCCATGCACCTTTACAATAACATGCACACATGCAAGTGCGCTAATAATAGACATCCTATAGTTAACTAGAAGAAGTAATCCTATTATTATCTTTAACTCATGCATGACGCTTATCAGACGCTCGTTCCCAAAATAACATTTATGTGTTGTGCAAGTCTCCATCCTAATGTGTGCTCTGCACGCTATCTTCCAAAAATAGCCCACATCCATGAAAATGGTCAAGTCCCGAATCATCTTGTCTGGTGCGCATTTCCTTTCCTATCCTTCCATGCCTTCAAGTATGCCTTGTTCCTGCGTGTGCATCCTATGTGTGTCTTCTCCTTAGGAAAATATTTTTCTGCTCAACATTACCCCACACTAAAGTACATTGTTGTCCCAGAAATGAGGATTCTTTCTGATGTTTCCAAATAATAAAGAATAAGAATGGAAAGAATGTAAAGAATCACTATACAAAAGAATAGACCTTTACTTATGCAACACCTTCTTCTTCAACTGAGAGGATAAATTCTAGATATTTTGTTTTAATCTCAACCTCCAATGTCTTCCAGTCATCTAGTGTGGTCCTTTTCTTCTCTGGAATGTCTATGGCAATGGCTTCCAATTCATCCTGAGTAATCTTTTCCTTTTCATTCTACAGTACTTGGACAACATTGGTCATAACAGTCATCATTCCCTCCAGAAGATCCATCTTCTACGTGTATGTGCTTCCCAATCTCATCTATTATCTCCTTATGTGGGTCTTGGGCTGCTGCAAGGGCTTCACACTTCTGTTTCATAAGTGCCAATATTTTTGTACGTCCTAATGTCTCATCTTTCATGGCCTTTAGAACATCATTATCTTCAACTATAGTTCTAATCCTTATCAAAGCTTACGGTGCCGCAAAAATGTAAAAATCTTGGTTGAATTTCTTCAGTTCATCCTTCAAAGTTTGGAGCAATGCCTCATAATTTGAAATTTTCCTAACCACGGAGGCCCTTTCTCTTTCTACTTCTTGTTTAGGATCCTTTGGCATTGGCATTCGAATTGGTCCATCTTCTAGCACCAAATCAACCAATGTGTGCACATAATGCATAGCCAAAGGAAACTTCTCAGGTACCTTAGACTCAAGATGAGGTCTTGCTTTCATAACGTAGTCACCAATTTCTTTTGCCATGCTAATGAAGGCCTCATTATTCTTCTGTTCTAGGTCCTTTTCTCCTTTTAAACACACTATTTATGTAGTTTTTGCCTTATTATCTTCAAGTAACACTCTAATGGTGGCATCTTTATCAATTTTCCTCCATGCCACCTCTACAGATACCTTAACCAAAGCATTTCTCACCTACTCATCAGACATTAGAGTAGGCTTGACTGTCATGTGTCTTGCTTTGAAGTGCCTTCTTCACTCTTCTTGATACACAAGATTTCTCGCATACATCAAACTATGGCTTGTCCATATGGGTCTGCATGGACCAGGATAATTGTTTCCTTGTGCATATGGTGGCCATGTATAGATCTATCAGATCCCATCCATACAACTCCTTAAGGCCTCTTTGTGCTTTTTGGCGGGTGCAAAATTTTTTTCTTGAGTCCTTAGCATAGCCCATACTTGGCACAACATATTCTTTACTTGTTCTCTTTATTCTTGGCCCCTTAGGAACCTGAGTGCCAAGGTTTGGAGTTGGGCCTTCTTCCTCCTGAGTAGTAACATGTGCACTAGGGTTCTGTTGCAATATCTCTTCTACTTCCTTCATCCCTTCCTCTTTATCTTTCATTTCTTCATCTCTGGGTTCCTCCATATCTTCTAGTTACACTGGGGTTCCAGCGCACTCTCTTCAGAATCTTTTACCTCCTCATCCAGCTTCAGTTTTCTCCTTCCCTTATTATCAAGTGCCTCTATCTAAAGGGAGAGTCTAGGTGATCTTCTTACAGGATGTGGTGTTCCCTCTCCTTGGGTCATGTTTCTTCTTAATACCTTCTTAAACCGACACTCTTCAAGGATTGCACCCACATCTAAATACTCTTCTCCTTCTTGTGCCTATGGTGGAGTATCTGTGTGCTCACTCTCCACTTTCTTTTTGGGTTACCTCCGGCCTCTATAATCCAAGCCTCCACTATCTTCATGTTCCTCTTCTTCCTCGTCTATATGTAAGGTCACAACAAGCTTTGGAGTTGGTGCATTCTCCATTGTATGTTTGCCCTTAGGTGGCCCCTGGGAGCATGGCCCGATTCTCCACATACTTATTATTCTCCACCCCAGGCTTGAGTTGAAGATATATGAGTGCGGATCCAATTTCCCCAATAACCAAACTTACTGGCTTCATACTTATGACGTCTAAAATGAGCCTCTCAATATAGGTAGACCGACCCGGATATACATATGTTTTCCTGAGGTGTGGTAGTCATAATCTACCTTGTCTGCATTGAAGTTCAGCCGACGTGCATCAAAAAACCTGTGAAATGAAGCCTAGAAGTAGCGCACTATGAAGGCAAAGGGCGTTTGCACCATGTACTCCATGTCCCATCCTTTATGGTAAACCACATGATGCGAAGTGTTAATACACCGCGAATCGTATTTCCTTACCTATTATCGAAGGTAGTTCCTTTGGAATGTGTCATTCCTCCTCAAATCCGTGTGGATTTGGTCATACCACATTTATTCCCTTTTCTTGAACAGACACTCATTGATCCTTCACATAAATATTTCTTAAACCTATCCACAAGGGACTTCTTCTTAGTGGGGTATTACCAAATTTTCTTCTTTGGCCCATCGTGCACTTGAATTTCTACAAATACAAGCGATAAGAGGATGGCACCAAAACTTATCTTTTCACCTGTGTGTGCTTCCTCAATAATGGTTTCTTCAATATAGCTTGCTAAGTTGTAGATTTATCCCTAGGAAGTTTTCTTTGTAACATAAATCCACATTGTATCTACCTATGACCATCTCCCTTGATCATTCAACTTGGTGAGAAGATGTGTTGTTCCGCTGCACCACAGGTACTTCCTTAATTGTTATATGTCCATTCCTCATAGAACATTGGTATACCCCAACTCCTTTCTTGTGGCTATAACTGATATTTTATAAGTCAGATCACTAACAATGTCTGTCCCTGTGTCGTTCAATCCTGTTAATGTCGCAATTAGGGCCACTGTGATCCTCACCCTCCATCTAGTGAAATAGAAGAAGTCCTCATGGACTTTGCTCATAATCCATTGGTATAAAGGTTCATATTTTCCAAAGTATGGGAGCTCATACAGTTGATAAACTCCTACATGCTTAAGAAAATTTTCCCAAGCATCGTCATACACTGGCATATCTCCCACCATGCACTTGTTGATCTTCTTATTCAACAAAGCGTCTAAATCTCCCTTGTTTTCAATGGTGCGGTGGTTGTAGTCACTTTACTTTGCATTTGTGGATGTGGGAATCCCAATCTTATCCGACTATTACTCCTTCTGGGTACTGCATCTCTAAAAAATTACTCTCGGGAGAAATTTCAACCTCAAATTCCACCTTTTTCTTTCCTTTTGTGCATGTTATAGGTGCTTTCTTTGGTGCCATCGTAAAAATCTAGCCTTTTGTCTTCTGTGTTTTGTAAGTTCAAACCCTAGCTCAAAATTACGTGCCCTAGCTCAAAACCGCGTGCCCTAGCTCCTTCTTAATGCTTCTTCTTCTCTCAAACCCTTCACCAATGGGGATGCAAGCCTTTTCCACACACAAATATGCTCTCCACATCTAGTTTTGCAACTCTCTGCACCTCAATACGATTCACTTGGCTCGGTTACACTTAGCTCACTCGAATACTTATGATTACAAAGGTAAAAATGAACCCACACAACGTCATTATATAAATTTTCAAAAATTTAGTACATTTATTGCTCCTTCACCTACCAACAATCATCTCATTAATTGACCATTTCAAAATTTATGAAAATTTCCGCATGGTATAATTTCACGCCCCAACTATAACCTTCTAGCACGCCTTCCTACCCTCTCGGATACTGAGTAATTCTCTTCCACACTCTTCCATATGTTGAGTACCTCACCACTGTTCCCTCCCATAGTAGTTTCCATGATTGCTTACCTCACGTTATATTGTCCCTTCATTCATTTCCATTTATGGTCTTCTTCGAAATAATCGCTTTCTAACAACTCCTTTCCATACTTAAATAACACTTCAGAATAACAGTTTATTCTCATGTGTGCCCATTTGTGAATAAAAATAACAACCACCCCACACCAATGGTATGTGTAGTCCCTCTGTGCATAAAAATACTTCAAATTGTAATGAGATTCTAGCACAAAAATGTGCTTATTACAAAAACACCAAACTAAATTGACAAATCATAATGAAGAAGAAGGAAATACAATAAAGGAAATACAAAAAGGGAAACCTATACTAAATGGCAATACCGCCTTATTGCAAACACAAGAAGACTTATTTATAGTAGGGCTTTATCCTACTCCCTTTGAAGTAATCGGGTAATTATATTCCATCAAGTGCATCTAAGCGGCAATAACTCGAGTCAAGTATATGAGTGATAACATACGGTCCCAACCAATGCACCTTGAGCTTTCTTGGATGGCACAAAACTTAGAATCATAAAGTAGTACCATCTATCCAACCTCAAGCTTCTTATCCCTAATGTGTCGGTCATGCCATGCCTTCTACCTAGCCTTTTCCATCTTCTGACTCCAACGTGCTATGGTGCACCTCTCATCCAACTATATTAACCTATCAATTATTTCTTCTAATGCTTTCTCATCAGCTAGACCTCCAACGATGCAAAATACGCAAATAAGGTAACATGAATTCCATAGGAATAACTACTTCTGCGCCAAACACCAACTAAAAGGGTATGGCCTTATTCAACCTCTTGTAGGTTGTTCTATATGCCCAAAGCATAACAAAAACTTTATCATCCCAATATTTCCTTCTAACATCACAAATTTTTGTCAAGGTCTGGCTCAATATCTTGTTAAAGGCCTCAGTAGTACCATTTTCCTGAGGATGATAGGGTGTAGTCTTGTGGTGCACAACCATAAATTCATCCAATAATATCCTGATTGTCTCATTCAAAAGTGTGTGCCCCTATCACTTGTCAAGCTTAGCAGACATCCATACCTAGTAAGAACATGTTCCCATAAAAACTTGGATGTTGTAGCTCTTGTAAAATCCTTGGTAGGTACTGCTTCTACCCACCTTGTAAGATAATATGTGCAAGTGATGATATAACGTGATCCAATTCTATGCATGATTGTGAAATAGGACCTAAAAAGTCTATAGCCCATTTCTCAAATGGCTCTGCACTAACAATAGGCCTCAAAGACATTTCATCTCTTTGCCTAGGTTTGCCAAGGCGTTGAAAATGATCACACACCTTACAATACTCTTTACAATCCTTGTACAGGGTCTCCCACCATAATCCAGTGAGTAGAATCTTGCATGCAGTGGTGTCACCTGCATAGTGCCCACCTGCAATACCACCATTAGCCTCTTTCATTATATTGTGTGATGATGTTCTAATACACACCAAAGCACAATACTTCATCTTGACCTAGTTTGTATAAATATCCATTGATCATCATAAAGGGTTCCGTGTGAATTACAAGTTGTTTCTTCTCCAAAACTTTCATTCCTTCTAGCGCCATACTTGTGCATAAAAAGACAACAATATCCTCTAATTTTGAAGGTGCGTGATGTAACCTATACAATTGTGCATCTAGCATTGCATCTTTAATTTTATGCATGTCCTCCCCGACTTATTTACAAAGTATTTTAATGCCATGTGATCAGTATAGAATACAAAAGGTGTTGCTAGTAAGTATTGTATGAATTTATGTAGTGCCTAGATCATCGATAAGGCCTCGCGCTCTATTGTTGTATAATTCTACTCTACAAGAGTCAAATTTCTAATATAAAAATAGATAGGGTGATCTAAATACCTTCTCCCGAGTTGAGATAACACCGCACCAATGGTTATTCCAGAGGCATCTACATGTACATGAAACAGATTAGTTGCATGAAGGAAAATGCAGAATAGGTGTTGTTGTAAGTCTCTCCTTCAACTCCTCAAATGTGTGTTGCTTTATGGTTCTCCCCAATAGAACATCACTTTTCCTTTTAGTAACTATTCCATGGGTGTGGCAATATTTACATATCCTTTGATAAAATTTATATAATACCCTGTGTGGCCCAAGAATCTACACACCTCACTCTGACTGGTAGGCTCTTCCAGGCCTACAATAACTTTAACCTTAGCTAAATCCACTAACAAACCTTCCTTGCAGATGATGTGCCCTAACAAAGTTCCAAAAGATGTAGCAAACACACACTTCTTGATGTTTAAAGAGATGCTTAACTATCTACATCTTTCAAACATTAAGTGTAAATTGTCACAATTGTTGGGATTTTGGGGACAGTGGAATAGTGCTATGATTTAATAACAAACAAAATCATGCACACAGGATCCAAACAATTTTCCCACAAAATCTACAACAGTGGAAGTATAAACTAGAATAATCCAAATCACACAAAAGTACACACACCTAACACAACATGTACGCGGTTCACCCAATGTGGATTACGTCCACAAAGATAGAGATCTCATATATATATATATATATATATATATATATAATGTAATAATAAGAGATTACAAACTAACTCTTCGCACAAGAGTACATGTATCTCTACAAGAGTATCTCCTCCTCCCAGATCTCCAACCAGATTTTTCTGAGTACACTAAACCATGCCTCCATACCACCACTTGTGTCTTCTCCAGATCTCTAACCGGATCTTCCTGAGTGCACTACAACCTTGCCTCTCAAAAATAACTAGATCTCACATACCGAAGTCACCCTACATCCGCTTTGTGTAGCCAAGCTCTCACCTTTGTATTGTGAATATGCACACAAGACCCCTACAATATCTAGATCTACATGGATCAACAATATAATATTATCTCTTGGATCTACATAGAAGACTAGATCTATATAGATCTATAATACAAGACCTCACAAACATGTGGATATAAAATAAAATGCTATGTGCTTTGCATATTATGCAAGCCATTATAATGAGACAATAAATATACAAAGGAAATACAATAGCCTTTTATTTCCTTTTGTCCAGCTCCTTTCCATGGAGTCTCTGTCTTCATGTAACCTGTTCCTTTTTCTTCTTCTTCTTCTTCGTCTTCATCCTCTCAATCTCGAGAATCGAGGATCTAATGTGATCCCTCTCTTAACTCTATTCACAACCCTAAATTTCATGCTTATATATAAATATATAAACTTAGGGCACCTTAGCTATGTAATTACATCCAATAGATTTTCTTTAAAACAAAATCTATATTTAAAGCCCGTGACTTAAAATAAAACACATCACATAGGTAACCAACATTGATTAGCCTTAATGCGGTTAGTTCCCACTTGCTTTGACCGATGTCGGTTGATGTATTACAGTCACTTTCCATTGCATGATAATCGTAAGAAATATAGCTCCACAACTTAACAATATCCCACTTGGAGATAAATTGTTGAACCTTTGTACCTGTACCTGTACATCACCATCTTCTACACACCGTGAAGACAATCTATTCTTTCCTTCAACAATTCTCTCAAAAAATAAAACCAGGAAGATCAAACCATCTTCTCAAACCAAGAAGATAAAATCATGACTTAACTGCGCATGAAGCTATAATCGATCCGTGACACCAAGCCTCAAGCTCCCACTAAATCGTAACACCAAGTCTCTCATGCATCCAAGCTAACATGACTAACACACCTGTAAGATCTCCCACTCAAACCGAAGTTCTAAGCCTCAATCGCATATATAGCCATACTTGTAAAAACATCCATGTTCTCCATTCATCTATCATGTCTCCATGTAACCACCAATACAACTGACCAAGACAAGTCAAACTGGAATATGCGAAAGTAAAACAAGATCCTAGGTAAAGACATCCCAAATGAGTTCTACCTACAATAGTGGGTGATCAATCCACAAACTTGCATAACTCAAAGAATCCAAACACTACAATCTGCAAATCTAACCCTGCATAAATAACTAGCATGTCCAAGACAATCATATGTAGATAACATCTCTCAAGGAGTAACATAGTAATCAAGAGGAAATACAAACATCCCCTACTCATGCTCAAGGCAACTGAACCGTGCTCATAGGCATCCATGTGCAAATCAAATATCTGCATTGACATAGATTCATAAAACTAAATCTTTCCACATGTACAAACTTACCATGTACATCCATCCATATCACTGGCTCTCAGAAGCTCCAAGTTTGCCATCGACTAACTCCAAAGCCAAATATGAATCCTGTGCTCATCAATGTCAATAACAAACATCCATGCTAAACCATGCCACTAATACCAAGTGCAAATATCAGCATACATGTCATCAACATACTGCACAAACTAACCAAGATGAAGGCAAGACAAGGGCACCATCTTAAAATGTTAGGAAATTAAGTATTAATGTTTACATTAATATGTATTCATTAAATACAAATGTTAGTAATTATATTATTGTTATATTAACAATAATATGTTGGTTGGAGTTGTTTTAACAACTCATATGATTTGAGTTGTGTATTGTTACGTGAGTAACAATTACAACTAAATAGGAGATATTTGTGGTTGAGTTGTTTCCTACTTAATAGGAAACTATCTCCCTATATATTGGCAGCTTGTTCAGTATGTATGAATCGGAATGAATTGAATGAATATTATTATTCCGTGTTTAATATTGTACATTATTCATCTGTAAAACTGATCCAAATTTATTATTTGGTATCAGAGCGATATCTATCTTGATGAGAGTCGAGAGAGAGCACACTGAAAATGTTTAGAAATTTGGCACAGATCAATTTAATTTGTTTTAGCATTTGAATGCTTAAGTGTCCATTTTGTGTTATCCGTGGAGGTTTTCTGCCTTGGTTATAGTTTTCTTGGACTCCTTATTGAGACCCATTCTACAGATTTTTTATGATAGCAACAAAGATTCATTTACGGCTCCAACTAAGTTTATATCAGGAGAGATAGTGCTGGATACCATCCAATTATTTCAGGTTTCATAGATTTGTGTGACCTGTGTAAAATCTGTGTTCACTGCGCTATAGAACTGCATGTTGGTTGATTCAAAGATTGTGAAGAAATACTTGTTCTCGTCTTGCTCAAAGTTCAGAAGATCAATTTTTTATAGTTCGACTCATAAATTCTAGAACTACAGATTGTTGTTCAAACCTGATATTTGTTTTTTTCTTGAATGATTCTTACTTCAGCTTAAACGTGGTTCTGGATGCCATTCATTTTTTGTTCCATATGAATATCTACTCATCCATAGTCTGTGCCATGTAATCTAGCATATGCATCTCTGCATGAGAATTGTGATCTGCAGTGGAAGGATCGATCAAATTTGTGGACTGGAATTAAAGATTGTTGTTCTGATATCTCGTGAAGGTGAGTTGGGAAGTTTCCAGATCGGCCTTCAGTAAAATACTCGTAACTTTCTCATTTCTTAACGAAATTGAGAATTTCAAAGTGTTCTGAAAAGCTTGCAATGCGGGGAATAAAACCCAGAAATCGTTTTGGAAAATTCGTTTTGATAAGTGAGCAGTTCTGTGTAGAAATGTGACGGGTTTTGTGCCTGTGTTTGTTCCTGCGAAGTGCTGGCAGGCATATGAGATTATGTGTGGCGAAGCACAACATTTTGTTTGTAATCTGAGTGCTTGGCTTGAGATCTCAGGAAATTTTTTGTTCGATACCATCCATTCATACATCGCTGGCCCACCTGATTCAATGTGGAGATCCAAATCTTGCGGATTTGTTAAGCTTCGAGTCTTCAAACGGAAAAAATGCAAAAGTAAAACTCTTATACATATTCACCTGAGTGAATTTTGTTGTGCGACTCCCAATCTTGCGGGTTGAATTGAATGAATGCATGCAGCTATCAGCATTTCCTCCAACCAGCTCCATATATGGTTTTTATCAGTCAATAGGTAAAATTATAATTGTATTCAAGATTGAGTCTGTTGTCTTTAGGTCGTATATAGGTATTGCAGTCGATTTGATTATCAGATGATAAGTTTGTTTAAAGTGTTATGTTGTAAGTCTGCGTAGACTAGTCATTTTTCTGTCTTATATAAATGGTCTTAGTTATTATTAAAGTTCTGAGTTACTCTAATGGTAAATGTAAATGTCATTAAAAAAGATCGTGTCCTTCATGTGTCTAATTGAGAGTCATGTTGTAATAGTCATTTTGGATATCAATTATAGGTTGTCAAAATTGTCAATGTCAATATTATTATTTGTTTTGAGTCAGTTAGATCATTGAGTATTGTGTCTATAGTCTAAACTTATTTTTCGTTAAATTGTTAAAAGAGTCGAAACATTTTTTTGGTATTGTCTTAGTCAATGTGATTTTAATTTAAAAAGTAATTTCAATTTATTACTTTTTAAATTTCTAGTCATTGTCAATCAAATAGGTGATTTAGGACATTCGTAAAGAGTCAATCAGATTTTTGTCTCATTTCAAGTCTAGTCATGTCATTGTAAATAGTTCAAAGAGTCGTAAAATTGTACAAATTTTTTGCCTGCATTTCAACTGGACGCACTATCGGTGGAATCCGACGTCCTTTGATATGCATTTGAGCTCCATGATCAAATCCAACTGAGCTAGCAGCATGATAATGGAGGATGGAGGCATCGGAGGCTGGAGGTCAGACAACGACCTCTCGTCAGTCACCAACGACGGGGCCGCACAGAATGATTTGGTGGCACAGGTGTGCAGTGTGAGTTTTCTTTCATTTCTGAATTGCAGTTTGTTGTGTGCAGTATGATTTCAGAGTTCCTGTTTTGGATTGAATAAGTGAAATGTTCACAATGAGGGGGGGAACATGGTCTCATTGTTCCATTTCCATTATGTTTTATTGTTCAGTTTTGAAAGCAGTATTTCCTACATGATTCCCTTTTGTAGTGACATTGTATAATATTGATCAAAAGTATTGTAGCAATCATGATGTAAAGGTTTTTGGTAAACCTGTAAAAACCAATTGTGTAAGGTTTTTGGTAAACCTGTAAAAACCAATTGTGTAAGGTTTTTGGTAATCCTGCAAAACCAAGTGTGAAAGGTTATTGGTACACCTGCAAAACCAATTGTGAAAGGTTTTTGGTAATCCTGCAAAACCAAGTGTGAAAGGTTATTGGTACACCTGCAAAACCAATTGGTAAGGTTGTTGGTAGAAGCCGGAGAAAACCATCAGTGGAAGAAATGTGCGTTGGCACATGTTCGAGTTTTGTGCAAGCCCAATGCTGCACATTTGCGGAGTTGATCATGAGCACACAGAGGTGGCAGGCTACAATCAGTGAACGAGATATGTTGTACAATGTAAACATTAAGGGGGGGAATGTTAGGAAATTAAGTATTAATGTTTACATTAATATGTATTCATTAAATACAAATGTTAGTAATTATATTATTGTTATATTAACAATAATATGTTGGTTGGAGTTGTTTTAACAACTCATATGATTTGAGTTGTGTATTGTTACGTGAGTAGCAATTACAACTAAATAGGAGATATTTGTGGTTGAGTTGTTTCCTACTTAATAGGAAACTATCTCCCTATATATTGGCAGCTTGTTCAGTATGTATGAATTCGGAATGAATTGAATGAATATTATTATTCCGTGTTTAATATTGTACATTATTCATCTGTAAAACTGATCCAAATTTATTATAAAATGGTAAATAAAAACACCGTTGTCAAACTCGTGACAAACCGACCACGGTTCCTGCCGACCCGGTCACTACCGACCAACCACGGTTAATCCTTACGACGACACAGTCTCTGTAACTAGCATATTTTCTCTTTTAACCCTTAAAACTCTGAAAATTTCTCTATCATCTAAAACCCACCTGAATATAACCATCAACTGTATTCCCATAGGGATAACCAGCACCACAAAAAAACTAGAAGTGACATCACAAAGCAATAAACTCAATATACCTACAAATCCATGACTATCCTCCAAAACCAACTAGTGCCTCTGCCACTCTGAATAGTAGCAATCTCCTCTCACTCTACATGTGCATCATGTATCCAATCCTGCAATGCCAACAACCATGGCTTGCTCCCACTGAACATGAAATCCCCTACACTGCCTCTAACACCAAGCTCAAAAGCTAATATGTCAGTGAGAAATAAAACCAGATGAAAGAGAATATAAAATGATTCCCTTCTTATCAAAGAATACTTCTACATCACAGAAGTTTGGACTTCTTGTGAAGTAGGTGAATCAACTTCTTTTCATCCGTATGTACTCAACATCTCTCATTACCTGCAACTGTGTCTAACCATGACTTTTCATTGAGGATCTCATCCTTAGACTAGAAACCCTTGTCCTCAAGATTCCACACAACCGGGAAATAAAAGTCAAACAACACCAAGAAACCATGGTGTAAATTTGTGCACACAATCCAAATGAAAGAAATAAAACATGAACCATATAGAGATACCTAACTCAAAGTCTCAATGGACTAACCGAGCCAACTTTGTCCTCTTTCTGATCCAAACATTGAAGTGATCAACATTATTTTTGCATGTACACTCTATACTAGAAACCAGATCCTCAAAAATAGGACACTGAACCATCCATGCCCTCTCTTGCTATAAAAAACCCTATACAGATAAGTTGCCACAAATACCAACCACGGTCATCCCCTAACCAACCATGGTTAGCTGACTAAATCGGTTCCTCGTGGTGACCTCGGTTCTCAAACCGATGTCAATGTTGCTGGAATGAACCCAACGCCACACAATTTGGCATAGCACACCACACCAGGTGCCTACTTCGATCGAAGCCGATAGTTGAGCTGAGCCAGTCATTTCAAGAAGCATCCAAATCTTGTACAAAAACAATACAACAAATCCATGTAATAAATTGCATCAAGATGAAATACATCACCTTACCAGCACCAAGATACGAATCGTATCTTCAATCAAGTACATTCTTCTCTCGATGGAAGCCCCGTCTTCGTTCGGTCTCACGCCTCTACCGAAGCCCATGCATCTAACTGCACCAAAGGATGCATAAATACTCCTTTTCTCATTCTCAGATCTAGATTTACAATCCCAAGCATGCATGTGAAACAAAAATAATATAAGCACTACAATACCAAGGTAAAACCATACCTCAATAACCGGATCTGCAATCTGACCAACATGCTTGTGCCTCCAAGAACTGGGGACACCTCAGCAAACAAGATACATTCTATGTATCTTTCCATTTCTTCAGATCTATGATTTTCTGTTTAAAACCAAGCTACCCAAGAATCGACCACGATCACCCACGAATCGACCACGGTTACCATGCCAATATCTTGGTTGCCACTTAACCGACGCCGGTCACTATAATTTCCAGCAACCTTACTCTTCCAGCTCCCACTTGAGATTAAATCTCTTCTGTGATCTTCTCATCAGGAAAAAAAAATGCTGCTCTGATACCAGTTGTTGGGATTTTGTCATGCACACAGGATCCAAACAATTTTCCCACAAAATCTACAACAGTGGAAGTATAAACTAGAATAATCCAAATCACACAAAAGTACACACACATAACACAACATGTACCGTGGTTCACCCAATGTGGGTTACGTCCACCAAAGATAGAGATCTCATATATATATAATATAACAAGATATTACAAACTAACTCTTATGCACAAGAGTACATGTATCTCTACAAGAGTATCTCCTCCTCCCAGATCTCCAACCGGATCTATCTGAGTACTCTAAATCGTGCCTCCATACCACCACTTGTGTCTTCTCCGGATCTCTAATGGATCTGCCCGAGAGCACTACAACCATGCCTCTCAAACATAACTAGATCTCACATACCAAGCTACTGATGCATACGCATTCGCCATGCAACCAAGCTCTCACCGTATTGTGAATTTGCAAACAAGACCCCTACAATATCTATATCTACATGGATCAACAATACAATATGATCTCATGGATCTACAATACAAGACTAGATCTACATAGATCTATAATACAAGACCTCACCAACATGTGGATCTACAAGAAGAAATGCTATGTGCTTTGTATACTATGCAAGCCATTACAATGAGACAATAAATATACAAAAGAAATACAATAGCTTGTTATTTCCTTCTATCCAGCTCCTCTCCATGGAGTCTCTGTCTTCATGTAACCTGTTCCTTTTTCTTCTTCTTCTTCTTCATCTTCATCCTCTCAATCTCAGAGAATCGAGGATCTAATGCGATCCCTCTCTTAACTCTATTCACAACCCTAGCTTTTACGCTTATATATAAATATATCAACTTAGGGCACCTTATCTATGTAATTACATCCAATATATGTTCTTTAAAACAAAATCTATATTTAAAGCCTGTGACTTAAAATAAAACATATTGCACAAGTAATCGTAATCTTAGTTAGCCTTAACTGCATCTGGTTCTCACTTGCTCTGACCGATGTCAGTTGTTGTATACTGAGTCACTTTCCATTGCATGCTAAGCTGTGAAGCAATCTTGCTCCACAACCTAACAACAATGATCTTTAACAAGTCCATACACCATCTAATCATCCAAGTAAACTTGCAGGAAGTTATGAATAAAATCTTGGAATGCTTGAACAACTATGTGTGAAAATATAGTAGGCATGTTTTTCAAACCAAAGGGCATCACAATATATGAAAAAATTCCCCATTCAGTGGTGAAATTCATCTTCTCTTGATCCTCCTATGCAATTCTAACCTGATGATACCTAGAGAATCCATCTATAAAAGAATAAACTTCACGCCTGCAACGCCTTATAATATTTCCTCTGTGAAAGGTGTAGGAAAATGATCAATCACACATGCAACATTTAGTTCCCCATAATCCACACAAATCCTAATCCGACCATAGTTCTTTATGCTGATCACCATGGGGCTAACCCACTCCGATTCCTTTAGGGGCTTGATGATGCCATATTTCAACATTTTGTCAATTTAATCCTAAAATTTGATGCGCAGGTTAGGGTTAATCCTGTAAGGTCTCTTCCTAACTAGGCTCACACCTTCCTTTAGCTTAATCTTCATCTCCCTAAGGACTCATGCACTCCTTTTAACTCATAGTAGCCACTAGGTCCTGAAAATATCATACTAACTCAATTATCTTTGCCACTTGTAATCAACCCAATAATCCCCAATTGTTGCCGCCTTAGGTTTAACATCCGTGCCAATGTTCACTTTCTTGGTATTCATTGGTTCATGATAGGTGCACACATTCTTATTCACATTGTCTAACACTTCTTGTGTACACGATGAATGATCTATATCCAGATTTTCTACTTACGCATCATTCACCGTGTAGACCATCTTTCCTTTTTCTTTCTCACAATAAGCATGCTTAAGTAGAATGGCATCTTTCTCTTATACTTCATCAAAACGCGCTCCTGAGTCTACCTCACCAAATAAATCCTGAATGATTTCTTTAGCCTTTTTTGACTGTCTCCCATAGTTAAGCACTTTATAACCCTTAATGCCTCTTCCACTAGAGGTTTAGTAGAGAAGTAGTCAAAAGTCTGGGTCATTCCTACAATCAAGTCCTACCAATTTCCAGTCTCCTATGCAGCTTTGCATAAACATACCAGGCTCATGCGCAACCTTGTAAAGTGGAATAAAGTTTGTGCACCCAAAGTGAAGGTGGTAAAGCTTCCTACCCCTTTGTCCGAGTCTCTCACACTACTGAATGTGGTGGTGAACAAGTTGTTTACTAGATACATGCAAATTTTAGTAGGCACATTACTCCTGAAAAATGAGTGGTTAGAGAAATTCTAACTTCATTCCATTCCATAAGATTATCCCTATGAACCATCCACTAACACGTTGTTGTCCTCGTGCAAGTTATATACTAACATATTCCTTCTTTCCACTTGATTTGTCCACTGCTCCTCCATGGTGCACATGAATACCGTAGGATCTCCTTCTCTAGTGTACCGAGGTATAGGGTTGTTACCTATCCTCCGAATACATCAAGGTTTTCTTCTCCATGTAAATGCATTTCTTACTTCACTCCCAACCATATCATAAGTGTTATGTGCCCAATTGTCACAAGAAATACTTGTAATATCACTGATAGACTATGCATCTTCCCACTGGAGGATTCCTTCCTTTGATGGCTCAAGTACTTATGGGTCCCAAATGGTGCATACATAAATTTTGTTTAGGTCTTCCTTGCTCAAAGGTTCAACATAAGGCGCATATTTCCCATCTGTTAAAGGGATAATCACTCTTTCTTCCATGTTCTCAAAATTATATACCCTTTGTTGAACCATAGATCAACGTTATTTTCATAACACTAATGGCGCCCAAGTAGAGTTGGGAAGTTTTCGATTTCTGCAAGTGCTAAGACCTCAAAGTCCCAGTGAACTTGGCCCCTTGTATAGTAATGGATGCATCCTTTAAAACTCCTATTGGAGTGGCCTTAGTTCGATTGGCCATGAAAAATACATTAGAGGATGGATGTAATGGAGGTCTTCCCATTTATACCCATGCATCTAAAGTAAGCACATTCACTTCCATGCCTGTATCAATCAATATATTACTCAAGAGCCACCCATCCACAACAGCATTCAAAGTGATCTCCTTGTCATAATCCAAGCTATGAGGGGGAAGATTAGCATGCAAGATCTTCCATCCATTCTCTATACTTGTGTGTGAAGTGTTTCCCTTTAGCAATTTCCCTAGTAATGGAATGATATTCTCTTGGCGTAGCATTTTGCATACCTCTTTCAAGTCATCAATATCTAATTGAATTCTCTGCTACCTTATTTTGTTCTAACTTCCGTGACTATTCCTTCAAACACTGTATTTCACCCTGAAGATTTCTGAGTACCTCCATGGTTTCCTAATAAACCTCCTTCTAATGTGTAGGTTCTAGGTACCTTGCATTTAAAAATTCATCCTCGCAATAGTAGGCTTCGCTATAATGCCTCTCTGCGCGCACATAGCTTCAACGCGTGTAGTAATCTTCACAGGTAATACCTCGTGTTACCGTGCCATCTTTGGAATCCACTTATTTTCCATAGCACACTATATTCGACCATCCCCGTGCCTTTGTTCTCCTATTTATGTTACTTTCTAAGATGTTCATATAAGTCCAGGGAATTCCTCGTAGTTGTGATTCTTCCCACAAAAAGAATAAGTAATATTATGAGGACATTCATGCCTGTAGTGGTTAGGAGATCTGCATGTAAAACATGTTATGTGAGGGAACTTACCTCATCCACCACTATATCCTTGTCCCCGAATCCACCATGGTATCCACGACCTCCCTCAAAGCACCCTTCATTTCAATGATAGCGCACTTGAACGTGGTCTTGATCATGATGCTCACTATTGACTTTAGAGTTATCTGGATACTCTTGTCTGTAGCACACCAATATATATGGCATCATGGATCTAACCAATCAACCTGTAGTCTTTTGTATCATGAGTTGTGGACCGGAAAATTTTACAATAACAAGATAAATTCTTCCTTAGCGTGCATTTTAATAATGGGCAACATGACATCATGGTCCAAATGACATATCTCATAGTATAGCAATAATGAGCGCACTAACATGTGGGGACAACTATCCTTAGTGTTCCCTTCCACTTCACAATCTATACACCAAATCCCAGTGCGCATCTCATGTGCTGAATTTGCCAATAGTTTCTCCAATTGCTTTGTCATAGTTGCAATTTGTGCCTCCAGGAATGGGCTCACTCCAGTGTCTATACTCCCGACTGCCTCAATGTGCAAAGCTACTTCAAGTGCTTCGTGTGGGTCCATATAAGTCTTATGTGACAATGCCCTCCTAAAAGGTGTGATCAAGCCCCCAACGAACCATTGTGCATGTTGGCTTGCATGAATATCATAAGAAAGTAGACAATAGTGTCTTGAAATGAGCATCATATTCCCAAACGCTCTTAGTAGTGCCCTACTTAATATCCTTGAGTGCGCTTATACTCTTATGATCAAACTCAAGGATATGAAACTCCTTAAGGAAACATCCTTTAATGATGTATAATATATGCAAGTCTGATCAAGTTCAAACTTCCTATACCAAGTGCTTCCTATAATGTAGTTGCAGAAATTGACTTGCCCTATGCTCGAAGACAACTCCTTTTGCACGCCACAATATCTCACACATGTGCACGTTTTCAACAACATATTCTATGCCCCTATACTCTAGAAGATGAAGAGACATCTCCATGTAAATATTCTAGGGTTGGTGCGGACCCTACCCACCTGATCCAGAACCTCCTGTGTTACCTCTACCTCCAGAACCACTAGATCCACTAGAACTAGAGCCACCTATGCCCTCTGATCCTCCACTTGTATCGAGAATCGACCAATGGATGCACTTCCCGTGCCCCAACATCGGTGCTAAATTGAACTCCCACAGTCTGCGAAGTGGTACTAATCCCATAAGTGAGTCCAAAATTCTATGCACTTGAGTTACTGTGTTGACGATGCACCTGAAAATGTACCTCCAAACAAAAAGAATATGTTTGCCTTATCATAGATGTACTTTCTATCTCGGCTTACTCCTCTTCTTTTCTACCGCCCAAAGTAGCTTGGCGACTCTTTGGTTGTACTAGATCTTTGGAAATCCCAGCATGCAAATGCTAGGTTGCCGGGTAGATTCGAGATGCACACACATGGCCCATGTCGTCTCTACTGGTGCGCTCCCATGTGAGGCCGAGGAGGGTTCCCTATTATTCTTGCCCAAATGGGGAGTTCCAAATGCTTTGGCTCCACACCTCCTACATGAGCTTCAAATTCTTCACGATCTATCTCTCTCCTCAACGTCATCCGCTTTGCAATATCACACTGCTTCTCTATTTCCCTCTCGTGTGCCTCATTATACTTAAGCTGCATTTCTTCTCTCTCGCCTCTCTACCTTAGCTCCGCCATATTTTTCACCAAACATGTTCCTTCCCCGGTGCGTTGTGGGGTTTAGATAGCCATCAATTTTTCTTCCAAGTTTAGGGTTATCATCAAGATTTTGATTGCTAATGGAATGCCTTACAAATAAGTTCCCCTTGGATAATGTAAAAACTGGAACTCAATTACCTCTGTGAAAGAATAAGTGGAAATTGAGTACTCCAAAATATAGCTATTCAACACACCACAGAACCAAGTATCTCGTAACACACATCAAAATCAGATCAACATCATAAAGGCCCTGAAATTTTTCATGCGTCCAAACAAACATACGATTCCTCCAATTCCTTTTAGATGTAAAGCAACCAACCACTCATACAAATCTACAGGAAGGATATCCAAGAAGCTCTCATATAGACATTCATAAAATTTTTACTCCACCCATGTGTGTGCGTCAAAATCTAATCCAATGGTGAAACTCTAAGCATACTCTTCTTCCAGATCCTTTATCCACTCCTCAACACTTGCTAAGGTCAACCAGTACGTCTTCATCACAAAACATTATGAAAATAGCTGAAAAAGAGGTCCCAGAAACGAAACCAATGATGCAACCTAGAATCTACTATATAAAACCCATAAAACCCAAGCACGCTGTCACATCACCTAGCCTAAGCTAGGCACTCACCCAAAGCACACAAAGGTACCAAGCCCCTCTTTAGAGTTGTTTGTGCAGGATGTTAGTGTAATGAAGATACAACATATTCATAACCATAAATAAGCATAAACATTCCACAGAGCATATTCCAGATCTAGATCTTAGAGAATCATGAATTAAATGATAACTATAATAAGATTAACCATGCAAGAACTAGTTACAGTCATGTTTAAAACCATTATCCATCCAATATACTCCATTATATTAAACACTATAATACATAGAATCTTCTTACATTACAAATCATCACCATAAGTTATGTGTGTATCAGATCCAACAACATAACTCTACAATAATTCACTATTCAAGCTTCTCTATCTAACTACATAGTTCACTACATATTTATAGGGGTGGGGACTTTCCCTTCACCACCTACACACTTCCAAAAATAGGTTGCATGTTGATAATATCCATGCACCTTTACAATAACATGCACATATGTAAGTGCGCTAATAATAGACATCCTATAGTTAACTGGAAGAAGTAGTCCTATTATTATCTTTAACTCATGTATGACGCTTATCAGATGCTCATTCCCAAAATAGAATTTTTGGGTCACGTAAATATGCATCCCAATGTGTGCTCTGCACGCTATCTTCCAAAAATAGCCCACATCCATGAAAATGGCTAAGTCCCGAATCAATTTGTCCTGGAGTGCGTTTCCTTTCCTATCCTTCCGCATTGATCGAGGATAATTTTCAATGTCAAAATTTCCCTAAACTTTCCTAGACCATGCCAACGTAGTAGAACCTTATCGGATATTTTCAATGACTGTAAGAATGTGAAAAACGAACACTCTGAGCTCAAGTTATGTCCGGTCAAAGTTCAGTCAATGGGAAGTCAACTTTGGTCAACATGTCAACAAGTGGACCAATGACAAGGTGACACGTGATAATTGGCGACAAGGAAAAATTGATGGTATTGTAATTTTTAAAAAAATTAGTTCCATGGTATAGAGATCGTCGCAAGCTTTCTGACACATTTTGAATGGACCAAATCTGAGTTCGTATGCGAAAGATATGCATAGTCAAAGTTGTGGTCAAATGATGATGTGACACACTTTGACGTGGACAAATGGCATATTATGGGCATGACACTTGGCAGGTTTTTAGTGGATTTGGATTTAAAATAATAATAATAATATTTTATTTAATCCATTCCATGGGAATAAGCCTAATCCCATGGGATAAGGAGGATTTTGTGGACAAAAACTATTTAAAGACTTATCCTATCCCTTTCCCACCAAATGTGGGGTCAATGGCTAAATTGGGTGCCTAAACCTATGGAAGGGGATTTGAACCCAAGCACCTCATCTAAAAAGATAAGTGGCCTTACCAACCTGCCACCCTCTTGTAAGTGGTATAAATAAAGCTCACTTGTATTTGTAATAAACAAGTGCCAAGTTTGTGTGAAGCCAATAAGCAGACAGTTTTGGAAAAGTATAGTTTTGGGGCATTTCTGCTCACTTCCAGATCTTGAGTTATATATAAAATTTGCTCAAAATTTTGAGACGATCGCAATGGTGTGATCATTTATCTGATTTGGAGCTTTTTAATAGAGTTATGTGCTGTTAAAATCACACGAAGGCGTAGAACCAAAGGGAGACACCGCTGCAAGTGGATCAAGAAGGTGAATGATAGAGGATGAGGTCCATTAACATCCTTTGAAGGTTAGAAAAATAGTTTTTCAGGTTTTTGATTCATTATTGGTTAATTTAAATGTTATTGTATTTTATATTTTTTAACATTATTAATGGATCGGTTCATCATGAACCCGGGGACGTAGGAATTCCGAACCCCGTAAACAATTTGGGTGTTGTGTTCTGATTTTATTTTCAGTTTCTGATATTTGCAAGTAATTTAAATTCAAAATATGAATATGGATGCAACTATAATCAATAATTGATAAAATTGGGAAATCAATTAAATCAAACAATGATTTTTGGGGCTTTCGAACAAACAGTGAAATTTTGAGAAAATTGCAAACTTAATTTCAGTTTCAATTCAGTCCTAAATCAAATTCTAATCAATTTTTGGAAGTCTAAAATCCTTTTAAGTTGATTAAAATTGAAGATCCTTGAAAGCGTTTAAAATTGGAAAAAATAAAATACCTTTTTCGGATCAAGTTTGGTATCAGAGCAGTTATATTGCCATATTAGCTTCTAATTGTGTTTGAAAATTTGGCTTCAGTTTCAGTATTGATTTCAGTTTTCAGTGTGCAAACATTTTGGGGCTTGTTAATCTTCTTTTGCAAGTGTGCAGTTTTGGAAGTACAGGTTGTGTTTGTAGGAACAAGGAATCATGGGCAAGTCATCCAAATAGGAGCAACTGGATGAGCTTGAAGCCATTAACCACCAACTCCAGGAAGAAAACTCTTTCATGAGAGATAAATTCTATTCCTTAGAAGAGGAAATAGTGTGGTTAAAATCTGAGCCACAATCCTCTATAACCAAGAAAGAGGAGTATGTCAATGAGATGCTTGCACAAAGTAAGAAGTTGATGGGCTTTGTTAAAGAGTTGCAGGAAGAAATACGGACCAAGGATGCCCTCTTGGCAAAGCTGCAACAAGGTGAACACAAGAAGGAAATGCCTTCCAAATCGAGATGCAGTACTATGAAGGAATGCACGTAAGTTATTCACGTGAAAATACTTCTTCTAATTTAGTTTTAGATATTCCTTTGGGTCAGTTTGAAAAACACACTAAGGGAATTGGGTCTAAACTAATGGTTAAAATGGGATTTAATGGAAAAGGCCTTGGTAAAAATGAACAAGGTGATGTTAATCCCATACAGGTAGAGGATCAACCTCAGTTTGCAGGTTTGGGTTATTCTAAAGGGAAAATGAAAATTGGAGAAAGTTTCAAAGTAGCTGAAGGAAGACAAGCTTCCAACAGCCAAGGATCTATGCCTCTAGAATTATAGGATTCCGCCATCGGGAGGAACAAAGAAAGGTTTAAGAAATCAGGTAAGCAAGGTAATGAAATTCCACCTCCTCTCACTTACACTAAAAATATCACTAAGGGAAATTAAATACTAAAATTCTAAAACCCTCTTTCGGTTTGAACAATATGACTTCGGTAGACAAAAGTATGGTTTTCCTTGCACGTTTTGTGAAGGTACTAATCATTCTCAGTAGCATATTTTGGAAGAGGAAAAATATGATAAAGAAGTTAATGCCTTTTGTGAATGATAAGGCAGGCGAAAAGACCAATCTCACTCTGGTAAGGTGAGAAATGGCAAAAGGTTACCTCTCTAAATAGGGGAATCATTTTCCTAGACGAGTTCAAGAAATTGAAAAATGGGTAAGAATGTATATGGGATTAAATCCCTCCTCAAAGGCAAGTGAAATTTGCCTGCTTGCTACTAATCTAAAACACAGTGAAAACAATATATATAGTATTCACACTAATCTAACCATTGGGGTTGGGATAGAATCCCGAAATCCGCATTCACACGATTCAAAGGTATTGCTTTCGTAAATGAAGCAGGGTTAGAAACTATTACTGATGAAAGAAGCACAATGGAAAGGAAATGAGAGAAACGTATTTTCTTTCGAGTAAATGCGAGCACGAAATAATCATACGAGCTTTAGATCATAAATATAATGTACGAGATGATTAGAAACACTAAGATCTTATATGAAAAGAATAGCTTAAGATCATGAACGTAAGAACAATGTCTTAAGAAAGATATATCCCACAACACAAAGTTTTTAAAATAATATCAACTCCTATTCTTTGAAATGATTGAAGCGAAAACACAAAGTTTTTCTTCTTTCAATAGCTCGAATATTACAAAAATCTCGACCCTTTGGAATGCATAAGCATCCCTTATTTATAATAAAAGGGAGCGAGAGAAAATAGGATAAATCCTAGAAAATAGTGTTCTTTAAAAAGAGTTCTATTTTGCTTGATCTCTCACACGAGAGACCAAGTCAAAATTTGCTTCCTATATGTGAAACGAGAAATGAAAAAGACATGTCAATTTCAAGATTGAAATGACATGAAACATCAAGAATTAATCGAATCATCATCTTTGCTCCTTCATCTTTCTCTTCCTCAATTTGCACTGTTTGTTCGAAATTCTTGGAACCTTGAATTATGCCTTGCATTTCATTTTAAATCAGTGTAGTAGAATGATCATTCCAAATTTCGCAGGTTTCATGGATATCACTAGCACCGCCAGGAAGCTTTTTCAATCTTTTGCTGAGCTTTCTCAAGGCCTCAAAAGAATGTTCAATTCTTACAAATCGATCAATGATCTCAATACCAAATCCGTGCGTTGGTTCATGCTGAACAGACTCTTGGACTTGTTTGAAAAGATCATCTACTGATAGGACACCTGAGTTTCCAACTGACACCTTTGGACAAATCTTCAGCAACTCTTCTTCCAAATCACTTTTTCCATCAATCAATTTATCCCTTGATTCTCTCAACTTAGCGTAGGCTTCGTTGAGAATCCTCACCCTGAACCTGATGGCTTTAGTCAGCTGAAAATGCTTATCCGTATGTGGGATAACGCCTTCTTCTACCAAGAGATGTGTTGGTATTTGCTTTAATACTTGGAGAGCTTCATAAGTCAAATCAAGATGTCCAATTTCTTGAGAAAACTCATCATCCATCTTCTCTCCATCCTTCTGAATATCCCCCACAGATTGATGAACTTTCACAACGTCTTGTATCACCTCCTTCCCCTGTTGGAGTAACCTTTGGATCCATTCATCGACCACTCTTCCTTTTTTAGCAATCTTCTCAATTGTAGAGTGCGATGAGAAATCGAATCCGGCGAGGGGACGAGAGAAGAAGATGGTATGGATTGAAGGGGTTTTGAGAGTTTAAGCAAAACCTCAGTCAACTGCTCCACTTTTCCTTTAAGCTCATCTCTGTTGTCTTTTGTTTCTTTCAACTTCTGGCACAACACGTTTGTGGCATCCCGCGCATCTTGTTGCGCCCCTTCTGCTGTCACTCTTCCTAGAGCCACCCTGGTTATCTGATAATCAGAGGCTGTTATGTCCTCTTTAGTTTTGTCAGTCGCGGGAGTGGCTATCTCTGCGAACTTATCTCCTGAAGCGTCCACCAAAACCCTTGAAACTGTTTTGGGTTTCTTGCCTGATTTAGCAGTAGGAGCCTTGAGTGAGCTGAAATCAAAGGCTGGTAGGGGCACAATCACCTTCCTCTTCCTCAGAGTTTGCTCGAGTAGCCATTGCGGCGTATCAGAGGGAGTTGCCACGGTTGTAGAAGCTGGTATCATACTCTCAAGGGGAGAAGATTCTACTAGTGGAGGAGGAATAGTTACCAACGTGGTAGTAGATCCAATAAAAAGAGGCACGGGAGGGCGTGTTGGTGATCACTTGGGTCCCAGCAGAGAGGGGTGAAAGTCCAGAGAAAATACTGGCCATTACTGAAGAAGTTGATGGAGAATAAGGAGGTAGGAGTGGTTGTGAGGAAAGAGGCACAGATTCAGACTCCAAAGCCTTGGATGCAAGAGATAAGGTCTCTTCAGTTGAGCAATCAGCAAATGGTGAAACCAAGAGGCTGGCTTCCTCCTCCTTCCAAAGTAATTTCTCCTATTTCTGGTGGTGTTGGTGATTCTGGCACATTCACCGTTTCAACTGGAGAAACAATTGAAGAGATTTCTCTTTCTTTCCTCTTTTTGACAATCTTGACCTTTATAGGCCCCCTAGAAGATTTTCTGTCCTTTTCCTTTTTGGAGGGCCCCTCTGAAGCAGCCAACTTTGAAAACTTATCATCTTTAAAATTCATTCCCCAAGAGGAGAGCCATGCTTTGGTGCGTGCAAGAATTGGAGCCGACCTATCTGTAATGGAGGCTTTTTCACTGATTGACCAATCAATAGGTGGGAAAACATATTGATCTTCATTTAGTCCATCATAGGAAAGATCCAAAACACTTTCATTGTCACTGGTACCTTCGGGTAAATCAGCAAGCTCAAGTGTTTGAATCTCAGCAATTGTCAATCTGCTATTATCCTTTCTGCGAACAACAACCTCATTACGCAGATCAATCCAAATATCCTCTATGTTTGGCCTGTGCAGATGCAGGGTTCCATATGCCCTGAGCACTCCTCGGATGTCAAAACCGTCTCGAGGTTTCATATGCTTCTTCAATTTGTCCTGAAGCTCATGGATAACATTTTTAGCCTTCACCACTGTTGAGCAAGTGTATCTCCCAATAGAAATTGGGAAGGATACAACAGCCTTATGTTTACTTTGTTGGAATTTATGGAAATCCAACAGCTGCCTAACCAATTCCATCAATATCAGTTTATCCCCTGGATATCGGGGCAGGTGAAAAGGATCTCCCGAGTACATGACCACCCGAAGATATGTGAACTTCTTGAACTGTAAGAAGACACATCCCCATTTGGAAACTTCAGCCCAGGCCTCATCGAGACTCTTGTCTTCCTCAATTCGGGGTTTAGCTACGAGATGTTTTCATAGAAGAAGGCATCATTCACCCTTGAATTGATCTTGGGATCCCTTTCTTGTCGGTTGAGGAAGTATTGATACACATGACTCCTTGTCCTGCTTCCCTTAGTATCAATCCGGGATAGTTCCTCATCCCGACCCTACACGCTATATGTGACATATGAAGACATATAAAATTTCCCTGTGGACAAGGCCATTTGTCGGTTGGGAATCTATCTCATTACTAATGAGAGTGCCCCAGTCAATCCCTTGTTGATTCTTCTTGATGGTGATCATGAATTGATACATCCACCCTTGGAATACATTTGATTCGGGTAAACCAAAAACCCGACTCAGAGAGTGATGATGTCATTGATTTCTTGGATGAAATCACTCCTGGGGATAAGTCTTGGAAATCTAGAGACAGCCGGTTTGGCCTTGATCAGGAACTTCTTATTTACATGCTTGATATAATTTTCCTGATCGTTATCCCAGGCTTTCTGAGCTGACTTGATGTCCAACTCTCCATACTCTTCAAAATTGGGTAGTTTGAGGAGGTCATCAAAGTAACCTCCATCCAATTTGATCACTACTTTCTCTGCTGACTCCTCACAGAGCGAGAAGAAGCCGAGTCATAACTGGAGGCACAGGCCAAAATGAATTCAGGGCATTGAGCGGACATGGGAAAACCCGCTGCAAGAGGTAAGCCACTCTCGGCTATCGCTTTCATCCACGGAGTTTGGGAGGAACTCCTTACCCTACTCCAGAAATCTTCAATATCTATATTCCCGAGCTCTGTATCTCGGATGTCATAATTGCAATCGATATATGATGGAGACTCCACCTTTCTAAACTTGTATTTCATTCTTCCTGACTTCTCAGTCTTTTCTTGCGATGGACCAGGGTCCGACATGAAGGATGTTGAAGGAAGAAAGTTTCGAAGATCAGGGGATGTCATGCCTTTGTGAAAATCTGACCTCTTTGGAGATGCGGAAGAACGGAAGAGTCCGACTGCTTGAGAGTATGTCGGGAATCAGAAAACCCGATGCGCTGAGAATGTCGGAAACTCTGGAAAGTCCGGCACTTTGATGATGTCGGAAACTCTGGAAAGTCCGGCACTTGTGATGATGTCGGAAACTCTGGAAAGTCCAGCACTTGTGATGATGTTGGAAACTCTGGAAAACTTTTGATGATGTCGGAAACTCTTGAATGGTCAATATACTTCGGGTCTTTGACCTTTGCACAACACCCTTCAAAACCCGAAAAGGAAGCAGGTTTTTGTTGAATTAAAACATGTAATCTTCTTTTTACCATTCATATACCAAACACATTTAATTCCAACAAGAAAATTAGGAAAAACACAAAGTGGTAATTTCGAAGAAATAAACCCTAAAACCTAAACCCGTTTGAAAACAACTCAAAAAGAAGAAGAATAAAAATCCCACAAAACCGGTAAGAAAATGAGAAGAAGTTCATCCATAATCAATCCATAAAAACTAAGAACAAAGAATGGAGAGAGAAATACCTTGACAGGAGAAAGGAAAGATCGAAAGCAGGTGATTGATCGGGCACAGGTGAGTTTCGGGTTTCGAGGTTGGAGAAGCATGCACGAAAATCCACGAGTTAAAAACACGTCCGGTAAAAATGACGTGTAAATCCACATATTTATAAGAAAATTTGCAATTAATACACCTCGGCTGGCACGTGCCAACTCACCCGACAACTCGACATTAACGCCATGTCAGCATGCTCGGGAGGTCCGAAAACCCGACACAAAGGTGTGTAGAGTAATTCGGGTTTCGGGTTGCGGGAAACAATTGACACAAAGCATGAGATGTTTAGATGCTTCAAAGTTCGAAAACCCGACATGAAGGACTAAATCGGACTTCGGGTATCGGAAGACAGGTGACACAAAACATGTTTGGATAAGGCATGTCCCGATGCGCCGAAGGTCGAAAACCCGACTCGACTCACTTGAAGCGGGTTTCGGGTTTCGGGAAACACAAGACATAAAGCATTCAAAACACATGTTGACCTGTTGGTGAAACCCGAAAACCCGATTTTCTCTAATAAAGGTAATTTTGCAAAACCAGCTTTAAAAATTTCGTAGGGGTTATCTGATAGTTTGGAGTAAACTCAAAACTGAGATAACGCTAGCTGGCTCCAGCTTGGGACTTCCTTTGTAATACCAAAGGAAGAGAACTCAGAATCTCTGGTCTTATCCATTGGGCTACGGAGTCTGAAAAGAAGAAAACCAAAACAAAACAAAACGAAGAAAGAAAGAAAATTAAAAGCAAACACACAACAAAAAGTAAAGTATGTACAATGCAAGAGAACATCTTGCATTAGTGATGGAAACGACTTTAGATGTTGTCCGCTAAAAGGTAAAGGGAGTAACCCTCCATCCAGATATGATAGAAGGAAACTATTTTCACCATTCAGCTCATGGATCTTGAAAGGCCCTTTCCACAAAGAATCGAACTTCCCGTGCATTCCTTTTTGTTCCCTCCTCTTATCCCAAAGCAACACCAGGTCTCCAATCTAGAAATTACGCTGCTTTGATTTCTTGTCAAAAATTGTCTTCACTCTGCTCTGATGATCTGCGATGCGATCAACCACCTTGCTTCGTTCCTCTTCTAGCCTGGCTAGGTACATAACCCTCTTCTCAATAGAATTTTGAAAGGCCGTATCTTCAACTGCTTTTGCCAACTGTAAGGCTGGCAATTCTACTGAAATAGGGATCTCAGCATCAATCCCGTATAGTACTTGGAAAGGGGACATTCCTATAGCCGCTTTGGGGTAATCGATCAGCCCACAACGCATCATACAATGCTTTGTGCCATGTCCTCTGGTTTTCATCTACTAGTTTTCTAATTATGGTAACCAGGTTCTTGTTGCTGGATTCAGCTTGCCCATTGCCTTGGGGATAATAATCAGATGAGTGAGCCAGGGTGATGCCGAATCCATAGCAAAATTCTGTCAACTCATGCGATGAGAAATTAGAAGCATTATCAGCTACAATCTTATGAGGCACACCGAATCTGACAATTATATTTTCTTTAAGGAACTTGCAAACAGCTTCAGAGGTTGCTTGCTTGATTGGTGCGGCTTCTACCCACTTGGTAAAATAGTCTGTAGCAGTCAGCACGTAATTATGTCCGGCACTAGAGGCAGGATTCAATGTTCCAATGAAATCAATTCCCCCACTGGCGAAAAGGTTCTTGATCACTACGGGCTTCGGAAGAAGAGCTGCTAGCTTGGGGCGACCAACGAAATGTTGACAAGCTTCACACTTTGACACCCATTCTGCTGAATCTCGAAAGAGAGTAGGCCAATAGTACCTAGCCCGCAGGATCTTATAAGCTGTTACAGAAGATGAAAAATGTCCTCCGCATGCTAGGCTATGGAAGGATTCTAACAACTTTACCTGTTGTGATTTATCAACACAACGCAGGAAGACACCATCAATACCTTTCTTGTATATTCCGTTATTCCACAAAAGGTATTTTACAGATCTCAGCTTGACTGTCCTCTTCTCCTTATGGCTTAAATGCGGGGGCATTCACCATAAGTTAGGAAGAAAGCAATATCCAGTGTACCATTCGTCAGTTGTACTCACGAAAAGCACCAAGGGCAGCTCTGAAGAAGCATCTTGAGTCTTTTCACATTCTGCCTCAACATGATTTTCTGCAATCAATTGGCACAGGCCCCTTCCTCGTACCAACTTGGTAGGTCTGATGTCCAAGTCGTACTCCTGAACTTTAGCTATCCAGGTACCTCGTTGACTCCCCAGCTCTTGTTGAGTCAAAATGGATTTAACGGCAGTGTCGGGAATGAGAACGAGAGTATGGGAATTTAGCACATAGTACCTGAAATGCTTCACCGCTCGTACCACCGCATAAGCATGCTTTTCAATTTGAGACATCTTGATTCATGCTCCTTGATGGGCAGCTCATAAATGCGATGGGAGCTTGATGCTTTCCCGTTTTCTGCATCGGGATGGTGACCTTGTGTGAGCGAGGCGTAGGCTGTACATGATGAAATCTTTCTTGAAGTCTGGACATACTAGGATAGGAGCGCCAGCAATTGCCCTTTTGATTTCTTGAATGCAAGCTTCCCTTCTGTACTCCATCGAAATGGAACTTTGCCTTTCATCATCCCTAGGATATCCTTGGTTTTGTCAGTGAAATCAGGTACAAACCTTCTTAGGAAATTAACCTTTCCGAAGAAAGAGTGAACTCCAGTTTTACTTGTGGGTAGGGTAAGGCTCTGAATGGCCTTTACCCTTTCTGGGTCAATTTTTGTTCCTTCTCTAGTCACGATATGACCCAGCAATTTTCCTTCGGTCACCCCGAACATAGACTTCTTGGGATTGATGAAATCCCGTGGCGCTGCCTTTGCATCTCAAAAGTACCTGCTCCAAATGATCATAATGATCACTCCGTTTTTAGAGAAAACGGTCAAGTCATCTAAATACACAACTATGACCTTGCCCATCAGGTCTCTGAATGCCAAGTCCATAGCTCTCTGAAAGGTAGCTCCGGCATTGATCAAGCCGAAAGGCATCCTCCTGTAAGCAAAGGTACCCCATGGGGTTGTGAAGGCCGTCTTGTGTTGATCTTCCGTAGTTACCTCAACTTGATTATATCCTGAAAATCCGTCGAGCATGGATAGCATTTCAGATCCGGTAACGAGTTTGTAATACGATCCATGATAGGCGAGGATAGTTATCCTTGATGAAGTGATTCGAGTTAGGAAGTCAACACAGATTCGGATTTCACCATTCTTTTCTGGCAGGGACGATGTTAGCCACCCAAGTGGAGTGATGGATTGGAAAAATAATCGGCATCAACATCTTGAATTTCATGAGGATAGTCACTGAGATCTTGGGATTATAATGTCTTTGCTTTTGCCTATACGGCTTCACATCGGGTTTCAAAGGAATCTTTGTCTTTGTACGTCTTTGGGTTTGAAGGATTTTAAATCCGCATAAGACCGAGGCCAACACATCCATGTATCTCTTGAAGTGAAGTGAATCTTGCTTTTCTTCGAGGAGAACAACATTTCCCAATATTCACCATCGAGGTTGATCGAGACGAACCTAGATTGATTTGATCTACCTCGGAAGAAGAAGCTCCTTGACTTGCCTTTTGTTTTGAATAAAAGCGATCATGCTTGTCAAACAAACCCTCCAAAGAAACCAAACCTTTTGGTATCTTGTTGCCTTTAAGCTGAATAAACTCACCATCAACCTCTTGATATGGATCTGAGATAGTTTCACGGAAGGCTGATTCAGAACCTTCAAAGTATAACTCACTGAAATTGTCAGCCTTTTCTAGAAAAGCTAACACCTGTTGATCATCATTGAACACTTGCCAGTGAGTTGCATTATCTGGGATACTGGGACGGTACACAATCTCGATGGAGTATGTATCTTGCTTGAAATGAGGATGAGGAAGAAGGAGGGACGCAGACACGGCTAAAGAATCAGCCTTGTCATTATAATCTCTCAAAACTGCCTTAATAGAAAATGCATCAAAGCATTCTATACTATCCCAAACTTTGTTCCTGTAATGTCTCAAGCGATCATTTTTCACCTGATAGATTCCCGGACCTGGTTGACAATCAGCTCCGCATCCCCTTGGACTTTGAGATTTCAGATTCCCTTCTGTCTGGCCATTTCTAATCCTAATAACAGGGCTTCATATTCAGCCGTGTTGTTAGTATTATCAAATTGCAACTTGTAAGCTGATGGGAAAATTTCTGAATTAGGAGATATGAGAACAACACCAGTGCCTGATCCGGTGGTTGAGCAGCTACCATTGAATTCGAGGTCAAATAGCATTAGGATCTTCTTCCTCGACATCTACAGTGGGTATCTCTGAAGTCATGAAATAATTTCCAAAGCTAGCATCTTCGAAAAGAATTTGAGCTTTAGGATCATCTGATTTAGTTACCAAATACCTCGCTGCGGTTCAGGATGGAGAACCTGATGAACCCCATTGACTGGGATCTTGGCTTTGGTCCAATCCATGCTAATCTCTCCTCGACATCTTTACAAAAACCCCTACCCAAGAGGATACCGTAAGCTGCAGGGATGTCAGCAACTAGAATGGTCATTTTCACTCTCTTTTCTGGGAAAGCAACAAATGCGAACTGTGCATCTTTGATTTGACCAATCAAAGGAACTTGTTTGGTTTCCATAGAGTAACACCATCCATATGACTTAGTCAAAGTAAGCCCAAGAGCATGGGCTACTTTTGAGGGCATAACATTGTCGGAGGCCCCTGAGTCGATGATGCAATTGCTGAGTTTAAACCCATTTATAAGTAAAGACAAATAAAATGGTTCAATCTTTCCCGAAGAAGAAGCAGAGGTCAGATTGTTCTGAGGTGGGATTTTAGTAGGATTTGGAAGGAGACCTTTTGAAGGTGATGGAACAACCGCTTTACTTCTGATGAATTTGGCAAGTTTTTCGAACTGTTCAGGATTTGACTGAAGGTATTCTGCTTCCGACATTTGGATTTTAGTTCTCTTTGCATGGTCAACAATGTCAAAAGCAGTATAAGAAGGGGTGATGGTAGGCTCAGTTCTGATCACATGAGCTTGAGCTGGGGCACTGATCTTAGGAGAAGGAGAATAAGGAGCAGTTGCCTTTTTGGTGACCTCTCTTTCAGTTTGTCGCTGAAATAGGAGTACCTCTTTTAACTATGGCTATGGGAAGTTCCTTATTCTTCTCCTTAGTGTTTTCAAGAGGTTTTCTGGGATTCTGAGATTGGGATCGAGTGAAGACAGCAAATGACTGACCATCTGGTGCACATTCATCTTCATCGTATTCCAAATACCCAATGCTGGAGTCGCCAGCCGAATCATCATAAGACTCATCGGCATATCCTGAAGCTTCAAAAGCCTCCAGAGAATCTTGTTCTTCTGGTTCTTCGTCTTCTTCAACTATTTCTACTGCTGCATTGATAGGAGGAGCTTCAATTGCTAGCCTCGGTTGAGCAGGAGTTAATCGCGGCCTATCCCTTGCAGGTGCACCATTATTGTTATTGAAATTCCGTCTAGGGATATCCCGATACGGAACATTGTTCACCTGCTGAGACATTTGCTTTTTTAAAGCAATCAAATCATTAGCCATTTTCTAAAACATAGGATCAGTATTACCTTGAGAAGAACCTTGATTTTTGAGTTTGGGTATGTCCTTCTTGATCCTTCCGGCCAAAATGAGATCATCCTCTATTTCAATAGCTGTTGACTGAGCAACATCCAAATTTGGGATAACCGACCTTCTTAATAAAAAGCTCACATCAGGAGGTTGAGCATTAATGAAGAAGCATTTCTGATTTTCGGAGTTGGAACAGCTACCTCCGGAATCTTTCGAATCAGTTTATTAAACTTGGCCACAAAGTCCCACATGGGTTCATGAGATTCCTTCTTCATATGAGTAAGTTGAGCTAACAAGGCATGAGAATCTTCGGCTGGTTTGAAACGTGCTTCGAACTTGGTCCGCATGGTAGTCCAGTTTGTGATGCATGCATTTGGAAGATGATAAAACCATTCAGCTGTTGCACCGTGCAACGTCTCAACAAAAAGTCGACGAAACATCTTCGTGAGCTACTCAAGAATGCCGCACGCTCTGAAAGAAAGATGCAACGTGTTCATCGAGGATCTTGCTTCCCATCCCCATTAAATTTGGGAATGTTTTTACGTGATCCATGTGGTAACTCATGCAATGGTGGAGTTAAAGAAAGAGGACCAATAACTGCACCCCAAGGCACGAGGTTGTTTTGCCATCCTTACGAAAAAAGTAGTGCGTATAGGGATGAGTAGAGACAAGAGTAATGCATGCGACAAATTTGAGGATGCTTCCCGTTCCATGGGGATCGGTGTCTCGAGCAGGTGAAGAACTTACTGGTTCGGTTAGAAGCAATCAATTTGTTGGGAGACAGGCTGAAATTGTCTTTGTTGTAGCAACTCAAAGAGTGGGTCAATTTCACCTTGGGCTCGGCGGGACCAGTGAAGATCTTCTGGCCAGCAGGCTGGGAAAGAGACCTTTAAAAATAAGGCAAATACGGAGTCGCGGACACCAAGAGGATAAGCTTTATACTATAAATCCGTATTCCCAGTAGAGTCGCCAAAAGCTGTTGGTTGGATATTTTGTCAACCCAAAATATGAGGTTGACCACGGTATATGGGATTAAATCCCTCCTCAAAGACAGGTGAGGCTGCACCTTTGCTACTAATCTAAAACACAAGAAAACAATATATACAGTATTCACACTAATCTAACCATTGGGGTTGGGATAGAATCCGAAATCCGCATTCACGATTTAAAGGTATTGCTTTCGTAAATGAGCGGGGTTAGAAACTATTCTGATGAAAGAAGCACAATGGAAAGGAAATGAGAGAAACGTATTTTCTTTCGAGTAAATGAGCACGAAATAATCATACGAGCTTTAGATCATAAATATAATGTCTGAGATGATTAGAAACAATAAGATCTTATACGAAAAGAATAGCTTAAGATCATGAACGTAAGAACAATGTCTTAAGAAAGATATATCCACAACACAAAGTTTGTAAAATAATATCAACTCCTATTCTTTGAAATGATTGAGCGAAAACACAAAGTTTTCTTCTTTCAATAGCTCGAATATTAAAAAAATCTCGACCCTTTGGAATGCATAAGCATCCCTTATTTATAATAAAAGGAGCGAGAGAAAATAGGATAAATCCTAGAAAATAGTGTTCTTTAAAAGTGTTCTATTTTGCTTGATCTCTCACGCGGAGACCAAGTCAAAATTTGCTTCTATATGAAACAGAAATGAAAAAGACATGTCGATTTCAAGATTGAAATGACATGAAACATCAAAATTGTCTGAATCATCATCTTTCGCTCCTTCATCTTTCTCTTCCTCGGCTGCACTGTTTGTTCCGAAATTCTTGGAACCTTGAATTATGCCTTGCATTTCATTTTCGTCGGAGTGCAGTAGAATGATCATTCCAAATTTCGCGAGGTTTCATGGATATCACTAGCACTTGCGCAGGAAGCTTTTTCAATCTTTTCTTTGAGCTTTCTCAAGGCCTCAAAAGAATGTTCAATTCTTACAAATCGATCGATGATCTCAATACCAAATCCGTGCGTTGGTTCATCTTTGAGCAGAGACTCTTGGACTTGTTTGAAAAGATCATCTCTGCGATAGGACACTGAGTTTCCAAGCGACACCTTTGGACAAATCTTGACAACTCTCTTCAAATCACTTTTCCATCAATCAATTTATCCCTTGATTCTCTCAACTTAGCGCGAGGCTTCGTTGAGAATCCTCACCCTGAACCTGATGGCTTTAGTCAGCTGAAAATGCTTATCCGTATGTGGGATAACGCCTTCTTCTACCAAGAGATGTCTTTGGTATTTGCTTTAATACTTGGAGAGCTTCATAAGTCAAATCAAGATGTCAATTTCTTGAGAAAACTCATCATCCATCTTCTCTCCATCCTTTGAATATCCCCCACAGTTGATGAACTTTCACAACGTCTTGTATCACCTCCTTCCCTGTTGGAGTAACCTTTGGATCCATTCATCGACCACTCTTCCTTTTTAGCAATCTTCTCAATTGTAAGTGCGATGAGAAATCGAATCCGGCGAGAGGAGAGAAGAAGATGGTATGGATTGAGGGTTTTGAGAGTTTAAGCAAAACCTCGAGTCATTGCTCCACTTTTCCTTTAAGCTCATCTCTGTTGTCTTTTGTTTCTTTCAACCACGGCTGCAACACGTTTGTGGCATCCCGCGCATCTTGTTGCGCCCCTTCCTTTGTCACTCTTCCTAGAGCCACCACTGGTTATCGATAATCGAGAGGCTTTATGTCCTCTTTAGTTTTGTCGATCGCGGGAGTGCTATCTCTGCGAACTTATCTCTGAAGCGTCCACAAAACCCTTGAAAGCTGTTTTGGGTTTCTTGCTGATTTAGCGGTAGGAGCCTTGAGTGAGCTGAAATCAAAAAGGTGGTAGGGCACAATCACCTTCCTCTTCCTCGGAGTTTTCTCGAGTAGCCATTGCGGCGTATCGGAGGAGTTGCCACGGTTGTAGAAGCTGGTATCATACTCTCGAGGGGAGAAGATTTCTACTAGTGGAGGAGGAATAGTTACCAACGTGGTAGTAGATCCGATAAAAAGAGGCACGGGGGGCGTGTTGGTGATCACTTGGGTCCCAGCGAGAGAGAGGGTAAAAGTCCGGAGAAAATAATGGCCATTACTGAATAATTTGATGGAGAATAAGGAGGTAGGAGTGGTTGTGAGGAAAGAGGCATAGATTCGAGACTCCAAAGCCTTGGATGCGAGAGATAAGGTCTCTTCGGTTGAGCAATCAGCAAATGGTGAAACCAGAGGCTGGCTTCCTTCTCCTTCCAAAGTAATTTCTCCTATTTCTGGTGGTGTTGGTGATTCTGGCACATTCACCATTTCAACTGGAGAAACAATTGAAGAGATTTCTCTTTCTTTCCTCTTTTTGACAATCTTGACCTTTATAGGCCCCCTAGAAGATTTTCTGTCCTTTTCCTTTTTGGAGGGCCCCACCTCTGAAGCAACCAACTTTGAAAACTTATCATCTTTAAAATTCATTCCCCAAGAGGAGAGCCATGCTTTGGTGCGTGCAAGAATTGGAGCCGACCTATCTGTAATGGAGGCTTTTTCACTGATTGACCAATCAATAGGTGGGAAAACATATTGATCTTCATTTAGTCCATCATAGGAAAGATCCAAAACACTTTCATTGTCACTGGTACCTTCGGGTAAATCAGCAAGCTCAAGTGTTTGAATCTCAGCAATTGTCAATCTGCTATTATCCTTTCTGCGAACAATAACCTCATTACGCAGATCAATCCAAATATCCTCTATGTTTGGCCTGTGCAGATGCAGGGTTCCATACGCCCTGAGCACTCCTCGGATGTCAAAACCATCTCGAGGCTTCATATGCTTCCTCAACTTGTCCTGAAGCTCATGGATAACATTTTTAGCCTTCACCACTGTTGAGCAAGTGTATCTCCCAATAGAAATTGGGAAGGATACTGACAGCCTTATGTTTACTTTGTTGGAATTTATGGAAATCCACACAGTGCCTAACAATTCCATCAATATCGGTTTATCCCCTGGATATCGGGGTAGGTGAAAAGGATCCCCAGTACATGACCACCCGAAGATATGTGAACTTCTTGAACTGTAAGAAGACACATCCCCATTTGGAAACTTCAGCCCAGGCCTCATCGAGACTCTTGTCTTCCTCGATTCGAGGTTTAGCTACGAGATGTTTTCATAGAAGAAGGCGTCATTCACCCCATACGAATTGATCTTGGGATCCCTTCTTGTCGGTTGAGGAAGTATTGATACACATGACTCCCTGTCCTGCTTCCCTTAGTATCAATCCGGGATAGTTCCTCATCCGGACATTGCATATGTGACATATGAAGACATATAAAATTTCCCTGTGGACAAGACTGTTGTCAGTTGGGAATCTATCTCATTACTAATGAGAGTGCCCGATCAATCCCTTGTTGATTCTTCTTGATGGTGATCATGAATTGATACATCCACCCTTGGAAAACATTTGATTCGGGTAAACCAAAAACCCGACTCAACAAAGTGATGATGTCATTGATTTCTTGGATGAAATCACTCTGGGGATAAGTCTTGGAAATCGGAGAGCGGCCGGTTTGGCCTTGATCGGGAACTTCTTATTTACATGCTTGATCTGATTTTCTGATCGTTATCCCGGGCTTTACGAGGTGACTTGATGTCAACTCTCCATACTCTTCAAAATTGGGCGTAGTTTGAGGAGGTCATCAAAGTAACCTCCATCGATTTGATCACTACTTCTCTGCTGACTCCTCACAGAGCGAGAAGCGAGTCATAGCTGGAGGCCACGAGGCCAAAATGAATTCGGGGGCATTGAGCGGCCATGGGAAAACCCCTGCTGAGAGGTAAGCCACTCATCGGCTATCGCTTTCATCCACGGAGTTTGGGAGGAACTCCTTACCCTACTCCAGAAATCTTCAATATCTATATTCCCGAGCTCTGTATCTCGGATGTCATAATTGCAATCGATATATGACGGAGACTCCACCTTTCTGAACTTGTATTTCATTCTTCCTGACTTCTCAGTCTTTTCTTGAGATGGACCAGGGTCCGACATGAAGGATGTCGAAGGAAGAAAGTTTGGAGATCGGGGATGTTGCACCTTTGTGAAAATCGACCTCTTTGGAGATGCGGAAGAACGGAAGAGTCTGACACATTGAGGAGTATGTCGGGAATCGAAAACCCGATGTTGTTGAGATGTCGAGAAACTCTGGAAAGTCTGGCACTTTTGATGATGTCGGAAACTCTGGAAAGTCTTGTGATGATAGAACACTTGTGATGATGTCGGAAACTGTGGAAAGTCGGCACTTGTGATGATGTCGGAAACTCTGGAAAGTCCGACACGCCAAACCTTCCAAAATACTTCGGGTCTTTGACACTGCACAACACCCTTCAAAACCCGAGAAGAGAAATAGGGTTTTTGTTGAATTTCAAACATGCAATCTCTTTTTTTACCATTCATGTACCAAGCACATTTTGATTACAAGAAAATTCTGAGGAAATAACACCAAGTGGTAATTTCGAAGAGATAGACCCTAAAACCTAAACCCATTTAGAAAACAAACTCAAGAAAGAAGAAGAATAAAAACCCCACAAAACCTGGTAAGAAAATGAGAAGAATCCATACGCAATCAATCCATAAAAACTAGGAACAAAGAATGAGAGAAATACCTTGACAGAGGAGAAAAAGATGAAAAGCAGGCGATTCAATCGGGCACGGGTGAGCTTTCGGGTTTCGAGGTTGGAAGAAGCATATGAAAATCACGAGTTAAAAACACGTCGGTGAAAATGACGTGTAAATCTGCATATTTATAAGAAAATTTGCAATTAATACACCTCGGCTGGCACGTGCCAACTCACCCGACAACTCGACATTAACGCCATGTCAGCATGCTCGGGAGGTCCGAAAACCCGACACAAAGGTGTGTAGAGTAATTCGGGTTTCGGGTCGCGGGAAACAATTGACACAAAGCATGAGATGTTTAGATGCTCCAAAGTTCGAAAACCCGACATGAAGGACTAAATCGGACTTCGGGTATCGGGAGACAGGCGACACAAAACATGCTTTGGATAAGGCATGTTCCGATGCGCCGAAGGTCCAAAAACCCGACTCGACTCACTTGAAGCGGGTTTCGGGTTTGGGAAACACAAGACATAAAGCATTCAAAACACATGTTGACCTGTTGGTGAAACCGAAAACCCGATTTTCTCTAATAAAGGTAAATTTTGCAAAACCGAGCTTTAAAAATTTCGTAGGGGTTATACGATAGTTTTGGAGTAAACTCTATTTTGAAACTTGCGATTTTATAGTGTTGTCATTTGTTTAAATATTATGGATGCTTATAAGACCCATTCGGGCACCTGTTTGATATTGTAATAAATAGACAAACTTGTTGTATCCACATGTGTTATTTGCACTAATTTATAAGACCCTTATTTTGGGAAAATTTGATTTTTGTAACTATCATATGTGGTTGGAATTAGGGTGTAAATTTATTACACTACTTGATGGTTTGTAAAGGCACTGGGTGATCATTTTCTGATTATGGCGAGTTCACCAATTTGGGTAAGCATACGAGTTTATAATATATCCCTTTACATTTCGGTGTACTGAGATAGAATATTTACATATTCACGTTGATTAAGATTTTGACTATAGCCATTTACGGCATTGATGGTTTAATTATTCTGGATAGTGAATATTTGTAGTTGTTATCAAGCATAATCACAAAGTGTCGGTTGAACACTAGCTTCCATTATAGATGGGTGTTATTATCTGACTTATTATTTATGATGGCGATACAATGTTTTTAGCAGATTCACGTGGATTTAGTTGTTGACTATAGCTATTTTTGGGCATTGATAGTCTATTTTATTCTAGATAGTGAATACTTGTAGTTGTTATAGTTTGATTGGACAGTGAGCACTAGCCTAATTATGGGCAGTTTAGATGTCTGGTATACTGATCTGTGTTATGAAATTGTAATTTAAGTAATCGGGTCATGTATCACAAAGTGACAGTTGAACACTAGCTTTCTGTAATAGAATGGGTGTTATTATCTAGTCAATTATTTGTGATGGCATTACAGTGGGGTATGACAGTTCATAGTTGTGTGTAGAGTTGATAGGGTTTGCAACATTTCAGTTGAACACTAGCTTAATTGGGTGTTATTATCTAATCGGTTATGTGACTAGCTAATCAACTATTTGCATTTATTTTAACCTATAATGTTATTTTGGGTTCTTGTATGTGTTTGTGCAATGCAGGAAGAGATAACATTATTTGAGGGTTGATAAACAACTTTTTGTGGACAAAAATCCTTCTCAGTAGGGAGGAGTGATCAGGGGATATTTTTAGTGTCAAAAGTTCCCTAAACTTCCTAGACCATGCCAATCAGTGTAGTAGAGCCTTCAGAGATATTTCCGACGACTATAAGAACATGAAAAATGGACACTTTGAGCTCAAGTTATGTCTAGTCAAAGTTCAGTTAACAGGAAGTCAACTTTGGTCAACAGTCAACAAGTGGACCAATGGCAAGGTGACATGTGGCAATTGGCGACAATGAAAAATTGATGGTCTTGTAATTTTTTAAAAATCAGTTTCATGGTATATAGTTCGTCGCAAACTTTTAGATGCATTTTGAACAGACCAAATCTGAGTTTGTATGCGAAAGATATGCATAATCAAATTTGTGGTCAAATGATGACGTGGCACACTCTAACATGGACAAATGGCATATTATGGGCATGACACTTGGCAGGTTTTTAGTGGATTTGGATTTAAAATAATAATAATAATATTTTATTTAATCCATTCCATGGGAATAAGCCTAATCCCATGGGATAACAAGGATTTGTGGACAAAAAGCTATTTAAAGGCTTATCCTATTCCTTTCCCACCACATGTGGCGTTAATGGCTAAATTGGGTGCCTAAACCTATGGAAGGGGGATTTGAACCCAACACCTCATCTAAAAAGATAAGTAGCCTTACCAACCCGCCACCCTCTTGTAAGTGGTATAAATAAAGCTCACTTGTATTTGTAATAAACAAGTGCCAGGTCTGTGTCAAGCCAATAAGCAGGCAGTTTTGGAAAAGTGTAGTTTTGGGGCACTTCTACTCACTTCCAAATCTCGAGTTATATATGAAAGTTTCTCAAAATTTTGAGACGATCACAATGGTGTGATAATTTATCCGATTTAGAGATTTTGTGATAGAGTTATGTGCTGTTAAAGTCACACAAAGGCATAGAACCAAAGGGAGACACCATTGCAAGTGGATCAGGAAGGTGAAGGACAGAGGTTGAGCTCCATTAACGTCCTTTGAAGGTCTAAAACATAGTTTTATAGGTTTTTGATTCATTATTGGTTAATATAAATGTTATTGTATTTACATATTTTAACATTATTAATGGATCGGTTCACCACAAACTCGGGGACGTAGGAATTTCGAACCCCGTAAACAATTTGGGTGTTGTGTTCGATTTTATTTTCAGTTTCTGATATTTGCAAGTAATTTAAATTCAAAATATGAATATGGATGCAACTATAATCAATAATTGATAAAATTGGGAAATCAATTAAATCTGAAACAATGATTTTGGGGCTTTCAAACGAATAGTGAAATTTTGAGTAAATTGTAAACTTAATTTCAGTTCAATTCAGTCCTAAATTAGATTCTAATCAATTTTTGGAAGTCTAAAATCCTTTTAAGTTGATTAAAATTGAATATCCTTGAAAGTGTTTAAAAGTGAACAAAATTAAACACTCGTTTTCAGATCACGCGCCTTCAAGTACGCCTTGTTCCTACATGTGCATCCTATGTGTGCCTTCTCCTTAGGGAAATATTATCCGCTCAACACCTTTACTAACTTCCAAGGCACATGAACAATTTGTTCCCTCTCCACTTGAACCTTTAACTCTGGTGTACATAAAGAAAGGAAAATTTAAGAAGGATGAGAAGATGGAAGAGTTTATTCGGGGAGAGTGAGAGGATACCTTCTCCTAAGCAAGCAGGAAACAGTTCGATGTGGAAACAATTGTAGACCTGTGTGATGATGACAGTGAGGAAAAAGAGTAAGAAAAAAAAGAGAAAAACAATCCTAAGAAGAGCAGTGGGATAAAATATCAATTGAAGAACCAAGTCTCAAAACCTATGAATATTTTGGAAACATCTAATAAGGAGGTGTCAACCACCCAAAATGAGACATTTGTGTTAGAAGTGGCTATTATAAAAACTTTGAGTGCCATGGGCACACTCTGCACTTGGGCCCATTGTCCCCTCTACCTCTAATTCTTCATTTTCTGGGTATGACCATAGTTGGAGAGAAAGAAAAGGAAAACCACCTCTAATATTTTTGCTCCTAAGTTTGATACAGTGGCAACTCTGTTAGGTACTACTCCTCCCCTGCTAAAAAGGATAAGGTCACATCAAGACTAGTATCAGATTCTCAAGGCCAACAATTCATGGAGATTGCTAAACCCAAGCTGGACAAAAATGAAAAAGGATCTAGGGATAAGTGATTTGGAACTAACAAGAATTCCCCTTGGAGAATCAACACTGAAAGTGAAGTGCATAACATGAAGGGAACATTGTTCGAGTAATTGAAAGAGTTGAAAAATTCAAACAGACACAGGAGCAGTTGGAGGAGAAAAATCAAATTCTATCAAATTTCATCAAGTCCTTATTGGTAGAGGATAAGGTACTTGACCCAACTCCCTTAGCTTCAATTCCACCACCTGTCATTCTATCTAATGATGAGGTTTAGGCCATTAAAGATATTCATAAGCATGCCACTTATGGGAAGGAAATGGAAGCCTTAGTTGATGACATGATAATCACAGGTTCGAATTTTATTGAGGAAACATTCAAATAATATGATAAGGTTGCTAAAATTCAGTTGAATTTTACCACTACACTCACTGGTCTAGATAGAGAGTTGAAATTGTGGTGTGAATGTATCCAAGATCTTAGGTTGATGAGTGATATAGATGTGCAAGTTCTTTTGGAAAATAAGGTATTCGATGATGCAAAGATGAATTTGTCTAAGAAATGGGTTTTCAGCATCGAATGGAAGATAAAGGTTCTTGAAGAGGCCATTGGTGAACTTAGAAATATGTTGTAGAAAGGAGAATCCTTTAAGGCTTGTATCACATCTGCCTTCCATGATATCCACTGTCAAATTTTCAAGGAGAATTCAGAAGATAAATTCACAGTCCAAGAAATCAAGTCTCGGTTCAAGGATTTTGTCAAAGAGGATTTTTTCAAGTAGGACACCATGTCCAAGGATAAAATGAGAGAAATATGTTCACTTCAAGTAGCTATCACAGAAGCCAATAAGGAATTCTTGGAGCACACAGAATTTGGAAAAGAGATGGATAAGTGTCTAAGCATTTGGACTCATGCAACTATGAACACAACTATTCCCCGGGGCATGGAAATTGTAGAGGCATTAAATATATTTAGGATCCAAGTGCTAAAAACAAAGGGTGTTGCAAGAAATTCCTCAAGCATCTCAGCTCCTAGTTCATAGTTTCTTGTTTTACTTTAAATATCTAATTAAGGTGGCTATTTTCTCTCTAGCCATGTGTTATGTAAGAAAAAGACAAATTGAAGTTATAATACTTAATTAGATATTAATCTTAAGATTAAAAGAAGGGAAACTGAAAAGGCTCTTTGTAACCATTTCTAAGGTTATTTAAAGAAATTTTCTTGTCATTTAGAGGGATCAGATTTTTATATCTTGGATGTAAAGAACATTGAATTACCAATCAATACAGAAGAAGTTCCATCTTCTCTCATGATTTATCTCTTCATGTTCTCTGTCTGATTCATGAGAAGCTATGCGTATCTAAACAAGAAATTTGTGTCTTTTAGTTGATATTGTGCTTAGAAATTTGTGTCTAATGCATGCACGTCCTGTGTTTTTATATGCATAGTTTAAATCTTGTTATTTTACCAAGCATAAGTAAGATATCATTCTGTAATATATGTGTCTGAAATTTCTCCTCTCTTCATTTTCTGAATACCAGTTCTTCTATTTCCCTTTCTTCTGTATTGAGAACTTTTAAATGAAGGCATCTAAAATATCAAAATCCTCACTAAGATATTGAACAAATGTGTATATTGTAAATAAGTAGTTTTGATTTTCTCTTTTGTGTTCAATAAGGGAACCTCTCCCATAAAGAGGAGGGATTCCTTTCCCCATCATTACTTGTTTCCAAGATCAAATTTAACTACCAACAGAAATAAAATGGGACTTACACATATTGATGATCACAAATCCAATAGCTTAATGAGGAGAAGAAGAGATACAATATGCTATATGAAAATAATGAAGATGAAGAATCTCTTGAAGGTAATGTTTTTAACTTCACGCAATTGACTAAGAAACTCAAATCATTGTCTTTTGTCTCCCTTCCTCTAGATGATTTTATTACATATGAAGATGAGGAAATGACAACCTTGAAAAGAGAGTTCATGCAAAGAATTTTGAGCATTGCAGAAGGAAATTATGATCCCTAAATCAACCTTGAAATTATGAATTATGTTGAGGCTATGCAAGAAAGATATGAGCATCTTGAAGCACTTCATAATGGTGAAAAATAAGAAACTCATCTTTCAAAATAAGATCTTGATGATTGTCCATATTATGAGGTTTTTATTCCTAAAATATTCTTGTGTAATTCTCATGAATGATTTATCCTTGAACCTTCCGATGAGATTCAAATCAACACCTTGGAGGATGATGAAGAAAACATGATAGTTGAGCCTCCATTCATAAATTCATTTTGGCTTGAGGCATAACCCTTTGGAGAAACAACGGGTACAAGAAATGAAGATTCTTGGTCTATTATAGATAAACTAGAGTTTCTAAGGACCCTACTAACCAAAAATATATTCAAGAAATCAATTCTCTATCCTAAATTCAAGCTATTCAAGAGGATTAATTTGAGTTAATCATTGATGATTTTATTTTTGATTTTGTCTCTCCTTTTGATTCATGATTTTCCAGTGATGAGATGGAGAATATCAAAGAATCAAACTTCCTTCTTGACATAGTCATGGATGAGAAAATTAAAAAATACCTCTCTGAGGTTCCGATGTCCTTACTTTCACCAAAAGGGTGTAATGATGATCACCATAGAAATTATGGAGTATTTCATTTTCCTTGTGAACAAGAAGACTCTATAAGGAATGCTTAAGATGGAGAAGGAGATTTTTCTCATGTTGTAGCCCCAATGTTGTACTCTACCCCCTATCACAAGAATGATCTAATGGAACTTGAGATGTAAAGTTCACCCTTCCCATATATCATGGATCTCTTCTCTCTTTCTAAAAATGATGAAGACTATGTATTCCAAAGCTTGCAATAAGGTAACTCATGGATGGAAAGACGTATGTATCATAAGGAGGAGAATTTTTCAAATGAATTCTGGCCATGTGTAGATCAGATTTCCAACCATCTCCTTGAGGCTCAATTTTAAGACTCTTCAAATGAAGGTGAAAGTAAGTACGTGACAACTTTGAAGGAGGATTCGTGTAAAACATCTTAAAGATTACAGAAGAGATTGAATACCCTCAATTAAGTCTCGATATATTGACCCATGCCATGGCTATGCAAGATAAGTATGATTTCAATAATGATCTTTCTTTTGATCCATAAGTACTTAAATATGAGATATAACAAGCGTATGAACTCAATTTTCTATTAAAAACCTCGGTGGATGAGAGTGAACGTGAAAATGAGTCTCCCTCTTTTTCATTCTATGAATAAGGTTATATTCATGGTGAATGGAAATAAAAGAAAATTATTAAATCTTCTATAGATACTTTTAGTCATGAATATAGCACCTCCATCATTGAGAGTGATACTAAGGCCGATGTTGAGCTGGTTTTTATAGAAAGTAATTGTTCATAACAACAAAGTGAGAATGTGCAAGAGCCTTGTGAATGGATTCAAAATCAGCTTTCTTTCACTATTTCTAAAGCCCCTACTAGTTTTGAACACAAATCCATGCTACAAAATTCACTAAATGATGATGAAGTCCTTCTACTAATGATGTAGCCTCCATTTTTGAAATCAATTTTTCAAAAAAACAAAGTGAGGGTCTCGAAGGATATTTTGTATGAGAAGAGAATCAAATTGTTCTCACTAATTATAAATTCCATAATAATTATTAGAATGATTTCATGCTAAAACCTTCACCTATTAATGGTGAATACCTTCAAGAAAAAATAAAATATTCTACTTTTGAGAACATGGAGGAATGGCTTCTCATATTCACGAAGCACTAGATGGAGACTCCTGAAGGAAAGACCTCTAAGCATGTTACAAAGTGGTCATTGGATGCAAGAGTGTTTTCCATGCAATATCAATATAAAGATGGAATATTGGTATTTATCCTTCTTCTCAAACCATGAAAATCCATCACAAGAGCATGGCATGATTATATAATGATCTTTGAGCTTCAGAGGTTTGAATTCATCCCATTGTTCCATGATGGTACGTACTTCTCCCAACCCATTTCAAGTATGTGTACATTCTTCCCCTGCCTCTATAAATTTCCCTCCCTGTAACATAGTTTCCATTTTTGTTGTGTGTTTTCTTTCTATTTTTGGTGGATTTTCCTTCATTGTTGGTGTGTTTGTTTGGTTTTTCCCCATGTGTGCTTGTTGCTTATGTTTGTGTTAAAGAAATGACTATATAGCCCAATGGACAAGGCACTGGTCTACGTAATGTCTTGAGATTGGAGTTCCTAATTATCATGTGCTCATTACGTTTGATATAGAACAAGCCCCCAAGCTAGAGCCAACTATTTTCATGTAAAGTGTTTAGCATGAAAAATTCAAACTTTTTTGTCATGAAAACCTAGACCTCATTTGAAAATACCTCTCCCGATCAATGTAAACATGTCCTCTCGCCAACTCTCGATTCCTGTGTCACCCTCATAATGGCTAGGAGGAATGTGATAATTTTATTTTCAATTTTATTTCATGTGCATGATATATTATTCAATCCGAGTCATGAATATATCTAGATCCATGAGAAGATAAGTGCTTCTAGAGGCTCCAAAAGAGTTATTTTTGACATGTTAACACCTAGTGAGCACCCTCTAGGAATGTACAAGGAAAAGTTAAAACTCCCAAATAGTGTGTTGTAGAGATATTAAATCATCCAAGAAATTTAGGAAATTTATGGAATAAAAATCAGGTTTCTGAACAATTTGTGTAACATCAAAGGTTATTCTTAGCATGGTATAAGGAAATGAAACTCATGAAAAATCTACTTGGCTTATTCGAATATATCAAGAGCCTCGGGAAGAATTGGAAAGAAATTAAATAATCATTAGAAAGATAACAATATATAATTCATTGTGAAAAACTTGTCAAAGGATTATGAGGAGAAAATTTGTAGATATGGGCCTAGAAAGTGTAGATCAAGACCTTCAATCTGGTGGAGATTTAAATGAATATTATTAGATTTACAAGGAGATTTGGAGGCTTATTAAACTTCCAAAGTGGATAAAATGGAACCATATAAATGTTACATAGGTTGAGTTTGACAATAATAACATTTTTCTTTCAGTGGCAGTTGGACCTTCCGAGAACCGCCCTGTGACCAAAATTGAAAAAGGGGCCTAAATTTAAAAAAGGAGGAAGAATAAGGTACTTAAAATGGTTTAATTTAATTAATGGTATGTTTTCCACTCAAAATTATATAAGGTTATCCTAGGAAACACTAAGGGAAGCTCTTGGGGAAAGAAGGCACTTGACAAACTATTTTTAACAGTGCAATGGTGACACCCAGCTTCCAAAAGTGAAAAATGCACACTTGGAGACCCATGATGTCCATTGTTTCCTTTTAAAATGTCAAAGAGGAACTGAGGGACACTTTAATGCACCACCACATGGAGAGGATAGGTTGCATCACTTAAAATGTAACTTTGGGTGTTAGAACATGTTTTCCACTCACTTTATGTTTTGACCCCTTTCTCATCTTTGAGCGAGACCCTATGCAAAATTATTATGGGGTGATGTCCCTTATTAAATTTTATAAGGGGACATGGTGGAAAATATAATGTGCCACCACATGGAGAGGAAGATTTTCGTCACTTAAGTTGTAACATGGAGTGTTGGGTAAGTGTTTTTCAACTCGCAAGTTCTGCCCCCTCCTTCATGATGTTCCTACCAAATGGCACATTTTTAAACCCCCATTTCCCTTTGTCAATTTTTCCATTAATAAATATGGTAAGGAAAATGAGGGGGTATGATGCCCAATTAGTAAGTTTTAACCCCATGTTTTCATCTCATCCAACACATGTTAAACAAGGTAGGTCAAAAGTATGTCAACCGGGTTTGTGAAGGAGGCGAGTGTAATATTCAAACTTAGCCATTTTTACTAATTTTTCATGTTGTAACACTCCCCATCATAATTTTTATGCTATTATGCTGCCCAAAGTATTCAGAAACCCCCATTGTTGAAAACACACTTTTTCTCATAGCTCTCAAATCCTAACTCCATTTGCCAAGAAACTTTGCCTGAAGCTTCCTTTCAGAATGCATTGGATATTAATTTTTTTCCCATTTATGCTCTAATTTTTCACGCCATCCACAACAATATTCTAGTAAAAAAATTTCCTTTTCAGATCCTTGGAGTTCTTGTGATTGAAAACACCTAAAAATTGGAGCATGAGATCACAATAAAAAACCTAATCTAACAAAACTAATTTCAGCTCAATCCAACACTCAAAAGGAACACTTATATTTTTATTAAGTCAACACTAGATCCATGCTAAAAATAGTAAGTAAATCTCAAAAACCTCTATGTAATTCCTCAAGTCCATAATTCAAGAAAAATTGGAAAAAATATAAAATTAGGAAAATTTTCTAAAAATAGAATATTAGGGTAGGGTGTGGCTTACTAAAAATAGTAGGTATCCAGATCAAGTAAAATTTCACACATATCTTCATCTATTCATTCCCTACATATCAATGCAATGACTTTGAACCGATATCCATTATGACCACCGAGTACTCAAATGTGGGAGATAGTGATGTGGTACATATGGACTGTAGGATTTAAAGAAAAGGATGATGAAATAACCATGACTATAATTTAGAGAACCAGGAATAGTAAAAAAGTAATAAGGTTTTAATCATTGAAGGTGGTGAAACACTTGCATTGCCTAGGCAATATCCTCTCACTTCATCTCACAAGGTCTCTAATGAGGATGCAAGTTCATCTCATTCAGAAAGAGAAAGAGGACAAAAGTTGATGATGTTAAAGTATCTCCTTTTATGGAGTCTCAGCAAGAGGGACAAGGTCGAAGAAAAACCTACGAAGCAACTTAAACCATGTGAGATCAATATTTCTCATTCCCATAATCATCTAGTAGATCTAGGTGTTCCTACTGAAGCACTTGAATTATCTCATCTTGTTCATGCTTTGGTCCCTTACCAAGCACATGAGATGCCTAGTTTCATTTCCACACATGCTAAGCCTTTTTCATGGGTAAATGACTTACTTGGAGAAGAATCAAGGATAATGCAACAAGTAGTGAAACCTAACCTTGAGGCCATCTTGAAATACATAAGGACTAAGAAGGGTAAGAAATCAAAAACAACTTCCCATTTATACATCGAGGCTTCCAAAGCTCAATATGTGGAGGTGGCACATCCAAAGGTAAATAATCCCATGAAAGAAATGAACCTAATGATTATGTAATGATGAAGGTCTCTTTGGGTCAAGCTACCCACGAGGGTGATGCTCACTTGTTCAAGGAGTCTTCAACTCAGATCCTTGCATGGAATGAGGAATACAAGAAAACCATTGATCAATTAGAGGAACATGTTAGGAATTTTTCTTCATATGTACAATCATTTCTTGAACCGGGTTCATCATCCTTGCCTCTAATTGAAGAAATATCTCCCATTTGTAGCTTTGATTCCTAAACAATCAAGAGAGCTCAGGTGTTCACCATGCAGGGAAGATCCAATGATAAATGGGTGGACATGATTATTGAAAAGGGGAAGACTTTGTTACCTGAGGTGCTTTCATTGTTTTAATATGTCTTAATTCTTGTGTCAAATATAAAAGATACTAGGAGAGAGATTGAGAAGGAAAATTCCATTTGGGGAAATATTTCTCACATTGGTCTCGAGATGACCTCTCTTGAACCTTACTTCTTAGTGACTCATAATGTGTTTTCATCCATTGCTATGAACTTTTCCCCATTTGGTCATGCATAATGATTGCAGTAAGGTACGACACGTTGAATGATTCCATTTCGGAGCTTGAGGAACATGAAGAAAGAATCAATGAGAACACATCCTTAGAAAGAATCTTGATTTCCTTTCAAGATCTAGTCCAGATAGTTGTAGGAGAACCCTCTTCGTTCAAAGAAAATAATTTGGAATCTCTCACAAATATTAGAGGATCTATTTATAATACTGCGAAAGATCGTGAGAATTGGTTCACATAGAGTAGAAGGCTTGGTATCATTCCTAATACTTGGATCAATATTTTGGAACATGTGCGCATCCAACATTATGAGAAGGTAGCATTTGTAGTGGATTGATATAGTAAGGAGGTAAAGGGCACAAATTTCATCATTGGAGATCTTCTGTGGAAGCCAGCTGAAGTTGATTCTTCATTAGAGGAGGATTCTTCATAAAGTAGTGTAGTATTTTTGTTTATCAAACCGAGCTAGGTGCACTTTGGAACTTCATCTAAAAAATTATACAAGCTCACCCAAAGTGTGTGTAGCCACCATATCCTCCCTCCTTCATTTTCTTATCAATATGTTAGACATGCGTATTCATAACCATTTATGCAAGGAAATAAAACATATCATAGTAATTTGGCAACACATATAATAAGGAAATCATTCAACATACAAAATTACTAAAAGTATTTGAATCCCCATCAAGCCATACTTAGATCTAGTAATCCTTGTAATGTAAACACAATTATCCATGAAAAAACATAATTGATTACATAATGAGAGTGTTGATTACATCACAAATTGTTTACAACTAGGTGCTAGACCATGCACACATATATAGTGCTCGTATAGACTCTAGCACCAAATCACTAGTCCATCAAAACTTAGAACTACTCAACACTAAGTAACTAGCTAGTGAACACAAGGGGTATATGCCTATTTATACACAATGGGGACTTTCCCTTTACCATTTACATGTAATTCTTAATAATAGGTGTGCTCTAATAATAACCCGCATGATTTATCCTTATTTAATCCTATTTTTATCTTGTTTCCATGCATCTCCCTTGTCTTTATAAATGTGTGTTTTGTCTTATTAATATATATTACTTGTCCTCTAAGTTATCTTGATTTTGTCTATTTTTATCTAGTGCTCCAAAAGTGGCTAAGTCCCAGTTATTCGATATGCATGCACGCAATCCTTGCGTGTTGATCTGCTTTTAATAAGGTACGCACCTCCGCGCATTGTTTTGCTTCACTTTTCCCCTTGCGCATGTGATTCCATGTGGTCATCCAGACCTATGTAAACCTATTTATACTTTGTGATGAGATGGCACTTAGTCAAATTTTGCAACTAACATTACCCCACACTAGGGATATTGTCCATCATTGACAATATTTGAACCAAAGAATGCTCTTCAAAAGAATTGCTTAAAGAATGAAAGAATAAAGAATGGGGTCCTTTACCCAATGAATCAAATAATAAGATTATACCGTATGTGCATGCATCCTAGGTTAGGCACGAGGTGCATAGAGCAGCTCTAGAAACTCCTTGTTCAAAATATTCTCTAGCCCCTTGCACCTGTGAGCTCCTTAACAACTTTTTCGACGCCGATTCAACATTGTTTGGAAATTTTTCAGGGGCCGTCTCTTTAACCTTATCCTTTAACTCCTTGAAAACTAAATCAAGGTATGAGGCCACTCCTTCTAAGGTATCCATTTTCCCCTCGACTAAGGGATAGAGCTCTTGGAGTCTTACCTCAAGTGTGTCTTTTACGACCTTTATCAAATATCTCTTATTAGCTACTTGAGACACGACCTTCTACGCCCAAACTTATTTTCCTTCATGGTGGCCCATTTCCTCTTCAACTCGACTCTTCCTTTGTGGTATGTTCTCTAAGTATGGGTTCAAAATATTGAAAATTTTCAAATGTATGCTCTGCCTTATTGATGGCCTCCTTGATCTCTGCGATCAATGCCTCATACTACTGTAAACTTCTACTCCACTTTTCCCTTGTTCTTCTTCTTCAACACTACTAAATCCTCATTTGTTGAGACTTTCCCAATCTTTCTCTTTATTATTATCATGCACACCAGGTCTTCTAGATACTCTAACTTTGTGGAATATACATCATATGTTTGTTTTACCGATTAAGGGTATATGATTGTGATGCTCTTGGTTATATCACATGCCTTGTCATATGCATATTATATGAGCTTATTTTGGTCCCTTATTTATTCTTTGATCTTTTGTATATGCTCATCATTTTACTCCTTGTCACTCCTCAACACTCATATAATAATGCCTTTTTGCATGCCACTTCAACTACCATCTTATTCAACACATTGGAGGATTACTCATCGAAGCTCGGTGGGATTCTTGATAGTGAGGATCATATTTGGATCCTTTTTCATCTTCCTTTTGGAGTATGCTTTGTTATTCACTTCAAACTTCGGATCCTCCATGTGTTTCTACATACTCCATGATAACATCTTCTTTGTGTGCATCTTTGCTACTTCTTGGTCAATAAATTCCCAACCAAACAATTATTCTTTTAGCACATGGAGCTCGGAATCTCACCCTCAATAACTTTGTTTGGTCATCAATGTAATTCAACGGTAGGGCTTGTAGAGGCTACTTCTTCTTCTTCCCCTTGGGTATCTCCTACACAATATTGAGTTGTGCACAACTCCCATCTCCTCCCGCAACAACCGTGTATTCCCCATTTAGTTATTCTGTCTCATTTTTCCTCCTATTCTTCTCCTCCGATCCTTCCTCATGCGCATCACACACTTCTTCATCATATTTCTCGGTCTCATCTTTGGGTTCCGTTGGTCTAAAAATCTTTCGGGAGGGAAGATCTATGGATAGACAAGCCAAGTGTGCAGTGGCATAGCCCCTCTTTGAGACAAAGCAAAGTGGCCGGTTTATTGTTATTCTACCAAAGGAACTGTGCAAGTCTTACAGTATTCTTCCTTCAGGGGGTTTGGGATCTCACCCTAGTAGAGGTGCTTCCAATGAAGAACAGAAAGGAATGAAGGAAGGAAAGGAAGGAAGATGGATCTGAAGGGAGAAAAGAAATGAATTCCAAAGTAGAAAGGTCAGAGGGTCTATGTTTTGGGTCGGTAGTAAAACAGATCCGAACCTACTTTCATAGACGAACAAATCAATACTGATGAACAAATGACAAAAAGTAGAGATATATCCAATAGAATAAACACATAGATCTAACATAAGAAAGATCAGATGCCCATAACACACATATTCAACACAAAGTCTTAATATTTGTATTAATGTTTTCTTGTTACAAAAAGTACAAAGCCTTTTCTTCTCACTTCTATTTTTCATCTAAAAAGTGTCCACCCTGAATACTACAAGTATCCAAGTATTTATAGAAGGAGAGGAGAAAAGAAGACAAAAGCAAACCAACCACTTACAAAATATCTAGAAAATATCTAAAAAGTCAATAGTTGACTTGGGCAAGTTTTTGGATGGCAACATCCCATGGTGCAACATGGATGATGTCATCATGTATGCCAACATGCTTTTTAAATATTTTACAAAAATGATCAATGGATCCCAAGAAGAAACTACTCTTCAGTGTAAAAGGGCGCACTTTTCAGCATGTCGACAGGAACTTCTCAGTGCCTTGGCGCACTTTTCAGCATGTCGACAGGAACTTCTTAGCGCCTTGGCGCACTTTTCGTATTTGACAGGACTTTCTCAGCGCCTTGGGCGCACTTTTCGTCATGTCAACAGGAACTTCTCAACGCCTTTGCGCACTTTTCAGCATGTCGACAGGAACTTCTTAGTGCCTTGGCACACTTTTTAGCATGTCGACAGGAACTTCTCAGCGCCTTGGGCGCACTTTTCAGCATGTCGACAAGAACTTCTCAACACCTTGGCGCACTTTTCTTCATGTCATAGGACTTTCTCAGCACCTTGGGTGCATTTTTTGTCATGTCAACAGGAACTTCTCAGTGCTTTGGCACACTTTTCAGCATGTCGACAGGACTTTCTCAGCGCCCAACTCAAAAAGACTGAAAAATGGCTAAGTCCTTAAAACTTGATTTTCGGAAGGGAATTCGGGCTTCTTCGAATGTTGTCAAACTTCCTTGGGGCCAAAACAAAATTTTGGTATGGTTACCTGCAAATTGCCCTTGACAATTTTGCAGGATAACAAGCTGGCTCTTTCTGGGGACTATCTTTGAGTGAAACTTAAGGGTAGAGAATCCCAGATTTTCATGTGCCTATCCATTGGGTTGGAGAGTCAAAAACAAGGGCGACCGAAGGGTGAACAAAAAGGAACAAAGAAAGGGAACACACAACATAGAAAGCAAACACACAACGAAAGCAAACTGTACAAAGAAGAGAGAAAGCTCTACTTCTTGAAGATCTTCAGATGCTGCCCACTATAGGGAAGTGGGAGCTCGGTTCCATCCAGATACGAGAGATAGAAACTATTCTCTCTGTTGAGCTGCTTGATCTTGAAAGGACCTCTCCATAGAGAATCAAATTTTCCATGCATTCCCTTGACTCTCTTTGCTTGTCCCACAAAAGGATGAGATCTCCCACTTGAAAATCCCTCTGCTTGGCCTTCTTATCGAACAATCTCTTGACTTGATTCTGATGTTTGGTGATTCTGTCAACCACCCTTACTCTCTTTTCTTTAAGTTCTATTAGATACATGATCCTCTTTTCTAGAGAATTTTGGAAAGTCTCATCCTTGATCACTCGTGCCAAGCATAGAGCGGGGAGTTCTGTGGAGATAGGGATCTCTGCGTCAATTCCATATAACACTTGAAAAGGTGACATATCGAGAGACCTCTTTGGAGTAATACGGTCTACCCACAAGGCATCATACAATGACTTGTGCCATGACCGCTGATTCTTGTCGACCAACTTCCGTATGATGGTTACTAGGTTCTTATTACTGATTCTCCTGACCATTTCCCTGGGGGTAGTAATCGAGGCATGGGCCAAGATTATCCCATATTCCTAGCAAAAACCAACAACTTCTCATGAGGAGAAGTTGGAAGCATTATCAGTAATGATTTTGTGTGGAACGCCAAATCTCACGATGATATTTTCCTTGATGAAGTTGCAAACAATTTCAGAAGTGGCATGTTTGACTGGTATGCCCTCCACCCATTTGGTGAAGTAATCTATTGCTGTTAGGACATAACTATGTCCAGACTTGATTGTGGATGTAGTGCTCGATAAAGTCAATTCCCCATTGCTTGAAGGGCTCGTCAATAATGACCGGCCTGAGGGGAAAAGCAGCCAATTTTGGTTTGCCAACAAATTGTTGGCAAAGCTCACATTTTACTACCCAAGTGGTTGTATCTCGAAATAGCGTTGGCCAATAGTACCTGGCCCGGATGATCTTGTGTGCTGTCACGGAAGAGGAAAAATGACCACCACATGCTGAATCATGAAAACTCTCAAGTAACTTTACTTGTTGCGGCTTGTCAACACATCGCAAGAAGATGCCATCAATTCCATGTTTGTACAAACCATCATCCCAGATGACATATTTGGCTGCTCTGAGCTTTATAGTACGCTTCTCCTTTGAGGTTAGATGAGTTGGGCACTCACCATAAGTGAGAAAGAAGGTGATATCAGAATACCATTCGTCACTAGTCATGACAAATAGAACCAAGGGTAGAGAATCAACTTTCTCCAGCTGGTCTTGTGTCCCATTAATGCAATCATCATTTTTTTAAGGACTTATTAATCTTTGTTTTCAGCCATAAGCTGACATAGGCCCTTACCCCTTACCAGCTTGGTTGGTTTTATATCTAGATCATACTCTTGGACCCTTGTGATCTAATTTCCTCGCACACTCCCTAACTCCTGTTGAGTTAAGATTGATTTGACTACCGTGTCAGGGACCAGTACTACTGTATGAGAGTTTAGAATATAATACCTGAAGTTCTTGACTACTTTGACAATGGAGAAGGCATGTTTTTCCAACTGAGACATCTTCAATTCGTGAGGCTTGAGGGGAGAGCTCATGAACGCGATCGGGGATTCAACATCCTCAGAATTCTTTTGCATTAAGATGGCCGATATAGTATGCTCAGATGCATAGCTATACATGATAAAATCCTTGGAGAAATCGGGACATACCAGGACTGGTGCACGAGTGACGGAGGATTTTATATCCTTGAATGACGCCTTTCCTTCTTCGCTCCACCGGAAAGTTGGTGACCCTTTCATCATGTTTGATATGTGGTGAGTCTTTTCAGCAAAGTTGGGAACGAAGCGTCTGAGAAAGTTTACTTTTCGAAGAAAGAGTGAACGTCGGTCTTGCTTGTGGGTAAAGTAAGGCCCTGAATAGCCCTAACCCTTTCGGCGTCTATTTTTGTCCCTTCTTTGCTAACAACGTGTCCCAAAGAACTTTCCCTCCGTGACTCGAAAACATACTTTTTCGGATTCAGGGAGATCCCGTGCTCTCGGCATCTAGTCAATACTTGCTCCAAATGATCGCAATGATCATTTCACCGCATTTAGAAAACAATTAAGTCATCCAAATAAACTACGATGACCTTCCCCATCATACCTTTGAAAGTGAAGTCCATCGACCCGTTGGAAGGTGGCGCCAGCGTTGGTTAGGCCAAAAGGCATCCTGCTATAGGAAAATGTGCCCCAGGGGGTAGTGAATGTTGTTTTGAATTGGTCTTCAGGTGAGACTTCAATCTGATTATAGCCCGAAAAACCATCAAGCATGGACAACATTTCGATCCGATTACTTACCTACGTAACCCGATCCATTATAGAAAGCATGTAGTTGTCCTTCAAGGATGCTTGATTCAGATTGTGGAAATCTACGCATATGCATATCTCACCATTCTTCTTTCACATTGACACGATGTTTGCTACCCAGGTACTGTGATGGATAGGAAAAATGATCCTTACATCCAACATTTTCTGTATTTCAGCCTGGATGGTACCTGAGATCTTAGGATTATAGTGCCTCTGTTTCTAGCGAAAGGGTTTGACACCTTCCTTCAACGGGATGTTATGTTGGACGTCCTTCGGCTTGAAATACTTTAGATCGGCATAGGACCATGCCAATACATCCATATATTTCTTCAGCAATTTGACAAACTTCCACTTTTCTTCGGGTGTACAACATTTCCCGATGTTCACAAACTGTGGATCTTCTACAGTACCTAGGTTGACCAATTCGGTCTCTGGAGAGGAGTTAGGATTATCTTGTCACTTCTTCTTGACAAAATAATCATGTCTGTCAAACAATCGTTCCAAAGAGACTAAACCTTTTGGGTTTTTATTTCCTTTGAGCTGACATATGCCATCACTTCCTTTTGATTCACCATCTTGATTAGTAACAGATTCACGGCATGCAAAAGTAGATCCTTCAAAATGAAGCTCATTGAAATTTTCGCCTTCTCCAAAAAGGCAATAAGTTGATTATCATCATTGAATACCGCCAAAGTCTTGAGAATTATCCGGCACACTTGGGCGGAAGACTACCATAATGGTATATGTGTCTGTTTTCAACCCTGGGTGAGGAAGCATGAGGGACTTTAAGATGGCCAATGAATCGGCCATATCGTTCTGAGCTCTTGGAATGACTTTTATTGAAAAAGTGTCAAACTCCTCAATGTTGTCCCATACCGCGTTGCGGTAATGCCTGAGCCTTTCATTTTTCACTTGGTATATCCTCTTTACTTGATTTACGACCAGCTCAACATCACCTTATACTTTTAGGTTTTTGATTCCCCTTTCTTTTGTAGCTTGCATGCCAAGTAGAAAATATTCATACTCAGCAAAGTATTATTCGTGTTGAAAAACTGCAACTTGAAAGAGAGAGGAAAAATCTCCTTTTCAGGAGATATTAGCACAGCTCCAGCACCGCATCCGCTAGTTGCACAACTGCCATCAAACTGCAATGTCCAAACCTTGTTAAGGTCTTCTTCCTAGACGAGGACGTCCATTTTTAGACTTAGTAGATAAGAAGTAATTCCCCATCCCTGATGATTCGAAGAGAATTTGGGCTTTGGGGTCATCAGAATTGGTGACCAAGTACTTCTTTTGCGATTTAGGCTCCAATTTCTGCATTATTCCTTTGACGGGGATTCTGGCTTTGGACCAGTCTATATGAATCTCTCCACCGACTTCTCTGCAAAATCTTCTTCCTAGTAGAATTCCATATGCCACTGGGATATCAGCAATGAGGATGGTCATCTTCACCCTTTTCTCTAGAAATGCTGCGAATGACAACTGTGCGTCTTTGATTTGACCAATCAATGGAACTTGCTTGGTTTCCATGGAGTAACATCTGCCAAAAGGCTTGGTAAGAGTGAGGCCTAGAGCATGGGTGACCTTTCTTTGGCATGACAATTTCGAAAGCCCCCGAATCAATTATGAAATTGCTTAACTTATGACCATTGATTAGGAGGGAAAGATAAAAAGGTTCGATTTTTCCTGACATGGAAGTCGAGGCAACATTTATGTGAGATGCAAGAGGAGTGGAAAGGATTCCTTTAGGGAGACATGGAAAGTTATGGCAGCTTGGCTTTGGATATATTCGGTCAATCTTACAAGTTGCTCAGGGTTTGACTAAAGATACTCAACTTCAGACATTTGGATCTTGGTCTTTTTAGCATGATCGATTATGTCGAATGCGACCAAGGGTTGCGTTGATGAAGGAATGAGTCCCTCATTTTGTGATGGTAGGGTAGGATTACTAGTCTTTATGGAAATAGAAGAAGGCTGATTTGGAGGAGAGATGGGAGGAAAATATTTCTTTGTAAAAGACTTAATAGGAGGTTGAGTAGGAAGAGGATTACCTCTTTTAGCAATGGTTGGAGGCGTGTTCAACACAACCTTCTCTTTTTGTATCCTGGCAGCAACTTCTGCTTCTTTTCCTTGGGAGCGGGTGAAAACAACATATGATTGTCTGCTTGCATACCCTTGGGTACCCTCTTCTTCATCAGACTCTTCATCTTCAAATTCCATATACCCGATTGTAGAGTCACCAGTCGGTTCACCGACATCTTGATCATCTTTGCCTTGCGACGAAGGTTCTTCATAAATTTGCTCCTCTTCTTCAATCTCGACTAGAGCATTGACCGGAGGAGCCTCAAGTGCCAACCGCGGAGCAGTTGCAGGTAAACATGGCCTTTGGGGGGCATTGTTGGGAGTGAAGTTCCTCCATGGGATATCTCGGTACTGAGTACTAGGAGAAGCTTGAGCTAATTTCTTCTTTAACGCGAGCAAGTCATTCGCCATCTTCTGGAATGCCGGATCTGATGAAGTGGCTTGAGAAGGAGTTGAAACTTTCGGCTTGGATGGCTCTCATTTTAATTCACCAGATATAAGCAAGTTATCCTCTATCCGAATGGTTGTAGCTTGAGTGAGAACCAAGGTAGTAATTTGTTCTTGTAAGAGTAAGAAACTTACTCTTGAGCTCATGGCATTTACGAAGAAACACTTCTGATTTTCGGCGTGGCAAAGCATGGTAGGCGGAACACGGTTGATTAGTGAATTGAAATAGGTGATGAAATCACGCATGGTCTCATTGACCTCCTTCTTCAGGTGAGTGATCTTAGACAATAACACGAATGTGTCCTCTGAAGGCTTGTACCTTTCTTCAAATGCAGTCCGTAATGTGGCCTAACTAGTGATAGATCCGGCTGGCAAATGTTGAAACCATTCCGCTGCGGGTCCTTGCAAGGTCTCTAGAAAGAGGTGAACTGACACATCTTCATGGGTCACATCCAGAATGTTGCATGAAATGATGAATGCAGATATGTGTGAATCCGTACTTTGGTTTCCACTCCCATCAAATCTGTGGAAATTCTTTCGGTTTCCATGAGGGAGTGCATGAACAAGATGTGGCAAAGTAAGAGGGCCCATAGCGTTTCCCCATGGTACTGCCATTTGAAAAGCTGGAAAAAGGACACGTATTTGGGAGGATGGTTCCACTGAGCAACAAAGCACTGCAAAGTGATGTGGATGCTCCTTGTAAAGAATGATTCCTTCATGGAGGTGAGACACTTCTAGCTGACCGATTAGCTGAACGTAACAACGAGAAGCATCTTTGGTGTAACACTAAAGTTGTGCCTTTGAAGTAGAGATGAAAGTAGGATCGACTTCTCCATGAGCTCTTCTACTATGAGTAAATGGTTCACTGCCAGTGTACCTTCCAGATCTGCAATATTTTGGAGTAGATTTAAAAACTCTTTTTGGTTGTACTTGCTGATTTTCTGATTTTTCTGATAAAAATCAGCAGCATGTACCTTTTCTAAATATTTAAATTTATCCTCCTTTTGAAAACCGATTGCGGTTTAATGACAAATATTAACGAGGATAAAATAATGGCCAACTTAGTAAGCTGATTTTTGGATCTTAGAGTTGACTTTTTGCAAGGGTTTGAAATTTTTGTAAAATAGTCAAAAACTCATATCTACGGAAATATACGGGTTTTTGTAAAAACTCAGCGAACTAAAGATCTCTAACTAGCCCAGATCTATGGATCTCTGAAGAAAATTTTCAGTTTGGATCACTTTTGCAAAAATTTGGGAGTTTAAGCAAAGAGATAAGATTTGCAAACAGGTAGTGATTTTTACAGTTTTACCAAATAGATTTGTTTGATCCCCAGTAGATTTGCCAAAAATTGTTGGTCCGAAAATCTATCGGGAGGGCAGATCTATGGATAGATGAGCCAACAGTGTGTAGGGCATAGCCCCTCTTTGAGACAGCAAAGCGAAACTGGTTTATTGCTATTCTACCAGCAGGAACCTGTGCAAGTCTTACAGTATTCTGCCTTCAGGGGGTTTGGGATCTCATCCCAGTAGAGGTAGTTCCAACGAAGAACAGAAAGGAATGAAGGAAGGAAAGGAAGGAAGACGGATCTGAAGGGAGAAAAGAAATGAATTCCAAAGTAGAAAGGTCAGAGGGTCTATGTTTTGGGCTGGTAGTAAACTGAGCCGAACCTACTTGCATAGACGAACAAAGCAATACTGATGAACAAATGACAAAAAGTAGAGATAGATCCAACAGAATAAACACATAGATCTGACATAAGAAAGATCAGATGCCCATAACACACATATTCAACACAAAGTCTTAATATTTGTATTAATGTTTTCTTCTATTACAAAAAGTACAAAGCCTTTTCTTCTCACTTCTATTTTTCATCTAAAAAGTGTCCACCACGAATACTACAAGTATCCAAGTATTTATAGAAGGAGAGGAGAGAAGAAGACAAAAACAAACCAACCACTTACAAAATATCTAGAAAATATCTAAAAAGTCAACAGTTGACTTGGGCAAGTTTTTGGATGGCAACATCCCATGGTGCAACATGGATGATGTCATCGTGTATGCCAACATGCTTTTTAAATATTTTACAAAAATGATCAATGGATCCCAGGAAGAAACTACTCTTCAGTGTAAAAGGGCGCACTTTTCAGCATGTCGACAGAACTTCTCAGCGCCTTGGGTGCACTTTTCAGCATGTCGACAGGAACTTCTCAGCGCCTTGGCGCACTTTTCTACATGTCGACAGGACTTTCTCAGTGCCTTGGGCGCACTTTTCGTCATGTCAACAGGAACTTCTCAGCGCCTTGGCACACTTTTCAAAGCATGTCGCGAGGAACTTCTCAAAGACCTTGGCTCACTTTTCAAACATCTCGACAGAACTTCTCGGCGCCTTGGGCTCACTTTTCAAAGCATGTCGACAAGAACTTTTCAGCGCCTTCGCGCACTTTTCAGCATGTCGACAGGACTTTCTCAGCACCTTGGGCACACTTTTCGTCATGTCAACAGGAACTTCTCAGCGCCTTGGCGCACTTTTCAGCATGTTGACAGGACTTTCGGCGCCCAACTCAAAAAGAATGAAAAATGGCTAAGTCCTTAAAACTTGATTTTCGGAAGGGAATTCGGGCTTCTTTGAACGTTGTCAAACTTCCTTGGGGCCAAAACAAAATTTTTGGTATGGTTACCTGCAAATTTCCCTTGACAATTTTGCAGGATAATGAGTTCCTCTTCTTCATGGGTTAATTCTTAGTCACGCGCCACCGCCTCTCGCTATATTTTCTTTCGATTCATCCCAGATCTCCATAATGTGAACTGCTTATGGATTCTTCTTCACAGTGGTTATCTTTTTCTTTACCAATTTTGTTTTTGTTGGCATGAAAATATGTGACTTCTTCTATAAAGTACTTGTGCATTTAATTTGTTCATTGTGCTCTTGTTGTATTTTCTGTCTTCAACTTCGATCTAGCACGGTCTATTATTCCTCCTCATCCTCTTCATCTTATTCCTCATCATATTCTTAGGGGGAATCTCCTCCCACCTCCTCTTTGATATTCCCACATTTTGATTCCTTTGTGGAGGATTTGGGATATGAATATATCTCTCATTGAGATAATTCACATCCTTGAGCTTGGGATTGAGATAAATAAATATCTTAAATCTTTTATTTCTCACCATGTTATTAGACTCTATTGTCTCAATATATGATGACCTTTAAGGATAGACAAATGTTTGGCACAACGTATGATAATCCGAATAAATACTATCGACATCAAATTTTAGCTTTCATGCTTCTTTAATCAAGTTTATCATGTGCTCTAGAAGTATTTTTACTGTTAAGGAAAAAGGTAACTTATATGATGGGCCAAATTATCCATTTCTAATAATGAAATTACCTAGGTAAAAGTGTTAGTGTACTATGTATTCTTCCTTTCCATCAAGTAGTGAGGGTAGTTCCCTAGGTACACGCCATTCATTTTTGAATGCCTTGTGCATTTGTTTCTACCACTTATCCACGAATAGTTTATAGGGGTTTGTTATTTCCCCATCACATGTAAATGCTGAAAACTCTCTCATGCGGATGACTTGTTATCAACTAGGTATATCTAAATTTTATCCTTGAGCCATCCGGTACCCCGATCTCCCAAAAGACAATCAACAATAGAATCACACTACATGTTATTTTCTCACCTTTACTAACTTGGATCCTTACTTTCTCAACTATCCCCTTTAGCAATATAAAGTGTGATGTTATACATGGTCTTACGCACCATTTTATGTGTAACATGTATCCATTTCCTATTTACCTATGACCATCTCTCAAATGTACCTAATCTATAGCTTACAAGGCACATTGCAACTTTTGTATCGGAGCAATGATACTTGTAATGAAAATGCTCGATTTCCTGTTGATAGTTAAAATTTATGGTAATGGCCTCTCTTGACTCATTATCATCTAAGTCTTGCCAAATTTTAAATCTTGAGCTGCACAAACTGGTTACCCATCTAATCAACTACGTAGTGATACGCATTCACCTTCATGCAAAGTAGAAGAAATATTCATGTACTCTTGACATCGACCATTTGGATCCAGGTGATCCGAAAATAATCAAGTTATTACTACACGATCTCGGACCCTTATAGGTTTTAATTATTTTCCGATAATTTAATCCTTTTAAGTAATCAATTTAAAATAAATGCATGACAATAAGACAATTGCACAATGATTGATTACGGAGTTTGGCAATTGCCTACGTCTCCGGGTTCGTGGTCGAACCGTTCCACTAGTCAAAACTTGTAAGTTACAATAGTACTTTCATAAGAAAACCTAATGGAAACTATTTAAACTTGCTTAGAAGAATAACCAGACCTTCAAAAGACAAGGTTGAAAGATAGCACCCAACTTCCACTTTCCTGGCATATTCGGCAAGCTCTATGGCACCAGCTCCATTGTTCGGAAACCTCTGGTTCTCGATCGGCCTTCCAAACGCTAATACAACGCCTTATGGCTCTCCGGTCGATATTCCAAGCTCATGCAATAATTTTTCTTGTAGCACTATGGGCCTATTGGGTAGTTTATAATTTACTCCCAATCACAAATATTCCGTCTACTATTGCCTAAAATAATAGGCCAATAAACAATATTTGTCTATAGTAATTTTAGGAATTTAATATAGTTTTACAAAACTATATTAAAATTTCCCTATTACTAATTCTCCACATCCCACAAATAAGCTTAACAAATAATAAGCTTCTTGGGCTAATGTGTCCACCTTTCCGCACTCTAGCAATGAGCTTCTCCATCTTGCGCTGGTGTGTCTTTACAATGCAAATGGGTTCCCTATTTATACAAAATTAGGGCCCTTAAAATATGCATTTGCATATCATCCTAAGGCTAATTTTAGCCTCATCCCATAGCAAAATAAATGGGATCAATACCCATATTAGCAGATTACATTGTTAAATGGGATTAAATCCCAAATTTTGTGGAATGATAAGGTTTTAGGCTTTAAATAGCATTTCCATGCATTGTATGAAGTGGTCAAAGGACCACTTTGGAGCATAACCGCCCCACCTTGTTCACCACGTGGATTTCCACACATGGCATAAGCTTCCCCTACCACCGCTTCACCTTCTCCCTTCCATGCGGTCCTTGGCAAGTTGGCGGTTTAGTAGGTAAGTGGAGGATTATGTGGTTATACTAATGTATAAACATTAATATATAGCGGTTTGGCATATATGTGTGGCATTTGGAAAGTGGACTTACCAAGATAATATAATTTTGACCCATACAATGTGTATAGAAATAATTAACTCGGTCCTTGCATGACTCAGCTAAATAGCTTGATGTCGTCCCTTGATAGGAAAATCGATCGTATTCGATTCGTGGTGGCAAGCCACATGGTGGCTTGTGGACCCACCACGTCGGCGATAATACCATAGTCCACATGGTGGCCTACAAGCAATATTTTATGACCGTCAAAGACCGGAGATCGACAACCAACAAACGACTCCCTTTGCCTTTTCACCACATGCCACAATGCCATTGGTCCAATATTGACCAGTTGACCAAAGTTGACTTTCTCGCTGTCTGAACTTTGACCAGACATATCTAGAGCTCCCAATGTCTATTTGTTGCGTTCTCATAGTTGTTGGAAAGCTCTCGATATGTTCTTCTACACTGACACCATTTAGGGATGTTTAGGAAAATTTCAAAAATGATCCCCGATCACCAGAGCCGCTATTTTTGGACATATCTCTTTTTGCTCCAAATTCATCTTCTAAACCTCTTGGCACATTCCATCCTCTTCCATTAATGATGTATGACTAGTTTTAGAACATTTATATTTTTAGCAAGTTGCTTTTTGGGGACATGTTATTTTAGAATTGTCATTTTTTGCCTTACTTTCCATTTGCATCTTTCATGATTGTCGTGAGTGGTCAAACTTGTAATTTGGAGGAATTACTTTTTTGGTAATTGGGGGAACATAGAATATGCTATTTTTAGTAAGTTTTGAAATGGCCTTAATTTTGTGGGAATGACATTTTTGGATTTGGCTCATCATTGTGATCTAGTGATCCAAATTTCGGTGCATTTTCTCTTTGGAAAGCTTAGAAATAAAAAAATGAAAATTTTGCCTCGTGAGAGCTTTAGGCATAGAGCTATCATGACAGCCATTAATGAATTCACTAAGATTTTTGATAGGGTCTTTTTCTACCTCCGATTTCAATGAAACAAACTCCATTAGGATAGGTTTTTCTCTTGGATTTTGTGTGTAAACGTTTAGGTTTACCCCACCACCAGGTCGATGGGAAATTGAGGAAGAAGACGCTAGTGAACCAATTTTGATTATTATTCCATTTAGAATCGAGACATATTTTTTTGGGTATGAGAAATTTTAATCACACAATAATATCCACTTCGTTGATTGAATGGGAACATTACACAGGCCAAATTTATAGGTGAGGTTGTTCCTAATATTTAGGAAACAACTCACAACAATAAACCATATATGTAGGTTGTTTAAACCTACATAACAATCCGTAAATATAAGTTGTTAATAACAACTTATATACCCAAAATATATACGTGATTTGTTATTACAAATCACTCACTAATTACCTATCATGAATAATTACCATAGTAAACATTAATTTTCCTAACATTCCCCCTTAATGTTTACATGGTAGAAAAGAAATTTCACACTTCCTTTGCAGCATGACTCCGTGCTTGCTCATGATCTTGGTACAACACTCAAAATGAAGGTAGAAGAAGGAACACATCAACTTCTTATCAACCATGCATGCTTATCGGGAACACATATAATCGACGAGGATGGGAACACACTCATGAATCATCGATTATCAACCAGTCATTCTAGGGAACACATCGACCTAGTAGTGTGGGAACTCAAGTAGAAACACATCTAAGTAGCCTTCAATGGTTTTCCAGAGGCTAACCACAAACCTAGGTATGAACAAGAACACATCTGACTATTCAACCTCTTCAAGACTCATGATGTTGCATTTCTTTGTGTTATTTGTTCTTCACTATGTTATTGCATTGGGGAATTATGTAGGAATAACCACATACCAGTGAACAGGAACATACCACATTTGTTCTTATTTTTCACACCATGCTGAAATGCTTAAAAATGAAGACAAACACACTTTGCACGCTAAAACAAGGCACACCACTCACACATGTGCCACCAAAGCAGTGAAGAGGCCCCATCATAGGTGGATCGACGAGAGGTCACGGTTGACCTCCATCCTATGTTACCTTTGTCCTCTAGTGAAAATTATCTAATAGAGAAAATAATCATCACTTTGATTTTCTATATGAGTAGTATTTCCTTCCTCTTCATTTTCTCTTTCTTCATCAATAGCCATGGCATTATCTTGTAGTTTCCCATCAAGTAAGTCTTGTGTTATTTTCTTGCAATTTGAGGACAAGTGACCAGATTTTCTGCATTAGTAACTGGTGAGCTACTTCTTTGAATCTTTAGAAGATTATCAAGTACGAAAGAAGATTTAGATCTTCTTTTATCTTGTTTCTTATTGTTGGCGAGAAAATTTGTCTTGTGGACAAATTTGTGGATTTCAGGCCAACGCTATGGGAATCTAAGTCCCTCTACATTTGAATGGTGCAGCTACCATTGTTTAGCATGTAAAACCAAAGTGGATTTATGGTGGTTTTTCAACCAGAGATCCACAGGAACACTCCACTGTCCCTATGGCAATAATAGCAACTCCTCGCTATAGCAGAAATCGATTTGAGAAAGGGGAGGGAGTGAGAATGAAGGAGGGGGAAATCAATGTTGTGGGTAGAGTGTCAGATGCCCACACACATCAACTGGAAGTTTCATTACATGCATTAATTAATAGAAGAAAGAAAATTTGCAATTTCTGAGCACAAGAAAGAATAAAACATGCTGGTCACAAAGCACTAATCGATTTTTCCATCGAGGGGACATAAAATTCCTTCCTTTTTATTGATCTCAGAGTTGAAACTTGTACAATGAGTGGGAATAGAAGAAATAATGCTAGAGGAGGAGAATAGAAGAAGACTAAAAATCATTTTTGTCCTCTATTCGCAAAAATGTGCTTCCAGTTTCCAAATTCAATTGCCCCTACACAAAGACTTGAAAAACCATTAAATCGTTCAACCTAAAGCCATTACAAACAAATTTGATCATTTCCCCTCTTCCAGATTCCTCTACCACAAAGAAAATACTTCTGACGAGCCCAAAAAGAGTTTTACGTACAAAAATGTGTTTTATATTTCAATTTGCTAGTTTGCATATGAACCATTTGATCCTTTGCCCTAATTGCTTTGAAATCGGGCCATCCACATGGCAGGAGAACATTGGAGTGGAGTTGGGGAATTTTTTTGCATTTTTTGCATGCCAGAGACGTTTTCTTGATTTTCTCCCACAAAAATCCATCAAAATTTAAAATTGAAGTGTCCATCATGTGGATAATTTCACCAGCTTTCCATTGATACAAAAATGTGAAAATCTGAGCTCTAGATCGAAATATATGGCCTCTTGAAGATTTAGGGCAAAACTGGCAAAATTAGGGAAAAATTCGGGTCTGCGGGCCAAAATTTGACCTTTTTCCCTCTTTTTCAAATTGGGAAAAAATTTCCAAAAATCTCCATGCCCCCACCAACCCGATGACACGTGGTGCTTTCTGGTTCATCTGCGGGCTTTAGAATAACATTTCACCCTTTTTGCCCGCAAGGGAAAATTTTCCCAAAGTCCTCCGTCGGCCCGACCTCCGCTATTGATGTGGACACATGGCACCTTCTAATTCAATGCAAAGATGTGGTCCAACATTTCACCTTTGTGATTTTATGGTTTTGGCAAAAACCAAAAATACTTCCGATGCCCCGATCCTCTGCCTGATGAATGGACACGTGGTGCCTTGTGATTAAACACGGGGACTTAATCAATTTTTCTCCATTCTCCTTTAAGGCCTTGTAGGTGAAATTTTTACCTTTGATTTTTTTAGCCAAAAGGCTAAGTGTCAAATTTCTCTCCACACCTCTGCCCAACCCACCAATTTCCTTGGAAAAATTCCTCCTTACCCCGTGGGCCCTTGAGGAAAATTTCCCCTCCAAACTCCATCGAGCCATAACTTGCAAAATACAAGGAGTTAGGAGGACTTCCTTACCTTTCGGAAAGGGGAAAGAATTCTCTATCTTGATGAAGCAATACCCAAAAAATTTTGAGTGCCTAAAATGTGTAAAAATTTGCTGAGGAACAAAAGGAAGCTAGTTAACCCAAAATAAGAGGGAGCTTATTTTGGTTAACAAGTATGATCAAAACATGGAAAATTTGAGATAGGAGAAAGTTGTCTTGCTTGAAAACTTGTAATTTTCCCCTTTACACATTTGCAAGACAACAATTGGCTCTAGCTTGGGGACATGGCGTGGATTGAGCAAGGTGAAGACATGACATGAGGATCCGAATCACAGGTTTCAAAACATATAATGTTGACCAGTGCCTTATCCATTGGGCCTTGCAGAGTCATGTACAATACTGAAGGAAGGAAGAAGGAAGGAGGGGAAAACACAACAAACCAAAACACACACAACAAAAAAGGGGAAACAACAAAAAATATGGTATAGGGTGAGGGACAACTCACTTTCACTGATGGTACAACTTCAAATATTGCCCACTTCTAGGCAATCCCAATGGAGTTCCATCCAAGTATGATAAGAGAAAGGCATTCTCACCACAAGCTTCTTGAATTTGAAATGGACCCAACCACAAAGAATCTAACTTACCATGACTGCCCTTTGGCTCTCTCCTCTTGTCCCAAAGTAGGACCAAATCTCCAACTTTGAACTCCCTTGCTTTGGCTCTTCTATCAAAGAGCTTCTTCACTTTCAATTGATGTTCTTTGATTTTGTCCACTACCTAGGATCTGCTCTCTTCTATCTTCTCAAGGAAAAGGATCCTCTTGTCAATTGAATCTCTGTATTGGCTGTCTTCCACTATTTGAAGCAGCTTGAGAGTTGGCATTTCAATTGTAATAGGAATTTCTGCTTCAACTCCATATAGCAGCTGAAAAGGTGACATGCCTATTTCCTTCTTAGGAGTGATCCTATCAGCCCACAATGCATCATATAATTTTTTGTGCCAATTCTTCTAATTCTCATCAACAAGCTTGCGGATAATGGTCACAATATTTTTGTTGCTTGACTCAACTTGACCATTCCCTTGAGGATAGTAGTCAGAAGAATGAGCAAGAGAAATCTTGAAGCCATAACAAAATTTTGTCAATTCCTTGAAGAGAAATAAGTAGCGTTGTCTACTACAATCTTCTGAGGAACTCCAAAACAAACAATGATATTCTCTTTTATGAAATTGCAGACAACTTCAGAGCTAGCTTGTTTGGTTAGAACAGCCTCCACCCACTTAGTGAAGTAATCTATGGCGGTGAGCACGTAGGAGTGCCCTGCACTTGAATGAGGGTTTAGAACACTGATAAAGTCCAGCCCCCATTGTTGAAATGGTTCTTCAATCACCACGGGTCTGAGTGGCAAGGCAACTAGCTAAGAATTTCCAACAAATCAGCTGGCATGCTTTGCATTTAGAAACTCGGTTCGTGCATCAGCAAAGAGAGAAGGCCAATAGTACCTACCTCTGAGAATTTTGTGGGCAGTCACCATGGCTGAAAAGTGTCCACCACAAGCTTGATCATGATAGGATTTGAGGATTTTTTCTTATTGTTCCTTATCAACACACTTGATAAAACAACCGTCTATCCCTTTCTTGTAGAGTGCATGATTCCAAATCACATATTTGGCTGCTTTCAGCCTGAGATTTCTTTGTTGCTTGTAATCTAAATGAGGGGGAAGTCCCCATAGGTAAGAAAGAAAGTGATGTCTGCATACCATTCCTCTGTAGTGTTCACAAAGAGAACTTGTGGTTAATATTCTGAGTAGGTTGGGCAAGTGTCATCTCTTTCTCCAAGCTGAACTCTGAGAGATTCATCTTCAACAATCAACTTGCACAAACCATTTGCTCTAACGAGATTAGAGGGCTTAATATCTAGTTCATACTCTTGAATCCTTGCAATCCAATTTCCTCTTTTGGCTCCGGGATCTTGTTGTGTCAAAATGGACTTGATTGCACTTCCGGGGACCATCACCACAGTGTGAGAGTTGAGTATGTAAAATCTGAAATTCTTCACGGCCTTGACCACTATGTATGCATGCTTCTCCAATTGACTATAATTTAGTTCATGCTTCTTCAAAGGGCAGTGCATGAAAGCAATAGGTGCTTCCAATCCTTCATCATTCTTCTGAACTAGGACAATAGAAAGAGTGTGCTCCGAGGCATAACAATACATGATGAATTCCTTTCTGAAATATGGAGATACCAGTGTTAGAGCTTTGGCAATGGCCTTCTTGATTTCTTCAAATGTTGATTTTCCTTCACTACTCCATTTGAAACCTATTTGAGGCTTCATCATAGAGGTGATATGCTTTGTTAGTTCAGAAAATTTGAGGAAAAAGCGGAGAAGAAAATTTACCTTCCCAAAGAATGAGTGCACTCCTTTCTTATTGGTGGGAAGAGGTAGTGTTTGAATACCCTTTGTTATCCAATTTCACCCCCCCAGGGTTGAATTGATAACATACATCAGGATTCCCAAGTCCCAGGCTGAAAAAGAATGAGCTCTGAGAGAATGCGAGAAGTTGCAGAAAATAAGCTGGCCAAAAAAAAAATTGTGAAAATCGGCTAAGTCCTTGTCCTAGAAATATTTGGGACATGCGGGACACCAAGGCGTGGTTCGGCCGAAATGCCTCCAGGCGGCCCGCGAAGTAAAGGGACATCTGGGACAAATGGACGCGAAATGCCCGAATCGGCCGAAAGAAAGAAAATTTGTCCAAGTCCTTCACCGAGAGCAAGTGGGACAAGAGTGCGCGGAAGACCCGAACCGGCCGGTTCGGCCGAAACAAGAAACTTTCACACTGGGACATCTGGGCCGTGAGTGCGCGGAGGACGCGAACCGGCTGGTTGGCCGGAAGGAATTATAGCACCGGGACAGTCGGATCAAAAGGACGCATGGGACACGGAAAGCCGGTTCAGCCGAAAGAGAAGAAAATCGACCAACAGTTTGGGACATTCGGGCCGTGAGTACGCGAACCGCCCGGATCGGCCGAAAAGGAGAACTTTTGCACCAAAAATTCGGGACATTTGGGCGTAAAGGAGCGGATCGGCCAGATCAAAGCGAACCGGAAGAATTTGTCCCAGACAAGCACTGGGACATTCGGGACAAAAAGACACGGTGGACGCGAAAATCCGGCAGGCCCGTGGACGAATCACAGCATGACACGTGTCGTCAAGGAAAAAGGTCCAAAAAGTCAAAGGGGCGAGTTTTCAAGCACTGATCCAAACCAATGAAATAGTGCCATGTGTCCAAGTTTAAGGGGCCCACAAGAAAAACCCGTGAAAAGGTGGAGAGAGGGAATTGCCCAGTGAATCAGAACCCGCCACGTGTCGTCCAGATGGCAGAGCGCGGGAAAAGAAATTTAAAAATCCGTTTTCACTGTTTTGTGCCCTAAATCTTCAGATCATCATATCTTTCGATCCAGAGCTCGGATTTACACGTTCTTGATATCAACGGAAAGCTGTTGAAATTATCTACATGATTCTAGGATCAATCTTGCATTTTGGTGCTTTTTGAGGGAGAAAATTAAGAAAACATCTCTGACACGTGTAATGCTTCAACAACCAACTTTAATACGGCAGCATTACTCGCCGCTCCCTGTTAGAAACCGACCCCGTTTTGCCAGATCCGCCACTTGGATCATAATGAGATGATTTAAATGCTACCAAGAAGTGGTTGGAGTAGATTCTGAATTTCCCCTCTCTCCTCTCTCATTTCTTGATATATATTGTAAAGAGGAGCCCTTTTAAGAGGTCGGACATTTTCTGTTTTGCACTCTTCCTTCTCTTCTGCTCGCAAGAGAATTTGTGGAGCTTTCAAGCCTCCCATATGGATTGTAATGCCATTTTTTGCCTCTTGGCCACTGCAATGTACTGTATCGATCCTTGAGCAATATATATATATATATATGTCTGTGATTGATTCTAAACCCTCTCATGTATTCATTGCTATCATTTTTGATCTCTTATTGCAGTTTGGTCACCTGTGCATGGTGTTGTATTGCATTTATGTGGTCTGTGTTTAATTTTGCAAAACGGGTGTCCAACATTCCTCGGTGCATCACCTCCGTAGTTTAGGTTTTATTTTTATGCATTCTCTACCCTGTCTCCTTGGCAAATTAGATTAGGTTGTAGTAAAACCTCTGCATTTTATTGGTGCATCTGAACAGAGGAATAGGAACCAGCCTTCTCTGGAGAATCCTTTCTCATCTTTACAAGTCCCACACTTGGAGAAAGGATTCCATGTTGTGCAATCACACTGGATGCCTGAACATCAACCTAGAAGCCTGATCTGCATCCAGGGGTGCTGTGAGTCTGCAACAACAGTTTTGGCATGCCCGGTGGGAGACTAGAGGTCTCATTTTTATTGCAGCAAAGTTGATATGCATCTGCTGCAGTTTTCTTGCTTATAAGAGCTATTATTTGCATATCTGGCGACTCCAAGGGGAAGAATCAACTGGTTTCAGCAGTGCAGGCCTGAAAACTCATGAGAAGAATCACCACAAGGTCAAGAGCTAGAGAAGAAGAAGTGCCGTTTGAATACCTGCAGCTATCTCCAAGAAGAAGGTAAAGAGGAAGAAGGATTCAAAGGTCTCCATCTCCACCAAACAGAACTCTCTCAACTCCTCCACCTGACAGGCCTTTCATTCAGTATACAAGGGCTTTAAGACCGATTAGAATGGCTCAGAACAATCCCTACGTCAACTTCAGTGCAAAGAGCCCACTTGCTCTCAATGCACAACATCCAGGTTCCTATTGCAGCCTTGAAGAACATTCCCTACTTCATCGGAGAAAATCGACTACTGTGTGATCATGTTAAAGATATTGCTAACCTTTGCGCAATCCATGAAATCGATGAAATGCAAGTGGCTGTCAAGTTACTGGCATCTTCATTCAAGGGTAAAGCATTGCAATGGTTTAGGAGCCTTGGAGCTAGTTCTATCACAAACTGGAATTAGCTGTGTATTGCACTTCATGAGCAATTTGGAGAGAAGGGAGATAACTTGTCTCTTTTGGAGCAGTTGACAACTATCAAGAGAGCCCCCAACGAGCAGCTGACTGACTTCAACTTCAGATTTCAAAGGTCTTGGGATAGGATTCCAGTGGCAGTTAGGCCAACAGCAGGAGGTGCTTTTCTATATTACCTTAAAGCTTTGAATTCTGATATTTCTATGTTAATTCAGTCCATGGGAGGCACAACAATCCCTATGGCTTATAGCATTGCCATTAGAGCCGAAAACTATCTTATTCAAGCTGGTAAACTGGCTCCTAGGCCTCCTATGCCCTTGTATCCAAACTTAGAAAATCCAAGCACTAGTCAAGCACCCACTTTGGCTCCTGTTCCCACTCCTAGAAATCAGAGTTCGAATGAAGCTTCCACTTCATCTCCAAGTGCTTCAAATGAACTCCAAGAGGTCATGAAACAGTTGCAAAATTTGGGAAATGAGCTGGTTACTATTAAGAGGCAACAAGCCCAAGGTTTCAGACCTTCTTATCAACCTCAAGCTCAGCCTAATAGGCAGCCATACCAACCACAAAGACCACCTAATCCAACTGCAAATATGAATCAAAATCAAAGCCAAGTAAGGCCTCCTGCCAATAGACCATTCCAGCCCTATAATCCAAATGCCATATCTGCCTCTAAGGCATTAGTGCCAAACACGTAACAACATTTCTCAGAATATGATTGGTGCTTTCCATGCAACGAGCCTCATAACCAATCCATGTGCTTCAATGGTGCTCTCAATCAAGCACTAATGGTGACAACTACCGGTGTGGAGGGCGAGGGCAGTCAAGGAAACAGCCAACAACCAGAAACATTCCAACAACAATCAGCCCCAAATGACACTACATTGGTGAACTGGCAAGCAGAAGATTTCTGTGGCATGAATCAGGCAGTTTCTCAAGGTGTTGCAGCCAACACAAGGTCAAAAAGGAGGAATCTGGGTGAAGAACAGCCATTAGCCCTAGCCAATCCACAACCTTCCACGGCTCCACAAATGATTGGCAAGCAGAGTCCAGTTTCAAATACACAAGGGCAGCCAAGAACAGCCCCTAGGCCAACTCAAATGCCAGCTGTTGCTGCCCACGTGCAGGGAGTAAACGTGCAAACCAAAGGACAGTAGAGAGATTCTTCATCACCATTCAGTATCATTGATTAGATGAAGAAGACAAACGTTAACATATCAATGTGGGAATCCCTATCTATCCTAGGCCAAAGAGATCTGCTGCAAGCTGCCATGAAGGATTGGACAACTTTGAATCAAGAGGTTCGAGATGCAAGACAAAGTGCTTACAAATGCTACCTAGCCTGAAGGAAGTCATGGAGGATAACAAGGTAAAATATTGAAGCCCCCTCCTTTCTATGTTTCATTAATCATTGGGGATAAACTAGTACACAATTGCATGATTGATTTCGGGGCAAGTAGCTCCGTGATGCCCAAGCAAATAGTGATCATTTGGGTCTCGAATATGAAGTAATATCTAAAGGAGTAGTGCAATTGGATGGGACAGCAATAACAACATTGGAGTGATTAAAAAATTGATTCTTACCTTGCATGCATGTCCAAATGTTGTTGTTTTACAAGATGTATCAATCATAAACCTTCCACCACTCTTTTCCCTTTGTTTGTCAAGGGACTTCACACCAAGATTGGGGGTATTTGTCTGCTGATTGGTCACACATGCTGTTAGAACAAGATATGGAACTAAGGCCACAATCAGATCTGAACCCATTGCAAACTTCCATATTGAGCCTTACACCCCAAGTCGCCTTCATGCCAATTGCTCAAAGATTTGATCAAGAAGATCACCCTAGTAATCGATGAGGTCGACACCAAGGTTGGAAGTATCCTGGACCTAACTCTTGATGAATGGGCAAACAAGATACATGCTTTTGATCCCTATCAAGAAGTAGAAGAATCTGAGCTGGGAGTCTATTGTATACATGAAGAAAATCAACCTGTTCCTAGCATCACCAAGCCAAGCCATAACGATGACAATGAGGTATGGCAGCTGTTTTTTGACGGATCGAGGAGTAGGCAAGGTGCAGGAGGTGGAGCCATGCTTGTTTCACCTCAAGGAATAAAGTACTATTCAGCTTTTAGATTTCAATTTGCATGCTCCAATAACACTGCTGAATATGAAGCCTTGGTGCAAGGGATGCATTGGGCAATCAAGAGAAAAATAAAGAATCTGCAAGTCTTTGGGGACAGTGAATTGATTGTAAATCAGGTCAAGGGATGGCATGCTGCCAAGAATGATCTACTCAAGTGCTACAAGAATAGGGTGTGGGACCTCATGGAAGATTTTGAAGGTTTTGGCATCGAATCCATTCCCAGGAAAGAGAATCAAGTCACTGGACAAAGCTTTGCAGCAGAGGGGCAGCCTTTGACATTACGAAAAGCATTCAACAAGACAAGGTACAACCAAACATCCACGTGATTGTGAGGCCTTCAGTGCCGGATAACAATGTCAGTTGGCAAGTGTTTGAGAATGACCAGCAAATCGTCAATTTCCTACAAGAAGAAGCTGAGTTCTCTGCCAGGAATCAAGACAAGTTGCATCAGTAGTATGGTGACCAAGTGGTGCAGTTGAGAACTAACAAATTACCAAAAGGCCTCATAACCTTGGAGTCAATCTTCAACCCGAATGATCAGTTCCGGAAGGAGAAGGCAAACATTAAAGGGTGAGGATTTCAGAGCCTATTTTAGTGGAAGAAGGCAAAACATTGCAGATTGGCAAAGTAAGTACCTCACAAGAGAAATCTGATTTTGTTCAGCTTTGCCAAGAATTTCCAGATGTCTTCGCTTGGAGCTATGAAGACTTGAGAGGATTCAATCCGAATTTGGCACAACATACCATAGAATTGGATCCAGATGCTAAGCCCATCAGGCAGAAGTAGAGACCAGTCAACCCTCACATTGAGCCTCTAATGAAGAAAGAGCTAAATAAGCTAATAGAGGCAAGCATTATATTCCCGATCAAGCACTCAAGCTGGGTTGCTAACTTGGTTCCGGTCAGGAAGAAGAGCGGAGAAATCAGGTTGTGTGTGGACTTCCGAGACCTCAATAGGGCCTCTCTCAAGGATCATTATCCACTCCCTTCCATGGAACAAATATTGCAAGTAGTATCCGGTTCAGAGAGATTCTCTCTCCTAGATGGCTACTCAGGGTATAATCAGGTGATGGTGAAAGAAGAAGACCAATTCAAGACAGCCTTCACAACTAAATGGGGCACATATGCTTACAAGAAGATGCCATTCGGGCTGTCCAACGCTGGTGCTACCTTCCAAAGGGCAATGGACATGGCATTCAAAGGCTTGATCAACAAGATAGTGCTGATATATCTAGATGATATCACTGTCTTCTCAAAGAATGCAGCAGACCATCTCTTTCACCTCAGGCAAGTGTTTCAGAGGTGTAGAAAGTTCGGAGTGTCTTTGAACCCCAAGAAGTGCATCTTTCTTGCACATGAAGGAAAGCTCCTTGGCCATATTGTCTCGAAAGAGGGACTGGCAATTGATCCAAAGAGAGTTGAAGCCATAAGAGCACTGCCATTGCCAAGTCACAAGAAGGCTCTTCAAAGCTTCTTTGGGAAGGATCAATTTTATCTCGCAGGTTTATCCCAGATTTTGTAGCCTTTGTCAAGCCCATCACCAAAATGTTAAAGAAGAGCATGGCTTTTAAGTGGACAGTAGAAGGCAAGGAGAGTTTTGAAGCAATCAAAGAAGCTATCTCTCAGGCACCAACTCTCATCAACCCAGACTTCTCCAAGGATTTCATCCTCTATGCATTTGGAGGTGATGACACTATTTCCGCCATTCTAGTACAGAAGAACAAAGATAATGATGAGCAGCCGGTTGCCTTCTTCAGCCAGAGCCTAGATGACTGTGAGGTGAGGTACTCTTTTATTGAAAAGCATGTACTTGCAGTAATCAGAAGCTTGAAGAAATTCAAGCATTTAGTCTCAAACAACAAGGTCCAGTTGCTGGTCTCACATGCTGGAGTTAAGGACTTCCTCCTCAACAAGGATTTGAATGAAAAAAGGGCAGGATGGATCACCCGTGTCATGGAATATGACATTGATATCAAGATCACCAAGCTGGTGAGAGGGAAAGGACTGTGTGAGCAGCTAGTTTTGGGGAAGCAAAAGGGAGTATGCAACGAGGAAGAGGATGTTTTAACAAATCCAGGGACAGCCATGAGCCAAGTGGCGATTAGGAAGAAGACGATGCTTCCCCACTCCTGCTGGACCCAAGATATTATGCACTTCCTAGGCATGTGCCGTTGCCCCCTAGAGATGAACAAGACCCAAAGGAGACACTTCAGGTTGCGCAGGATGTTCCGTATGCCATTGTTGATGGAGTTTTGTTCAAGAAAGACGTGAATGGAGCCGCCTGAGATGCATTAGCACAGATCGATTCAAAGAGTGTTGGAAGAGTTTCATGGTGGACCAGTGGTGGCCATTTTGCACCAAGAGTGACAGCTCTAAAAATCATGAAGGCTGGTTATTATTGGCCTAAAATCTTCAAAGTGATTGCTATGCATGGATCAAGAGGTGTAAGAATTGTGCATTCTTCACGGAAAAGAAAGACTTGCTGCCCTCCCATGGCATCCAATCTCGGTTGACCAGCCATTCATGCAATGGGGTTTGGACTTCATTGGAGTCATTAATCCCAATTCAAGCCAAGGGCACAAATGGATTTTGACAAACCACGACTACTTCACCAAATGGATGGCAAAGTAGCACTCAAAGAGGCAAACGAGTCTAGCATCCTAGACTTTTATGAGGGGATAACAACTAGATTTGGTGTACCGCCACAATAATCTCCGATAATGCATTGGCATTCATTGGATCCAAGGTGACCGAGTGGACTATCAAGAACGGTATTTACCCGAGCACTTCATCGAACTATTACCCTCGTGGTAATGGCCTGTGCCGAGTCTACAAACAAGAACTTGTTAAGGATCATTAGGAGAACTCTTGATGAGAATTAGAGGTCTTGGCATACCAAGCTGAAATCAGCCTTATGGGCTGATAGGATCACTCCCAAAAGATCCACAGGAAACTCTCCATTCAAGCTTGTCTATGGAAGAGAGGCAATATTGCCCATGTCACTTGAGTTGCCAACATTGGCAACTCATGAAGCACTGGAGTTACTTGAATTTGAGCCCATGGAGGTGAGGTATGCAGAGTTGATGGAGCTACAAGAGATCAGAAATCAGGCATCCCAAGCAATGGAAAAGGATCAAGCTTTGATCAAGAAGACCTTTGATAGGAAGGCCAAAGATAGATCTTTTCAAGTTGGAGATCTAGTGTTGAAATGGGATGTGGACAGAGCAAAACCGGGAAGGCATTCAAAATTTGATGCCATTTGGAGTGGCCCATACATGGTCACAAAGTGCAAGAGCAGCAATGCTTTCTAATTGGCCTCATTGGACGGTGAAGAACTGCAGATTCCAGTAAATGGAATCTATCTCAAACATTGCTACTGAAAATAAAAGGTTCACCCTTGTAAATATTAGTCTAGATTTCAATTCCTCTAAGTGCGTATGCACATTGTCTTGTTGTAGTTAGGTTTCAGTTTCCCTAAGTGCTTTGGCACAGGTTTTGTTGCTCCTGGATTGAGTTTTTATAGTTCAGCGTGCTCTCGTAGAAGGAGTTGCAGTATCAGGCTCATTTCAGGTCATTGCTTATGACTCCATGCCCAATGGATCGCTAAAAGGCAACTGGTCTTTTCATCTAGCAGGCAGATGACCCCGCTGAGTCACCAAATTGTTATCCAATTTCACCCCCCCAGGGTTGAATTGATAACATACATCAGGATTCCCAAGTCCCAGGCTGAAAAAGAACGAGCTCTGAGAGAATGCGAGAAGTTGCAGAAAATAAGCCTGGGCCAGAAAAAATTGTGAAAATCGGCTAAGTCCTTGTCCTAGAAATATTTGGGACATGCGGGACACCAAGGCGCGGTTCGGCCGAAATGCCTCTAGGCGGCCCGCGAAGCAAAGGGACATCTGGGACAAATGGATGCAAAATGCCCGAATTGGCCAAAAGAGAAAATTTGTCCAAGTCCTTCACCGAGAGCAAGCGAGACAAGAGTGCGCGGAAGACCCGAACCGGCGGTTCGGTTCACCGAAACAGAAACTTTGGCACTGGGACATCTCGGGCCGTGAGTGCGCGGAGGACGCGAATCGCCGGTTCTGCCGGAATAGGGAATTATAGCACCAAGACATCGGATCAAAAGGATGCGTGGGACGTGGAAAGCCGGATTCAGTGAAAGAAAGAAAATTGACCAACAGATTTGGGACATTCGGGCCGTGAGTACGCGAACGCGAACCGCCGGATCGTCAGAAGGAGAACTTTTACACCAAAAATTCGGGACATTTGGGCCGTAAAGGCGCGGATCGATTTGGATCGGGTGAACAGAAGAATTTGTCCTGCATAACACCTTTGGGACATCCGGGACAAAAAGATGCGGTGGACGCGAAAATCCAGCAGGCCCGTGAACAAATCACAGCATGACACGTGTCGTCAAGGAAAAAGGTCCAAAAAGTCAAAGGGGCGAGTTTTCGAGCACTGATCCAAACCAATGAAATAGTGCCACGTGTCCAAGTTTAAGGGGCCCACAAGAAAAACCGTGAAAAGGTGGAGAGAGGGAATTGCCCAGTGAATCAGAACCCGCCACGTGTCGTCCAGATGGCAGAGCGCGGGAAAAGAAATTTAAAAATCTGTTTTCACTGTTTTGTGCCCTAAATCTTCAGATCATCATATCTTTCGATCCAGAGCTCGGATTTGCACGTTCTTGATATCAACGGAAAGCTGTTGAAATTATCTACATGATTCTAGGATCAATCTTGCATTTTGGTGTTTTTGGAGGAGAAAATTAAGAAAACGTCTCTGACGCGTGTAATGCTTCAACAACCAACTTTAATACGGTAGACAGCTCACCGCTCCTGTTAGACAGCCCACCGTTTTGCCAGGATCCACCGCTTGGATCATAATGAGATGATTTAAATGCTACCAAGAAGTGGTTGGAGTAGATTATGAATTTCCCCTCTCTCCTCTCTCATTTCTTGATATATATTGTAAAGAGGAGCCCTTTTAAGAGGTCGACATTTTCTATTTTGCACTCTTCCTTCTTCCTTGCTTGCAGGAGAATTTGTGGAGCTTTTCAAACCTCCCATATGGATTGTAATGCCGTTTTTGCCTCTTGGCCACTGCAATGTACTGTATCGACTCTTGAGCAATATATATATGTCTGTGATTGATTCTAAACCCTCTCATGTATTCATTGCTGTCATTTTTGATCTCTTATTGCGTAGTTTGGTCACCTGTGCATGGTGTTGTATTGCATTTATGTGGTCTGTGTTTAATTTTGCAAAACGGGTGTCCAACATTCCTCGGTGCATCACCTCCGTAGTTTAGGTTTTATTTTTATGCATTCTCTACCCTGTCTCCTTGGCAAATTAGATTAGGTTGTAGTAAAACCTCTGCATTTTATTGGTGCATCTGAACAGAGGAATAGGAACCAGCCTTCTCTGGAGAATCCTTTCTCATCTTTACAAGTCCCACACTTGGAGAAAGGATTCCATGTTGTGCAATCACACTGGATGCCTGAACATCAACCTAGAATCCTGATCTGCATCCAGGGGTGCTGTGAGTCTGCAACAACAAGCACTTACCCTCTCGTGGTCAATATGTGCTCCATGCTTATTCACGATGTGTCCCAATGAGCCTTTCCATCCGTGACTCCAAAGATACACTTCTTGGGATTTAGAGAAATGCCATGTTTTCTACATCTTGTAAGAATCTTCTCCAAGTGGAAGATAAAGTACGCATCCACTCTGGAATGCTTAGAAGATCTAATGCGCGTCCTCACCATGGAGAGATAACCATTGGCCCTGGAGTCTGCAAAGGAAGTGGAAACGCACTTCGAGAAAGAAGACAAGCTAAAGGTGGTAATGCTCATTGCAGAGTATAGAAAGGTGTTTATAGATGTTAAGATTGTTGCCCAACTGCTGAGGCCGAAAATTGTGTAGACAAGGATAAGGGTAGAAGCACCTTGGTCGCTACGCATGAGGCAGAGCTAAAGGAGTTCTAGGAGAAGAATAAAGGAAATAGGGCGGAGAGGGACAAGGTTCTTGCCGAAGTTGAAAGAAAATATGAGGCAATTGAAACATTAAGGGGTTCAATCAAGGCCCAGCTGAAGGAACTATACCCTCAAATCACCAGAAGGATGGACACACTTGAAGACCTGGGCAAGGAGTTGGAGAAGATTGTTGACACCTTGGGCACCCAGGGAAGTGGACTAAGTTTTGATGAGGTGAACACCATATTCGCGACCTCTAATCGAAAGCACAAGGCGAGGTCGATGCATGGAACAAGTTGGAGGCCGACTTACAGAAGGATTTTCCTAGCTTGCTGAGTTAATGCCATCCCTTCCCCTTTCTTTCTTCTCTCCCCCAATTCTTTCATTCCCTTATTCTTTTTGTGAAATGTAAGTCTACATCTTGATTCCTTTATTAAGTGGAGTGTTCATGCGAATGGAGAATAGGCATAGTGTGGGGTGATGTTGAGCCCCTAGAATATCGACTAAGTGCACCAAGGCGCGTAGGTGCGTGAGTCTCAGGTTGAGAGATGGGTGCGTAAGAAGAAGGCACACAAGGCATAGTGGAAGAAGGGCGCGCAGGATAAGGCGCGCGGACAGAGCCTAGGTTTTGGGACTTAGCCATTTTGTTGAAAAGGCAAGACCCGACCACGCGTGCGAAGCAGACAAGGTGTCGATTCGACAACATGGGGCCCACAAGGAATATGCTTAGCGATGGAGGCACACATGGGAGACCATCATGATAGAATGTGCAGAGCCCATGCTGGAAAGCAGGCACACTTAGGAGACCATCATGGCCGAATGTGCAAAGCCCATGTTTGAAGGAATGTGTTCCCATGGAGGGCCCATACGGATGCCTGGCAGCAGATCTGAGGCCGCAAAAGGAGGCATTGGCGAGTTAAGGATGTCTATATATATTGCGCCCTTAGGTGAGGAAAAGGATAGAGGAGAAACACAGAGACAAACACGAAGAATAGTTTATGGCAGAAGGACAAAGCTAGTAAAAGAGAGACATAAAGAGAGAGAGGAGTTCTGCAGATATACTGCAAGGACTCTATGGGATCAGGTAGAGGCAATATAATTGTATTGATGTACTAAGGGGCTGGGTTGTAAATCTCTATGTATGAATGAAAGACATGATCCCTGCTATGATGTATGACTTCGGTCTGATCAAGTTGTGGTAGTCTAGATGGTCCATTGATTGTAATGAGAATGCATGTAGTGAGGTTGCAAACATAAATGAGCATGAGCATAGTTGTTTCATATCTATATTGTTTCATTTTTGTTATGGAAGCTATGAAATAGATGTAAGCTCTTATGTATTTTCCTTTTGCTTTACTTATCTGTTATCTGCAAAAACTGTCTGGAATGAATGCATTTGTCTAGAGACCACTCTGAGTCCTATGATGAATGTATGTCTCATTGCCTCCATTACTCATTAAGTCATTGATCTAGATGGTGCTTTCCCACTTAAATCACATAAAAGAGAGACTCGGTACCCGCGCACGCCTCGGGTGAGTGCCTAGTTCCCACTGGGTGATAGGCCAGTGCACATGGGATTCCCTTGTTCTTCTGGTGGGTGTAAAAATGACTACACTAAGGCGAAAATAACAACAAAACATGAATTTTATTGCCTTATAAGTATGTATAGTTCCTAACAATGGAGGAAGAAGGCATAAACACATTATAAGATCCAAATATGAGGCTTGCAACTCAAAAACACTTGTGCATAATTTGACATGATGCCCTTGTATTCGAGAGGGTCCAACCTTTACAAATGGGCACCATTTGCCAATATATCTAGAAAATGGGAGAGAGAGGAGGGAAAAGAGAGGGAAATTTGGATTTCTGAGTTCAACCACTATCAACATGCATTAAATCACTGAAACAAGCATGGGCACCCTGTCAAAACCATTCCCCTTGTCCTTTTTCTTCCAAGAGAAGGCATGGGCACCATTTCTCATTAAATATGGTAGTTGAGCTACCGGAATTGTACTTTTAATTGATAGGACTGATTTTGTTCTTTTTCACCCTCCTAACTCCATCAATTTTTGAATTTCTTCATGCTAAAGTGAAGTACTTGACAAGACCTTTCCAACAAGCCCGATTTTGTCAAAGTTGGAGTTACATGGATGAAGTTATGGCCATACGTATTTTTGGTGTGTGGGAGGAACATGATAGAGTTCCTTGCGAGCCTTCAAAGGCCACTTTAAATGTTTTATTCTCTTGGGCGGTGAATTGGACGATCAAAGGAACAAGGGAAGGGCAAAAAAATTCTTGGTGTGTCATTTGGGCTTGACATATTCATGTTGTACTACGTGGGCGAGAGAATGGAGTTAGGTGGAATTAGGGAAATGTTCCCTAAGTGTCATTTGTGCTCGACTTATCCGACCTAGCCAATGCCTTGTCCATCTTGCCCCTACTTATCACTTATTCAATCGGCGCAAACCCTTGACAAACTATTAGAACATGGGAATGTTCCAACCGCTCCTCCAACTCCCGTTTTATCTACATAACACTTCCCAAGACTCAAAGCGGATATATCAACCCATCGGTGAACACATATAACAAAGGAAAATTCCTTTAGTTCCCGGATATCGATTTGGCGGATGGAGACCTGATTTTGCCCAATTTTAACCCCAAAACATGAAATTTTGCTAAGTATGTAAATGGAGGGGGCTGACAAGGTAGAGATAAAGTGTCCCCACATTGGTTTTGTCCCTTGTTGATCAATTTTACTGCCCCAAGTCCAAGATGGAAATGCAAGTTATTAAAATAGCTCGGGAAAATATTTTGAATAACAAGACCATAAACATTGTCATTAACAACCCTAAGTGAAATATAATGTAGATGGATGATTGGCTTTACATATAAAGTAGATCGAGGAAAACTTGTATACAAGCTTCAAGTTCAATGTTTCAACAATGATTACCATCCATTAAATGTCCTAGAATATGCATATGGAATGCCTATGAAGAAATAAAATGCCTTGTTGCCACGCACACGGTTGCAAGTTCCAAACCTGAAACAACTCAAACAACTTAGACGAGAATAAAGGTATCAAAATACTCAAAACTCTATCTAGTTGATGTGTTTAAGAAGTATGAATAATGATTAGGGACTTTTAATGGCATTTTTGTTTCTTTTTTTTCTTATGAAAATAGGGTTTAAAATATTGATTTAGTTTTGTTTTAGTTATTTTTCTTTATTATTTTTATAAAAAAATTCAAACTAAAATAATAAATACAAATTAAGTCTCAAACTTACCAAATAAGTTTGACTTTCCCAAAAGGTTCGATTCGAAATGAACTTCCACCATGTTCGTGCAAATATGGTAACTATAAATATCATACAATTCCTATGGTAGTCAAATTGCATATGAGCCACTTCCAGGGAGAGGACCCGGTTGTGGTGCAGGGTCCATTAGTGGAGATAGTAGGTGAAAAGACATTCACCTTTTTAATAACATATTTTGAATGATATGTGAAGTTAATACAACCCAACTGTTTTCTATTGTATCATTATTAATTAAACATGGAAGCATGAAATGTTGAATAAGACAGTTTTTAAATTGGTCAATATTCTCTTATTCATTGATAGAACTAAAAATATATATTAATTTATATACAAGTGTACAAAAACCAAGTCTATATAGTCAACTATTCATTAAGTAATATTTTCATTGTATGTACATCATATCTATTACAGTCACTTCAACAAGTCATTTCTCAAGACTTTCCAAACCAGATCTCAAATATAATGCACTATTTTTGATGTAAGAGTCTTCAATCCCAAGTAAAACACTCGCATAACAATAAATGAAATTATGGTCAGTCTCACCTTTCACAGTGTTTAAAAACTCAGTACCATATGAACAATAAATTGTGTAACCAACTGCATAAAATAATAAAAATGACCAACTAAAATATTATCCATTGGATTAAATCCCAATAAATCTCAGCCATTTGATTGAACTATCATAGTGAATCCATGTCAACTAACATCAACCAATCAGAATTTAGGATGATAGAATAAAAGCTGAAGGATGGATTACAATTCCATTTGTTCATGCAATTTTCATCTCTCAAAGTTGAAGAAGTGAGGAGCAGTGTAGTTCAGGTAAGACACTTATGAATTACAAACTATTTCATAATTCAAGCCCTCTATTTATTTTTTCAGTGTTTGCATATTGCAGCAGAGTTGTATATGCCAATTGCATTTGCTTTAAAGTTTCTGAAGTCTTTTCAACAAATCTAATTTGTGCATATCCTGCCATCATGGCATTCTATGAGACCACGTTGGCTTGCAGTTATCTGCATAAGCATTCCTTGCAAAACCAAAAAAATCAAGCAGCGCAGTGCTCTGGAAATATTGACTGGTTTTAAAGCAAATAGTTCACAAGCTATAAACCTGTTAGCCATTTTGATAAAAGGCTTGTTAAATATGATGTTTATAACCAACTAGGACAAGTGCAAAAGTCCAACTATGAGCGTTTTTGTTGCAATTGATACTCTGTTCTGCCATGCACTACCAAAAACTACAGACTGAAATTTTGAGAAAAGTTTTCAAACTTCAGAAGGCTTCAGAAATTGGGATAAAACATATATTTCTTCCCTCTTACAAATTGTGAGGAGTTGTATGGCTACAATAATGCTGCTAAAACCATTAAGGATGAAGGAAATATTCAACTGGACAGTGATACATTTAACTGGCAAGTAACAAGTGCAGTATATTTCATATAAAGCTAATAATAAAGAACCTTTGCTTTTTGAGAACTCTTAATAAATGTTAAAATGAAGATTGCTACATGGAACGTGTCTGTCATCCAATCATGTACTAAAATATCATATTTTATATAGAAGAGTTATACAGGGATACATCTGCCAGGGCCTAACGTATGTTTCCCACATCCTGGGAACATGGGATGTGAAGGTAATGTTCAACCCCCAGTCCACAAATGCAAGAGAAGCTAGGTGTTCCCTTGGAAGTTTCCCATGGGCCATTGAGAACCCAAAGGTATCTAGGGTATGTCAGCCATCCATCAACTCTAGGGGGGATGCCTAAACGTCCCCACAGCTGGTAACAAAATCAAAGACAACAACTGAAAATTTAAAAAAGTAGTTTATTCAAAGATACCGTTTTGCTTTGTTTTTTATTATCTTATCACAACTCACTAATTAGATCAATTTTGAGTCTTTACCACAGCTACGACATTGTACATGGTCACTGATGTGCTAGGCTATGACTATAGTTGAGTGTTCTTCATTCAAGAAGAAGATATGCCATGACAGTGCGTGCAAACAACAAATACACTTCTTTGGGAACATATATTCTTCTTCTCTAGTGTATAGTCATCACTGCTATATAGGCATAAGTTTAATTGTATACATAAAAAGATGGAAAGTATTCTAATTACATGTGCAAAATTTATATTGAAAACATAACTTTAAATACAACACTACTGGAATATACAACTCTGTCGGAATATGACCACAACAGCGTTCTATAGTCCAGCAGTGTTGTATATTGCATTTCTGAATTCACTGTATTGTTCATTTTTTCCAGATATCTCATTCTCCAGTTGAAAAGTATTTTTTCCAATCATCACTGTGATATTAGCATAAGTTTTATTGTATACATAGAAATTTGGAAAGTATTATGATCATATGTGAAAATTTTATATTGAAAACATAACTTTAAAAACTACATAGGAAGAGTCCGACGAATACACTAGTTTGTCAAGCTTTCATTAGAAATATGGAAGGAAAATTTTTAGTTCTATCAATGAATAAGATAATATTGACCAATTTAAAAACTGTCTTATTCAACATTTCATGCTTCCATGTTTACATAATAATAATACAATACAATACAGTCAATGTCTTTCACCCACTATCTCCATTATTGGACCCTGCACCACAACCGGTGCCTATCCCCTAGCAATGCTCACCCACCAGCCGTTAATGTTTTCATTATAAATTTTCCCTTCCATATTTCTAACGACAACTTAGCTTTAACAACTACGGGAGAGGACCCGGTTGTGGTGCACCCTATCTTTGCTGACAAATATCGCGCCACGTCACGCCACGCCACCAGGCGAGTAAAAACACTATAGATATAGGTAAAAGAGTAAAAAAATGAATAGAAGGATTGTCAAACTCTATAGATATAGGTATGTACCATAATATCTGTTGCATTCATCATACAGAGTGGTAAAATTGTTATCTTCTTTGCAAAATATACATGTCTAACCATTTAAACAACTAGATGAAACCAATCCTTTGCTGAATTGTCGTTAGAAATATGGAAGGGAAAATTTATAGAGTTTAAAGCTAAGTTGTTACCAATCGTTAGAAATATGGAAGGGAAAATTTATAGAGTAAAAACACCACCAATGGATGCAGCACCAAATTCTTGACCTCCAACATTGCACCGCCACCTCACTGCCACCTCTGCGCCACGTGGACGATCCGCGTTTGTGGAGATGTCAAAAAAGTTGGTTTTTTTGCATGGGACCAAGTGTTGTCCACTCGCCGCGCCAGTTGTTGTCCGGGCTACCACCATGCATTGAATGCTCACCCACCAGCCGTTAATGTTTTCATTATAAATTTTCCCTTCCATATTTCTAACGAACAATATAGTGAATTCTGAAATGCAATATACAACATTGTTGAACTATACAGCATTGTGCTCATTTAGTCAAATATACACTGTCTATCCAAGCACTTTCTGTATTCAACATATTCCATACAAGTTTCATTGTCATAATGAAAACTACAAGTCAATTAATTCCTAAAAATGAAACAAAATCATTCATATTCTAGCATATTCCAGCATTCATTTTTGGTATATTTATAGTTTCTTTTCCAACAATCATCTTTCATGTTGTGAATCAGGTATTTCATTTACACCATGAGAAAAGGTGCTATTGCTAGAAGATCAAGGAGGCCAAAAGTGAGAGGTGTACAATTATCACATAATTTAAGTGATGAAGAGGATAATTCAGCACCAACTGGTAATGAACCAGAATGTAGAAACCCACCCACTGTCTCAGTTCAAAGAACATCTGCAACAAAGAAGCTTAGTGTCATCCGAGGTTGGACAAAAGAAGATATGGAAAAGGCGATAGATGATGTTGAGTTTAATGGGTTCTCAGTTAGAGCAGCAACAAAGAAGTATTCCATTCCACCCACATCATTACACTATTGGCTAAATGGTCTCACCCACACAAAGAGGAGGGGTCCTCCAACAATTCTAACTGAAGAAGAAGAAGAGGAAATTGTTGAATGGTGCAAAGAAATGGCTGATATGGGTCATGGCTTGGAGTTAATGCAGCTAAAGGAAAATGTTGCTCAGATTTGTGAAACAAGACAAAACCCCTTCAGAGATGGGTTTCCTGGTAAATCATGGTGGGATGGATTCAGAAAACGTCATCCAGACCTTGCAATCCGAACCGCTGAGGGACTTGACAGGGATAGAGCTTTAAACTTGTGCCCTGCAATAGTAACCAAATTTTATGATAATTTGGCCAAAAGCTATGGAACCTATTCATACGGCGCTCATAAAATCTGGAATTGTGATGAGACTGGTTTGCAGGCTGGAAGAAATTGTGGAGTTCGTGTAATTGCAAAGAGGGGCAGTCGTAATGTCCCAAAGGTAATACCAAAGAGCAGGGAGTGGATCACTATATTGTGTTGTGTCAATGCAGCAGGTATGTCAATCCCAGGATTTTATTTGTTCAAGGGAAAGAGAATGATAAAGAATTACATTAAAAATTGTGAACCTGGAGCATGTATGGCTGCACATCCAAATGCATGGATGACAAAGGAATTGTTTTTAAATTGGCTATGTCATTTTGCACGTTCAGTACCAGGCGGTGTTTCTCCAAATAATAGACACCTATTGATATTTGATGGCCATGGCAGCCATGTAGCATTACAAACTGTGGAGGAGGCAAACAAATTGGGCATTGATTTGATAACACTACCAAAGACATACTAGTCATAAGTCAGCAACCTCTTGACTGAGTGTGTTCAACCCTTTCAAGACATATTTTAGAGTGAGAGGTCCAAATGGATGGCAGAGAACAAATGTGCAGATGTGAAAAGGAGTGACATTGTTGAGCTTGCAAGTAGAGCCTTAAAAAAGGCACAAACACCATCTAACATAATTGCAGGTTTCAAAAGAACTGGTATTTGGCCATTGAATTATGATGCTCTCCTAAATGACATGGCATGCAGCCAGGCATTTGACATGCAAGGTGAGGAAGTTGTTGATGCTCACAAACCGGTGCAATGTGTTACAGCAATGCAGCCCGTGGGAGCAACATGTATATATGAACCATGGAAGACACTTCAAACATTTAGACTCAAGATCGAGAGAACGCTAATACAGAAGCGAGCAATTACAACAGAAAACAATGTAAATGGCAGTAACAGAGAGTGGTAATGCCTATAATTAGACCTAGAAATTGCTTAAAGGGGTAATGACTATACCATATGCTTATTGACAGTAACAGAGAGTGGTAACAGAGTGGTAATGACTATACCATATGCTTATTGACAAGCTTACAGCAAATGCAATCATATACAACATAAAAAAAAAGCTATGACAGATGCTATAACATGAAACCAGAATATACACACTCACCTTACAAACATAAAATAAAATTCAATTGAATATACACACTTCATCAACCAAATCACGTAGCCTTTGAATCTCCCCCATGCATTCAGATCCCAAAACATATAATTTTTGCCACCTAAAACATATAATTTTTGCTACCCGAAACAGAAAACAAATTACATTTGTTGCTGCAAACACTGAAAATTGTTAGTTGCGTGTGTTTTTTAATGAGTGTGTTTTTAATCTTTGTTTCTATTATGACTGTCATACCTACACCAACACTGTTTTTACTTTTATTTTATTATGACAGTCGGGTACCCAGGAAAATAGAAGAACCCGGGAGAAACCAGTACCAGAATTGTGTGTCAGAACCATACTGGTAAAGTTACAGAGGCCTCCAAAGCAGTACCCATTAACATGGAAAATAAATCATACAGGATAATAAAACTTAGAAAAAAACTACTGGAAGATCCATAAACAAATGCAAGATCATTGGAACGAAGTACTCAATGGTAGGTGTGAAATAAATATGTATTCTTTTTTACAATGAAATGCCAGAGTAATTTGTTTATCCCTGCAATATACTGAAACATGGGCATCGTAAGGAAAAAATAAGCAACAAAGGACATGATAGCAGATAAATCATCAGAAAATAATGAATATGAAACATCTAGCAAAGCATTTTCGCTTATGGACAATATAATATGTACAATAATACATTCGTCATCTCCAACCAGTGATTAGTGTTTACTGTGCACATGCAAAACATAGTTATCTACTCTTTTTTTTCTAGATATACCCTAAACAAAAAAATAAACAAGCAAAACACTGTCCTTAAATTTTCTCAAAGCAATCCCTGCACAGAATCCTCTGTCCTCATAACCTCGGGAACAAAACTCTGGACCAACCAATGCAACAAGGCCTTCAGACTCTAAGAGCGTAAGAAGGAGAAAAGGTATCCTGACGCCTATTTTCACAACAATAGGTATAATATCCTTCGGGATATGACAAGTGCAATGCCTAAAGACTAATATCCAAGTAAAGGCATTTTAAGTAACAAAACACAGTACAATCATGTCAAAAGAAGTTACAAGAACAAATAATCCAAAGCCATATCATAACAGCACAGCAAAATCGTAAAACTTCTGCAGGTAGTAAAGCAAAATTGTAAAACTTCTAAACACAACTATACCCACAAATTAATGCTTTCGATAAATACAGAGTTGGCTTAAATCCCCAGTACCAATCACAAAGAACCATCCAGATCAATTGCATGCCCTAGAATACCACAATTCAGTCTCAATAGTTCTTTATATAACTTTGCATACAACTAGCAGATGTACTTGTAATCCCATTAACAGTAATAAGCAACTGAACATGAGCTCGCATGGCACCCATAAACCCGAGACTGGCGCTCATAAACAAGACAAATACACCAACGATTTTAAGCTTGGAAGAAATAAAATAAGACGGGTGACAAAACAAATTTCTTTTGCTGAATGGCAAACAACAAACTTTCCATAGTAGTACAGTGTTTAAAAACACTAAGGATCATTGCCTGAGTGAGAACCCTCTCACCTCTGCCTTTTCTTCTCATCTTCGTAGCAGGCCGAGCCAATGCCGAGGACGAAGTCGGTTAGGATTGGAGAAAACGCACGCACCCACCGGTCTGGAAGATCCCACGAAATGGTCGCTCGAGCTCTGCAACCGAACCCGCAAAAAACCAGACTGAACGAGCTCCCTCTCCATTTCCCATGAAATCCAATGGCGCGTTTTGGCGGTGGCAGGGTCCATAAACCTACCCCGCGCGCATTAACGGCTGGTGGGTGAGCATTCAATGCATGGCGGTAGCCCGGACAACAACTGGCGCGGCGAGTGGACAACACTTGGTCCCATGCAAAAAAATGTACTTTTTTGACATCTCCACGAACGCGGATCGTCCACGTGGCGCTGAGGTGGCAGTGAGGTGGCAGTGCAATGCTGGAGGTCAAGAATTTGGTCCTGCATCCATTGGTGGTGTTTTTACTCGCCCAGGTGGCAGTGACGTGGCGCGGTGACTGTGCAAAGATAGGGTGCACCACAACCGGGTCCTCTCCCCTATGTCAAGTACAAATTTGTGAAGCTCATCTTTTGTTAGTAGTCCTTGTGAATAGTTTGTGCAAAAGTAAAAAAACAGGGGATTCAATCTCACACGGTGTTCAATGTTGGATCTCACGCAGGTCATCTAAAACTATTTTTAGTTACATTTTATATTCTTTCAAGATTAGGAGCTCCACACGGCCTCACACATGTTTTCCTCTCCACGCAAAACATATTACACATGTGAATAAAGTGCTAAGGAACATGGTGTTTAAAGTGAAAATGAGGGGCCAAGAACGGGTCTCATGCAACAATAATTTTTCATTGGCAAAACATAAATACTCCAATTTCGATTGTCACTCTATAAAGGGTTTTTATAAGGAATTTTGTCAATGTACGAAGATATTTCATAGTATTTTGAATGTATTTTATAACATTACCGACAAAAAGCACCGCCTCTAACCCTGAACAAACAAAAATACGTAAATAGAAAGAAAAAAAACCTTTCAATGCAAAATTTGTTGCCATATGAATCAACAAAAAAAAACACTACATTTTACATTTCTCATTCGCAATGCTAAAAATTTAGTTTAATTTATAAGAAACAACTATTAAACAAATGAAAGATTTTGTGTGACTAAAGTCAATAGTAAATGGTGTATCTCTCTACCTTCAACTACTCAAGAGCTTATCAATAGTCATTTTTTTGGTGATTCGTTTCTCACTCTTTTGGAGGAAGAACAATTTGTGTGTCAAGCACTGGATTGTTTAGACATTTTTGTCTTGCTTTAGGGTCTGCTATTCAATGGGAGAAAACTCAGTGCTACAAGCAGTCTCAACTACCCATGCCTAATTGGCTTTTAGAGATGAAGTGGAGCTGGATTGAGCCTGGTGTGTAGTTTAAATTCCTTGGGATCCTTTTGCTTTCAGACACATCTGCTCACTTTGGGCATATGTTTTCTAGAGAGTTGAATGCAAAATTTCCTCTTAATTATCTAAGCCTCTCCTGAAGGTAAGCTTCAAATTTGGTCCAAAGTGTTGGTTGCCACATGTGTTTATTAATCCTCTTGGTGGGCTCCCTCTATTGTTGCTTATGCCAAACTTGAGAAGCTGCTCCGGGACTTTCTGTGGGCCAACACTAAAGGGCACAAGGGTTTCCATAGGGTGGCTTGGGACATTTGTTGCATGTCTAAAGAATTTGGGGGATTAGGTCTGATTGGCATCAAAATCCGGGAGAATGCCTATGTGTTAAATGGATTTTGCACTGTTTATAGGGCAATGAAGCTTGGAAGGTGTTTTTCAAAGCATGTCATCTATTAGGGGTCCCCTGGGCAAGCTCGCTCATAAAGGCCTTAATTTCCAATCTTTGTTGCTTTGTCCAGTGGTTGTTAAAGTTAAAGGATCATTTATCTTACAGAGCATTTGGAAGGCATGGGAGTTGCTCAAGCCCCATCTGATTCGGGTGGGTGAGGGTTTCAGATATGGTCTTTCTATTAATCTCCTATCTCTATGTTGGTCCCCCTGTGTTTTCTTTCCAAGAATCACCTCTCGCATTAGCCCCTGGTCTAAAGCTCTTAGATTGTATAAAAAGGGAATCAAATTTGTTGAGATTTGTTTTACAAATATTTCAGGGACTGGATTTCTTGGGATGTTATTGCTTTAAAATTTTAACTTCCTCCTACTGATGCAAATCCTAGTCACAATCGATTGATGAATGTATTCTTGATGAGTACTTGCATAAAATTGGGCTTACCTATGGTGTTCCTTGGTGGTGTGATTGGAATTGGCTTACTGCTACGCCTTTTTGCCACTACAAGCCCTCCCTCGGCTATTCTCTGTTGGCTCCTAAAGTGATTGATTTTGCTACGCTTAATAGATGTTGGTGCCTTTCCTCTTCACTTCTATATGGATTCAACGGTTTCAGAGGGTTTGGTATGCTCATGTTGAGCCCAAGAAAGCCCATTTTCTATGGTGCATCCTTCATCAAGGCCTTCGGATGGCACTTGGCTCATCCATCCGGGAATTCATCCCATTTGTCTGTGTTGTCAACAACTAGAAATTATTAAACACATTTTTTTGGTTTTGCCATGCTTCAGATTCAAAATCAGCCGAGAAGGTTAGGCTTGAGGTGGAACATCTCTAGTGCCTCCTCGACCACCGGGGTTTGGTCCCTTGTGTTGTTATTCGGGTTCCCCGGATGCGCCTCCGCGTCATCATTTGCCTCCCCCACATTGTCGTTCGTCGCTCTATCTCATCACTCGCTGCCTCCGTGGTCGTAGTTGCGGGTGAGCCCATCGGCGCCCATAGAGTCTTTCTCCTCAATGGATATCTCCCCACCCTCGGCCGCCTTCACATGTGCTTCCTCCAATGGGTGGCTCTAGTTGGTTCTCTTCGATCATGACAAGTTTCCTCGGCTCATGTTGACCCTTTCTCCTCCACACCCGATGACACCTCGTGATAAGTAATATAATGGATGGGATGGGTGGGATCCTATGTCTGATATAGCTCACCCTTCTGGTTCAGGTTGGGGCAACAAGCGTGATAGTGACCCCCTACCCCCGCCACCTTCTTCCATATTCACGGTTGTTGCTTAATTATGCTATCTTTTTTTGTTTGAAGTTCACATTGTTTATGCAGTGGTTTTTGTGCTTTGGCTTGCCTCTTTCAAGGCTTGCTTTAGCTCGATGTGACTTTTGGCATTCTATGGTGTGACTTTTCCACCCATTTTTGTACAAATGGCATTGTAGATTTTGTTATAATAATATAAAAAGTGTGCTTTTCAATCAAAAAATAATAAATGATGTGAATGTGAAAAATAATTATGTTTAGAGGCATTCCTAGGATGGCAACAAGGGTTGTAATGAAGTGAGTTGTTCATGTTAATTTTTAACATTAAATTTGACATCTTTATAATTGTCATGTGACAATTCATTCTAAATTCTATTGGGTTATCACTTAATTTTATTTTCTTATTTTTTTTCAATTGAAAAATAGTAACATCCTAGTCATATAGTAATGTTTGAGCCCCTTTTTTAATATATTTTTTCAAAATCTACACAATAACATAACTAAATTGATTTTAGTTGTCAAAAATAAATGAGAAAATAATAAAGAATTTAATAAAGTTATTGATTAATGTGACATGTAAAAAAATTAAACTAAAATAGAAATATTAATATATTATTACACTATCATAGTTAGATAGGTGCATTCAGATTAATATATCTCAATAAATGTATTTATAATATCTATTCTACATATTTTGGGTTTGGGGTGTTATGAATGTAAAAATTGTATCCCTTTGTATGTCTCTATACTTTGTAAACTTTTACATTTTTTATCCTCTTCCATGTAATTTATAACTCGTGTACAATTAGTAGTGCATGTACAACTACTTATGTCTGTAAATTGAGAGGCTGTGGGCTTAGCCTATAATATGGGTAGCCATAGAGAATTACTAGCTGAAAATTTACCGAACCGTCTAATTTTTAAACTAATTTTCTATGAATATATACAAATTGATAGGAATAAATCATTAAAAAAGTATTTGAAAAATTGGAATTTACAGAGCTAAGCTGTTAAAAAAATTAACAGGGAGATATAATTTGAAGTTCCAGGGCTGATCGGCATCCCCATTGTGCCCCTTGGTTGCAATTTCTAGTGTGGGACAGGGGACACATATTTCGTTTGAAATATGATTGGCGTCGCGTACTAGCAGAGAAAAAGAAAAATAAAAACTATAAAAAAATATAGGATATGGTAGAGCGCTCGCTTCGCATGCTAGAGGCCCAGGGTTCGATTCCCCGCATCTCCACTATCTAACCAGATAATTATGGACATTTACGATCCACACAATTTATACAGAGATTCAATCAAAAAAACACAAAGTGAAAACAAATAAGTTCTCCAATCTCGTGTTAATAATCCGGTGAGATGACACGTTTAAACAGGGAACAATTCACTCTTAACATTCAAGGCTGACAAAAGATGTTACAAAATTGTGTCGGTCTTGAAGGTTAGAGTAATTTCTTCTCCATCCAACCCAGTCATCTCCCTTGGGTCGATCGTGATCGTAGGCGTCATTGGCATCGCTAGCTACATGTTAATAAGCTTGTACAAAACTATCTATTTAAAACATTGTTTAACCTTGTTGCTCGTATTTCTCTTACATGTGGGATTTATGCGACTCTTTCAATGTTTTTGTTTTATGAGTTTGTCATTTTGATGTGGTGGTGCCTAATGTATTTATTCACAATTTTTTTTTGGGGTATGTTATAATGGAAATGGTTTAGGATTGATTCACGCATGAAGAATGTATAAAATGAAAAATTCTACAAAATTTTATATGAGTTATTTAATTTAAAAAGAAATTATGTAAAAGGATTGAATTTGTCTTAAATTGTGAGAGCTTCCAAAGTTGTAAACCATCCCCACTTTCAAACATGGGCCTTGAAGTTAGATCCCTACAAAACATATTAGCGGTTGAAATTCAATAAAATCTCATATTATAGTCAATGTGGAAAAAATGATATCTTAGTCTTAATATCTAAGCCAAATATCAAAGACATATAACAAGAAATTGTTGATGAACCCATTTTAACTATTAAAATACCATATTTTCTTACAAATTAAACTCTTACTCCATACAACTTTCCAAAACTATATGTTATTACGCTGAAAGGCATGTTCTATGTGGGAAAGTCCGAAACCCTCTCGACAAGCAATAAGACATCAACGATTGCGATTCATTGGTCGACGATGGACGGACGCTCAGGAACCCTACATGTGGCGGATGGAAAGTGAGGTGTTGTTGTGATGTATACCGTAAATCTTCCAGACAGAGAAGCGATGGAAAGTTTGGGAGACGAAGAACACAACACCATGCTCGAAGGAGGGAGAGGCATATTGGGAGTCAGAAATGGAGGACACTTGCAGGAGTCCTGCCTGGAGGTGGACATGCCTCTGCCGTCAGCAAAACAAGGGGAGTATGGTTGCCCCATTGTATAGCAGTACGTAGCAGTCCAAGAAGAATTAAAAACAACTTGCTTAGGGTTTCGGGAAGGGTTTTACAGTTTGTAATGTGGAGTGTTTTTACAACCCGTTTTTATTGTTCTTTGTGTGTGGCCGTCAAACATTGTAGCTAAGAAGTCCCTTTCTCTTTGCTGCTGAGTGTGGTTGGAGTTGGAGACTGCGTGACTGGAGGAAGCCATCCAGCATCACAGCCGAGATTTAAAGAAGAGGGTAATTATTTTTTGCATCTTCTACATCTATAATTTGTATAGTTATTGGTGATGATTGACAATTTAACCCATCTTTGAAGTAGGATTTTTTCCCTTCACAGATTTCCCTCTGATAAATTTAGCTTATGCCTGCTGCCGTATCCAGATTTGTTTTAATCTTGTGTAAAATATTAAATCTGTTTACAGTATTTGCATGGAATTATTTGTATAAAGATAGTTGTTATACAAAGAAACAGATGGGTTAACTTTGATCTGTACTATTTTAAATGCTAAGGGTATTTGATCAGATCTTTATCCATAATTCGTTATGCTTTTATCCTTTGTATTTTAAAACAAAAAAAAATTGCAGTTAATCGCTAATGTCGTGCCATCTAGGGTTTCAAAGATTTTTGTAGAGTAATAGTTATGAGTGAAGAAACTTTTTGTCGGTTCAGTCAATGCGTTTTGGAACTCTCTGTAAATAAAAATGTACGAGTCCAACTTTTTGTTAAAAAAACAAGTTTATTCAGGTCTGTATTGCCGGGTAGGTTTTGACCAATTTTTTTATAAAATTGATAGGATCATTACTATGCCTTCTGACTGGTAATTCTCAAGGCAATACTTTAACTTTTTGGCCTTTGATTATTATTGTTGCGAATAGTAATTTTTATTTTGTGTGCTTGCCAAAAGTGGACGGGCCACAATGGTGCAATGAACTTAGATGGACCTAAAACAATATCTTTACCTTCACCTATATTCATAAAAATCAAGTAAATCCTTTCCATACAAAGTCTATAAATAAATCATTTACAACAAGACAGAGTAAGTATGGGTATACATGTATTTCAACAGGTCCGTAATGTTGATTTCTGCCTATCATTAGATTTTATCCTTTAGACAAACAAATGAATGCATTATTATCCCTCTTTCACAAGTAAACCTCCTTTTATAATATTGGACAAGTCTAGAGATACTTGTCAAATGAAATAGAACATACCAAACTTGGAAATAACGAGTCATTCCTTAGTCGGAAACGGATTTTTAAATTCCCATAGCGTACACATCTAAAAAATACAACAAAACTATGGAAAATACGGTTTGAGAAATTTCACATGCTTGTTATGCCGAAAGGCGTGTTCTGTGTGGGAAAGTCTGACCCCTTTTGACAAGCAACAAGACATCAAGGATCACGATTTGTTGGTCTACACGCATGAATTATCCTCTACGTTAAAAGTATATTTGAATGTATTTTTATGGTTGTTCAATTTTATAGTTTGCATAAATTCCTGTATACTCTTGCATAAATGTTAACAACCAATGTTAACTTAGATGACAGCAGGGCCCTCAATCGTTAGTTTGGTGGAGTGTAGGAGGTAACAATAATAGTCATAGAAACTTGTAACGAAGAAGGCATTTCAGGCCACTTTTTTATTGTGATCATCTTGTATTGAGACATCAAACTGACCTGCATATAGAATGATGACCCAGCCATGAAACAACCTATGGCAACCCCTCCGCCAGAGACCTGAAAAAACATATTTTCGTATAATTGTGTTAGAAACAATCTTCCTGCAATTTTAGGTAGCAATAGCTTTTTTTAAGTCACAATCTCATTTTGTACCATCAAAAGTGGTCGCCTTCCTATTTTGTCCATCAACAATACACCTAATGTTGTCATTGGCACCTAGCAAAATCAAAAGGGCATTGATTTATCACAATGCAAAATAAGAATGTCTTGCAAGTAAAATCCCATAACTTCATGTAGAGTATTCATGTTATCAACTGGCTTCTATACTCGTTTAGTAGCAACATGGATTCATGAAACATAACTTGAGAACAAAGTATATAATTATTTATGTGGAACCGAAACAGAATATAGACTTTATGAGGTAAGTTTGAAACGAAATCCCATTTTAAAAAAGTAGATTGCTAAAGGAATTAGAAAATATTATCACACTGAAGGGCGAAGAACACCGATGAGATGTTGCATTATCTGAATTGAAGCCTACATGACAATCCAAAGTGATCAGACATCCAAAACAGACTATTTTAGAATCAAAAGTAAGAATTGACTAATTTCTTACCACAAGCTTTGAAAATTACACTGGCATAAAACATGACAGCATTGATTCCAGATGCTTGCTAGAACACCATCAAACCGACTCCAACCTATACATGTATTGACAAAATAAAAAATGGATCTGCTGAATGGTTTGTCATGACCCATAAATTCTACAAACCACAGTTCATAAAGAATCTACTCACTATCATGTGATGTGCATATTTGTACTGAAATAGGTCCAATAGTCTGCCCTTGGGAAGGCTTTCTAACTCCTCCACATATTCCTTAACAAGATAGTTTTATAGTTTAGTTACAATCCAGATCAAAATTAATAGAATTACTTGGAAAAGTTCTTCCTGAATCAAATCAATCATCTATAAGCTTACTCCATGACTAGTTACTTTAATTTAACATTATTATATTCGCTTTGGTTAGCTTTTATACTGATTTATCCAAATTATATCTTCAAGTGTTAGCAGAATAAGCTAACTAAGCCATTATTCTCAAGTGTTTATAAAGGCCTTAGAAATGTAGTATACTTGTAACAAAAGAAAAAGATGGTGGTAAGAGAAGGAAATCCCTCTCCCTTCTAGAGTTTTCCCACAAAGGGTCTCTCTAAATAAACATTGTCTTGTGCAGATCTGATCTTGTTGTTTTGCATTAATTTCTTTGTGTACTCTCATGTACAATTATTTCCTTTCAGTTTACAGAACTCCACAATTCCATTCAATGCACATTGTTGATTTGTTTAATGCAAATATATAATAAAACAAGAAGTTAATCGATCGATTACTTCGCAGCAACTTATGTGCGGAAAAATAAAGTGTCTCGCTTTCCTGCATGTAGTTGTGTTGTTCATGAACTTTAAGATTGCTCTTAGAATATGATATTGTTCTTTGTGAATGAAGTGTCTCGCTTGCCTTTATGTAGTTGTTGTGTTCATAAACTTTAAGGTTGTTCTCAAAATAAGCTATTTTTCTTTATCACATGGAAAATTCCATAACAGATTGTTTATAAAATTGGTTATTGAATATGTGTTGTTTTTTTGCATTATTTCCCTTTTACATTTTCATAGATTCTTAATTATGTGGGTGAATTTGTCTATCTTAAAATATCTTATTGTTGTATGTGTTGCATAAAGAAAACTATTTTTTTGCTTTCGGTCTTCAACCACGGCATAAAGGGGCAAGTGCCTTCGACAATGGCAGGATTCGGTGTGTGCTGAGGGGTTATTGCCCCTAGGATGCCGCATCGAAACGCCCATTATTGGGCGTTAGACTGTCCATTGGCAAGGTATTTTAAACTTTGCTTCTCTTAAGCAGATGAACCCCGATGTTTGTCTTTGATTCCTTTCTGGTGCTCTTGAAGTCAACAAAAAAACAATGTGTTTGACTTCCATTTCTAGTGTGGAACTTATCGAGGTTTATATAACGTCTATAAAATTGGTTTTTTTCATTTCTATTGTTTTGGGTTGCTTGTGAACTTGCAGCAATGAAGACTCGAGAATACAATTTTTCTTCCTCCACACGGTGTGACAATCACCACTCCGCACTTGAGCGAGAAGATGCTTTCAACCAAACAAAGTTTGTTGTCAATGTGCTCCATTACAGGCAACCAAAATTCCAGAAAAACATGTGATTGTTGAATTGGTTAGAGAACGTCTCCGCGCTACATCCTTCCTATCCTCTTTATCTTTCCAAATTCACAAGGAACTGACGGGCTCCAACTCGAGGGGGTTTGGGTCATGTATGATTGCCCATTGTTAAGATGCTCTAAAATATGAACTTGACCACAAATTTGAAAAGATGGGGATAACTACAAAGACAATACATGCTAGAGGGAAAAAAACACATGGTGCAAAAAAATTACTAATGTCACTAAAAAAAAAGAGATGCTAAGAAAAATGAAAACCATTACGGGTGTGCTCCATTAAACTTATGTACATAAAATTAGTTTAGGTAGTTATATGGTGTAAACATCTACTATGTGCTCTTTCATTTCAACATATTTTTTAGTTGTTCGATCGAAATAACATTATGTTATGTTTTTGATAGCTCTTACTTCCTTAAGTTTGAGACTTGCTTCATTGTACAATTGCCGCTTTGTCAATCTTTTTAATGTGAAAAAACCTTTTGATAGATAAATTTCATACTTTCTTTTGTTTTGCATTTAACTAGCTTTCCTATCGTCATATTATTATCCGTCTGGTGGCGTATCTTATAAACTTCATATGCTTCTCTTATAGGTGAACTCTAGTTGTTTGGCAGCCTTTTCTCTACTTGAAGTCAAGCAAACTAAACTCTATCAGGGAACTTACAGAATGTTGTTCATAATCTGCATTTTTAAGTCTTCCATCTTATGTTGTCCTAACAAGAGTTGAATAATCACATGATGTTTATATTTCATTTGACAACTTTGAATTCTCAATGTTGAGAATCAAGATTGCATATTGATCAATCTACTTCTTATCTCTCAAATTATTGATTATAAAAGCTGCTTTTACTCTGTTGTGTTCTCTTTTTGTTATTTGTTTTTGTGTTGTAATTGTCATGGTTGCCTTTTTCTTTGTTGTTTTTGTCCTACGTAGTGCAAGGTGCCTCTGAAAGCCATACAAATCCTTCATCATCTATTTTCATCATCTATTTCACTAGGAACTATGATCAACCTATGTCATCAATACATCCATTTTATGATCTCAACATAAATTCTATTTGTAGTGCTGGTTTTACCAACAGTTGGCTAGCCTTTCTCATGGTGGAACATCCTTTTTTTCTTTGAAATTGGTCCTAAAACTTGTAGAGAATGCAGTTAAGGTGAAAACCCTAACTTATTAATGTGTTGATACTTTTTCCATTGGAATTTTTACCACTTTTAGGTGTTGAGTGGGTGTTAAATACATGATTACTCAACCGTTTTCGATACTAGCACATCAAGAGTTTACATTATTAACACACCAAGAGTTATTATGTTCATTTCTTGTTGGGGTTTAATAAAAGCTGTTGTAGATGTGCAGCATGCATTTTTATTAATATCTCTCAAAATATTTAGATAGATGAAATAATGTTTTTTGTTTACTATAAAGAATGAAAAAAGTGAGTTTTCCATAGCAAAAAAGTCTAACATGCTTGTGATCATGCTCCGAATCTTACAAGTTAATTTAAGTCATCAACATCGGCTTGGTCTGTCTGTTCTAAACCATTCTCTTTGCTTTGAAAACTATTACGCCATCATTGTTATGAAGCTACATTTCATTTATGAAGCTCTGCTAATTCATTTACCTTTTATAATGCATCAAACAATTGAATTATTTATAGTCGAATTTTGTTCATTCCTTCCAATTTAGGTAAATGTAATACAATATTTCTTTTATCTTCTAAATGAATTTGTATTATGGTTCCATTAAATAGAACAAAGTTTAGGTTTATCACTTTAAAGCAGGCTTGGAAATTGACAGGTTGTAGGCCTTTTTTTGTGATTTTAACTGTATATTAGAGGTTTTTTTAATGTCCATACACATAATACTTATTTACATATATATATGAATAGATTGTAAATATATCTAAAAAAATCTGAATATATAAGCCACCTGAAAGAGTTGGAGAATTTTGATTTGAAAGCCGCACATAATTTGAATTTCACTATATATATCTATTAGATTGTAAATATATCTATAAAAAAATCTGGAATATACAACCACCTAGTGGAGAATTTTGATTAACCTTATCTCTTTAACACCAATTATTGCACTTCGTACCCTTAACCTTATCTCTTGACACTTTTTATTTTGACACATATTTGACACATTCAAACAATTCCTATGTTGTATATGCTTCCTTTGTTTCATATGCATTAACTTTTAAATGTGTATGGCATTTTATTTTACCATAAGTAAATCATCCAATGTTTTATAAATTTATAGTATGGTTCGAATCGTAATTGAGATCTTTGCACATATTGTTTGTTGTAATTTTCTTCATGCCATTGGTTTATAACATTTGAATTGCGCTTAAAAGATGTTAAATTTCATATTGGAGTGTGAGTTGAAATATTTTCTTTGAGGAGGATAGATGTAGTGATTATGCATGGGAATTTGCAAGCTATTGAGTGAGTTTGTTCCAAGTATGTTTCATTGTATGTTGCTCAAGTGTGTCTTTGGGATTAGTTTGTTATTTGTAGAGATCTTTTTGTTACTTGTGTTCTCCAGCTAGATGCTTATATTATTGGCCAATTTTGTAGTATGACCTGTAATGCTTACCAAATAAAGTGATATTGCATTTATGTTAATAGTTGTTGAAGTGTTGTGGGGAAGATTTTGATCATTAAACTTAAAAATCCGTACTCATTACTGCTCTGTTTCCTCAACAAGAAGATGGACATTTCTACCAAAAATATGTAGATTAATTAGTAAAAAATTGAAGAATAAAATGTGTTGATAAAATTCTTCTTGATGAGTACATTTGATTTTTTTTCCTTAAGCTTTATTAGAATAAAGGGGAACTTTAAAAGTTAAAACTACAACTCGTCTTACAAAAACATGGAACATTCTGAATTTCATTGCTGCTTGTAATATTTTATCAAATATAATGTGGTATTTTTCTCTAAGAGATTTGTTCTATCTTATGGGAGTGATAGTGAAACATATTTCATCTATGGAGATGAAAGGGAATGTTTTGCAAATAAAAAAAAGAAGTAAATAAAGGGTTAAATTTGGGCGTCTATGAACTTTTCAAGTTTTTAAATTAGGCTGATAAGCAAGTTCTTCACATTTTGTGACTTATTTAATAACTAAAATGAGCAAATTGGGAGACGAGGGAAGGTGGATATGATAGATCGTCATCCTATAAGAAAACAATTCCATTTTATTTTTTACAATAGGGGCGGGGAAAAGGGAAGTGTAGAGAAGGATGGTATGATAAGTCATCTTATTGAATGTCTGAAATGCTAAGGGAATAGTTCATTGTTTTCGAGCAATTTTTTTTTTTTTTTTTGTTTATTGATTTCAAGGTTCGCCTGGTAGTGATGTTCATTTCACCTTTTTTTGTGTATTGTTCTGTATTGTACTGCATCCACATAAACAATGGAAAAATAATTGGATTCATAGAAAAATATTGATAATGGGAATGACTGTAAGTATTAGGGTTTGTTTCCTTTATTTTCGGGGTTTGTTTTCTTTATTTCACTTTTCCTATATTAGATGTTGATACAATTTTATTGGGTCAAAATGCAAAGCAAGATGTCACTAAGGTCAATATATGGAGTCTTTGTAGCATGACAAGAATTACTATGTAGCTTCAATGTTGCCCAACACCTTTGGTTTGGGTTCAATTTGTTGGTCCACATGGACGAGGGTTTGCCTTAGCCCAATCTTTTTCAAGGTTTTAATGTTATAAATCAATGGCTTATATTCATTTGGTGGGCTGCTCAAACCATTCAATTAAAAAAAACACAGTTTAAAGATGAATAATATTTGTATTGATTTATATGCATGTGTGTGTACACGCCATTTGCTCATTATTGGGCTTGATATAGTGGGTCTCTTACATGATGTTTGTGTGCTCTCTGTTTTCCCTATAATTTGTAATGGATGGTTATGCATCTAAACACTTTTCATTTACGTGAAGGAATTCGTAGTTGTGGCAATATTTTAGCCTTCTCATTACTATGTTTAAGGTAGTCATTGAGATGATGATAGAGTGAAGGTAACAATTAAGTCAATTTAGCCTTCTCCATAATAACAATAAAACAAACTATCGTGCATCAAACTACTCTCCAATGATTTAGGCCCGCATCTCTTTCTATTTTATGGATCATGGAAGAAAAATTTCACGACGTGCCAATTATCACGTTAGGATAGTTTCGCTTGGAATAGATTTGAAACAAGGAAGAGGTGTTCGATATTCGTCCTGAGCTATGAAGGACTAAGATGGATATCCCATTTTTAAAAAAAAATAGAATGATGCCAAAATAATACAATATGTCCCATAGATTACAATTTTTTTTTCAATAATGGTGTTATATCATTTATATAAATATTGATCTATGTATACCTTTTGATCTCGTATATACTTGTTGTTCTCATTACACGTAACTTTGGAAATGTCAATTTTCTTTCTTGCCGGAGCATTGATGTAAACGTTGACGTTTCTATTAACTTTGCTTTCCAAAAAGTTTATAAATATTGTAATGTGATTTAGCTCATTGTGCAGAATCGCATTGTGTGTTGAAAACAATCTTGATCATGGTTGCACCTTTGACATATGGTGGAATCTCTATTTTGATTGAGGGTTGTACAGATGCCGAACCGATAGTCCAACTTCTCAACATTTTCCCCTTCGATCTGTGTTGAACTCTGAGCTCCAAGCATCGTGTGCATCTCTCGATGGTGTGCACTTTCAAACAACTCTTTTGCCCTCGAAATTTGCAAGCCAAGTTTCAGATGGTCGGCTAAAAGATGGAAGCATTGTCCACATGTAAAACCCTTTGCAAAATGATAAAACATGAATTGTATGCATCCATTTTCCTTTGTACATGGATGCTCCGCTTTCATTTCTTTTATATTCACTAAATTTTTGTCCCTTTTCTTTGTTATCCTTTGCAGGACTGTTCTTGTCTCCGAAATGGAAGTTGTGATAGAAACACATCCTAAAATTGGTGCTCCCACTCCTCTTCCTACCCATGTCATTTGTGGAAAGCAATCAAATCCCGATACAAATCATGGAGACGACAGAACTTTGGTCCCGCAAACACCTCCCCAAAAGAAAGTTGGCCTCCCGACAGTTCAAGGTTGCCTCTAAAAATAAGTGCACTAAATACAACCATGCGTACATGGTCTATTGAAGGTCGTGCCCTTGGGAAAACATCGCTTAAGGAATATGCGAATGCAAATGGCAACGCTCATATTTCGCCTTTGATTTTGTGGATGGTGAAGGCGGAGAAATACGTGTTACATGCTTCAACGAAATTGCAAAATTTTTTTTGGACAAATTGAGGCTGGAAAGTTATACACCATCACAAATGGAAGGATAGGGAATGCAAAACCAGGTTACAACCACCTTAACAACGAATTTGAGATATTCCTACAAGCTTCTTCCACTGTCTCTCCGCTGCTTGTCAATAATGCCACAATACCTTTGCATAACTTTCACTTCAAAGAAATCAAAGATATACCTGCAAAACCTATTGGTTCCTTCATTGATGTTATTGGCATTGTTTTAGCAATCTCTCCTTGCTCCACTGTTCGCAGGTAGGATTCCAGTGAAACTATACGAAGAAGCTTGCAATTGAAGGACATGTCAGGATTTAGTGTTACTGTAACTTTATGGGGCCAACATTTACAGGATCTTGCCCAAGAACTTGAGGAACTCCTTTCTATTCCACAACTCCTAGTATTGGCTGTAAAAGTGGCACATGTTTTGAGTTTCAATGACACTTCCATAGACACTGTCTCCAACACAAAATGGTTTGTCAATCCTCAGATTCCTGAATCTAAAAATGTTGCAAGACTAGGTTGCCTCTGAAAATTACACTGTTGAAACTCCCTCTGTAATGAACAAATTTCTAGGTCCTCCTCAAAGCTTAAAACCAATGGCAAACAATTGCAGAAATACTTCAAATGGGCAATACAGAAAACAATGAATGGGCTACGCTTACAGCTATAATTATAGACATCGCAATGGATAACTTCTACTACATGGCTTTCCCCCTTGCAAATGGTGACAAACAATTCGAAAGAAAGTGAAACCAAGTAGACAATGGCTCGTGGTTTTGTGGAAGTTGTAACTCTCATGTGCATCAGTGCGACTATAGGTATGCTCTCCGTATAAACTTGCAAGATGGCTCAGGAGAGCTACAATCGGTTACAACATTTGACATAACTATTGAAGTAATCATGGGTGTCGTGAAGAATAGACCTCAACTATTGTGCATGCATAGACGATGAGGCTACAACAGAAATTGCAAACCAGATAATTGGCCATGACTACAAATTCACTCTCTCGTGAAGAAAGAAAATTTCCATGGAAATACACAGCTGAAATGTGTCATACTTGATTCCCTTAAATTGGCCAAATCCAAAGTTGTTGCTTGACTTTACCCTTCCTAGGCACCATAACACTTTCCTATATTTTAGTTTCTTCGTTGTTTGCTCATATTTCCTTTGTAATATGCTTTTGTCCGCAGATACATTTGTACTATGCTTTTGTCCGCATGTTCTAATGGACTATAACTCTCAAAGTTTTCCATTTAATGGTTGTTAATATTGGTTTACATGTGCATCTATATCGCAGAGACACCTTTTTTGTAATTGATAAAAATGTATGGTCCAATATGTATATATATAAATATAGTTTATGCTAACATTATGGAACGCTTTATTCATTTCTTGAAGGTTTGTCTATGTTTCACATGAATTTTTTTGCTTCTTTCTACCTTGTTCCTTCTTAATACCTATGTAGAAAAAAAATGAACACATATCTCTATGCTTTTTCCTAATCAATAACTCCATACACACCCTTGTATTTCTTCCTTTACTTCCTTAAAAATATATGCAACAACAAATCATTTTCCTTTTGTTTTATTGCCTTTAGCTACCAAAATATAAAACATTTAGAGCAAGATAAGCATCTACAATTGGTTTTTGCATTCATTTCCCCTTATCCACATACATAATTTAGTACTCTTTGAATCTTCTCTTATGCCACCTTTTTTTGGTGATTTGCGCAGGTCGTTGTTTTATGCACAATGCCTACCCTAGAGCAATGACAAAGAAGAAGAGATATTTATGCCTTGCACAAAAATGAAATCAATGCTTCTGGCGAACGCTATCGCCAACTCCAACAGATGCCAAAAGTTCTGCCCCTTTCCAAACTGTTGCGTTACCCCCTTCCATGTCTTCCCCTGCTACTTTCCCCTCCGCACCGGAAAATTCTCCTTTCCCTCTTGGCATTAACCACACCACTTGTGTCGAACCTTGTCTTCATCATGCCTGCAACATCGAATTACAGCCCTCTCCATTGCTACACTACCCTCCATCTTCTTCACCCAATACATTTCTCCTTGCAATAATTCACCCTTCACATTTCATCTAGGCTAGTCAGCCGGTAGCAAGTTCGCTTGCTTCTCCTTCTCTTGCCGAACTACCTCTTTTGCATTCTTCCGAACTTCCATCCCCTTCCTCCCAAACTCATCGAAAGTCACACCCAAGATTCCACCCTCCCCATGCTGCTCTCCATAAACTTTCCGTGTGGCCCCTTCTTGGATGGATGCCCAACGCAGATTCCGCCAAAGACTGGATCTTTTATCACACATCCACACCTGCTCAATTTGTCTTGAGAACTACCCAGGCATACATACTACCTTCCATGAAGGAAAACACACATGCACTAGGTGCAAGTCCGAAAGAAATGGACACCGCTTCTCATCTTGGAACAATATGGATCCTGGCACTCAACCTTTCGTTCTCAAATCTTTAACCCAAGTCGAAGAAATGTTGATTGCTCACATTAATCTTGTTTTGCAAGTCACACAAATGCGTGGGGACAATATAAATATTCAAGTCACACAATAAGTTTCCCACAAAACATTTCTTCCATTTCCAAATACCTTCCTCGTCGGCTAGGAGATTTGGATCTCTTGTTGGTTCAAAAGACTAGGAATGCAACAAACAAAATATGACTTCTATGTAAGTCAGGTCCCATGTTTGGGAAGCACTTCAATATAAAATTATCCATGACCCCTACTATAAGGATGTTCTTATTGACACTGAGGCTCTTTCCTCTCTCCCACATAGGAACCGACAAACATATCCTCCTCCCTTAACTCTATTCCTATAGACCTTCAGGCTCTCACTTCTCTAAACCGCAGATACTGACAACCCTCCTTCCAACCCCTATGAGTATCCCGAGGAGACATCCTCATTTGTTCCTTCATACCCAAACACTGGCACATAGAAGAGGAGTTGATCGAGCGGTACCTACTTTCAAATGGCCAGGTTGCACCCTGCAACTTGCCTTGGTCTGAAGTCAGAAAATCACCAATTAATGAATACACCACAGAGGGCCTTTTCTCAATGGCTTTTCCATGTTTGTTTCCAACTGGTGCAGCATTGTTTAAACAACCACGCATGAAGGATGTTCAAATGCATGAATATGCCCTCCACCTAATGCGCTACCATGATGATCATTTTGGCTCACACCCTAGGTTCCGTACTACTTGCTTAACCTTATTATGAGACATAGGAGCCAATCTACTGCAGTATTCATGAGGTTGAACCTTGAACATGGTGTCCCCCTACTATAGGCAACTACGATGATAATGCCTGCATGATTTCCCTGATGATTTCCTTCCACAAAGTTTAATGAGATTTGGAACCAACCTGCAAGGGACACAAACATTTTGGTCAAAGAGTAGAGGGAAGTCTCTGACATGATTGAGCAATTGGGAGCACCTACACTCTTCTTCACTCTAAGTGCAAGCAGACACAAAATGGCCAGACCTACATAACATCATGCTAGGTTTGTCTCCTGGTGAGGCCCGTGCAACACAACACTGGAGGACCATGAACATTGTTAACCACCCTCATCATGTCACTACTTACTTACATCAAAGATTCACCATATTCCATGAGGAAGTGTTACAGAAACATCTTCATGCCAAAGACTACTGGTACAGGTAAAATTCTTCAATGCTCTATACTTTTCATTTACTTGAATACAAAACGATTAACCTTCCTTTACCGCAGGTATGAATGGCAACATAGAGGTTCAACACATGTTCATGGTTTTCTATGGCTTGAGGATGCTCCAGATGTTGATCGCATCGACTGGTCAAATAATGAATCTGTCGAAAGTAAGACAATACTTTGATATCTACATATCTGCATGGAATATGCGCCCTCCTTCCCATCGCTCGGATTTTTTCATAGGAATATCCAGGATGACCCTTGCCTGTTAGTTTCATCTCAGGTGCTCATAGTTTCCCGTTGCAGGATTTGGAGGAGTTGATAAATCATGTTCAATGACACACAAAGTGTTCCGAGAATACTTGCCTTCGAAAAAAAAAAAAAAAGCCGGCTCTAGTGTCGATACAACGCACCTTGGGAGAATAGAGCCACTTCTTTATTGTTTGTTGATGAGAGTGCTTCAGTTAAATACCTCCCTTCAAGGAATGATGATAGATTGAACACACACAATCCAACAATGTTATCCATATGGAGAGCCAATATCGATTGTCAACCTGTGCTATCTCGCCATGTTGTCCTTAAATACATTGCTAAGTATGCTTCCAAAGTGGAACAAAGGTCAGAAACATACCACCAAATGCTTTCTAGATTGTCAAGAGGTTTAGATCCTGATCTGCCTACACATTTAGCCATAAAAAATGTTAACTGAGAGTGTGGTTGAACATGACATTAGCACACAAGAAACATGCCACATGCTCCTCAAATTGCCACTTGTAATGTGCAGTCACACTTTTGTGACGCTAAATGTAGGTAGAAAAATCTTAAGAAGATTGGTTGAAGCAGAGTGTGAGGATGCAGAAACATCCCTGCTTTTAGATGCATATAGGGTCCGACTTCAAACATGGAAAGCCTTCCACTCATTGAAGTTGCACGCGACTGGAGTTACAAAAATATCGCAAGCACAATAGGTGGAAGAGTCATACCCATCCAAGCTATTGTTCGGGTGTTCCCCAAATTTCAATGCATTCCATCTAAGGACTCCCCCTCTTTTGAACTTTTCTGTTGGTCTGAACTCCTTCTATACAAACCTTTCCACAACATTTCTAATGATATTGGTTCAACACCTCAACAAACCATTTCTAATTGGAGCTTGTTCAGATACAATTATCGGCCTTGGCATATTACACGGTGTGAATCTAATCCATCACACACCTCTGACAGTGACACTGAGTCCGAGGTCGAGCCCCCCCTTCCTGTTGAGCAACTATATGATTGGAAACTTTTGGCTCGATTCCACCCCAGTAACACTTCATTCCTTGACAACTTGCAAATGTTGGGACTTCGTGAATTTGACACCCTTCACAATTGGAGTGCACATCATATTCCTATTGCTCTATAGTCTCTTGGTGCCACTTTCATCGAAGATAATAAGGCAAACCATATTTCAGCTTCCTTCATGGATAGATTCAACCCTCCAACTTCAGGTTTATCTCAGAACAACAACAAGCTTTCAACATAGTTATTCAACACTTCACGCACAGATCCAACCTTCCTCCACTGAGACTTATTATACAAGGGACTGCAGGTACTGGAAAATCATTCCTCATTAACATTTTAAAGTCTTCATTTGCCTCTTCATCCAGCCAGGGCCTTTCACCTCTCCTTTTGCTCACCCCAACAGGAGTTGCTGCTTTCAACATTTCAGCTTCGACAATACACGCAAGCCTCCGATTCCCATTAAAGAACTCAAACCCTTAGAGGGCCAAGATTTATCATCTCTTCAAGACTCCCTCAAGCACATCAATACATTTTAATTGATGAAATGAGTTTCGTCGGGCCAAAGTTGCTTTCAGAATCGACTACCGTCTTAGGGAGGCTTTCCCGCACTTCAAAAATTCAACATTTGGAGGTAGATCTATGATCCTTGTTGGAGACCTTGGTCAACTTCCTCCGGTTATGGACATCCCGCTTTATGCCAGCAAGTCTTACGGAGCTACCCTTTGGTGAGAATTCAACATATCTGTCTCCCTTCATTCAATCTTCCGACAACAAGGCTCTGATCCAACACAGGCATCATTCCAAAACTTGCTGCTTAACATTCGTAACGTCATGTCCCTCTGATCCAAGATTGGGAAGCTCTTATGTCAAGATCTGATTCCTCCCTTTCGAACAAGAAAGCATTGAATTTAAAGAAGGCCCTCATCTTTTCACTCAGAATGACCTTGTGGACTCGCACAACCTTATTATGTTGAAGTCCCTTAACTCTCCTATAGCCAGATCAATTGCCGAAAAGACCAGATGTTCTACATCTAAGCGATACGAAGATGATCAGTTGAAGCCCAAGGTTCTTCTCTGCATCAATCAGAAAGTAATGCTTTCCATAAACTTGTGGGTTGAGAAAGGTCTTGTCAACGACGCTACTGGTTCTATCATCGACATAGTCTATGAGATATCCTCCATCCCTCCAAGTCTACCTCTTTTTGTCGTCATCAAATTTGATCATTACACAGGACCTCCCGGGATTCAAACAACCCCTTACATGTTCCTATTCCTCCCATTTCTAGAGGAGGGCATGCATAACTACCGCTCAAAATGGCTTGGGCTTTTTCTATCCACAAATCTCAAGGACTTACACTACAACTTGCTACAGTGGACATTGGCGGAACTGAAAGACAAGGCCTGACATTCACTGTTGTCTCAAGAGTTCCATCTCTTTCTTCCCTTCGTATTTCTCTAGCTTTCTCTTTCTCTCCTGCTACTCTTACATGTCCTCCACTCCCCTTCTACAGTCCAGGCTACAAGAGGAATTTCGTCTTCGCTCCCTTCCCTCTTCTCTCCCTCGCCCCGTCCAGCCCTCGTCTTAGCTCCTTATAGCAGTCATGCAATCGTGGTCCCAAACCTTCTTTATAATATCATGCATGTATATATCACGTGTATTTTGTATCGATAACACCTTTTGGTTCAGATTTCTATTGCCTGCAACTAGTTTAAACAACATATTTGATCTACGTTTGTTTACAAATATGTTCAAAGTTTCATGCATCGGTCTGCTTCTATCCTATCTAATATAGCAAATGTATTTGTTCTACCTCGCTATTATTCTTTTATATTTATCGTTCAAGATCTTGTTGCTTATTTTTTTTTTTCACGCTTTTCTTAATTTGACCATATCCCCACCACACTATATAATCTTCTACTCTAAACATATTTGATCTATGTTTGTTTACAAATATGTTCAAAGTTTCATGTTGCGCTCTACTTCTAGCCAGTCTAATATAACTAATGTTTTTGTTATACCTCGCTATTATTCTTTTATATTTATCATTCAAGATCTTTTTGCTTGTGTTTTTTAACAAGTTTTTCTTATTTTGACCATATCCCCACCACACTATATAATCTTCTACTCTAATATACATTAAATTTCATTTTATTATCCATTCTTTTAGATTTCCTCCACTTCTTTTCCTTATTTGACTCCTACCATTACTTGCATTTACGGGATATATTCATTTTTAACACTCTCCACTTTCCTTCACTTTTACCACTTTTCTTTCCCTCCTCCATTTCCTTTTCCCTTTTTCATTTCTTTTATCCTTTCCGTCAAATGCATTCTTCTTCTCTACTTCCTTCTCCTTGTTCCCCAACCTCTCTTTCGGCGTTATCATCGCACACCTTTATTGTGACACAAATATATATTTTACTCTCTTCTCTCTAACATCAATTTGAAAACCTTACTACCGTAAATTTTTCAGTTATCATACATGTCTATGAACTACATTATGATAAAATTTGTAAGTTTATTTATGCATATATTTTTATAATTTATTTCTAAATTTAAAAATATACAAATTGAAATTGAATTAGATTGGAAAAAAGATGGAGTTCAAAAACATATTAGGTCCGATAGAAATGGATGTGAAACAACATCGAATTCTCTATCCATAAATAAGACAAAACATGAACATATTGAGACACAAAATCATGCAGACTTACTATTTACATCATGCCCCTAAGTATGTCATTATATGCATCATTCGTAAGCAAGAAAATTAGACATTAACAATAATTGTTTCACTTTTACATTACTTTATTCTTTTGATAATATTTTCATTTTATTTTCTCTAATGATTACTTTACTTTTGGACATTGGACAACATGTCGCCCGATTCTATATTTTCCATTATATCCTTTGAGCATTATGGGTAGTACCGCCCATTTAGGGACATGAGTGCCCAAATGTTATTGTCCCCTTTGGACACTTATGTCATTTTCCTCCTTTTCTCAAGTCTGAAATGTCACATCATTTATTATTTTTTCTATATCCTTTTTATCACTTTAGGTCGGTTTTTTCGGTTTTTAATGACAAAATTCAAACAAGGGAATCATATATATGCATGACTTGTTCACTAGTATTAGGGGCTATGTAATTAGGGCTATTACTTAATGTCTACTACTTGGGAAAAGAGAAACATTCAAGGACTACATTTGGACTGCATTATTCATTATATAGGAGGGGTTGTTTCTAAATTCCATCTCATAAATTCATCTTGGCAAAAATAGTTATAGCTTGTTATCTTAGTGTAATTGGAAAAAGGGAAACCTAGCTTCAAGAGACACGATTCAATCATCATACACTATAACCACATAGAGTTTGAAATACAATACAATGCTCAGTGACAATCACATTAGGGTGACTACCGAGGTTAGCCCAACTCAAGCATATACATTATTTGTTTTATCTAATGTTTGTTCAAACCTTGTGCGGGTGGCTAGGGTTTGTTTTGCATGTTCAAGTTCAACACAGAACCCTATAGTGAAGTGGATCGATAAAGATCGGAAGGAAGAAGATAAGTTTAGACCCTAAAAAGATCGAAATAGAGCATTTTTCAGGGCACTAGTACCGATGTGGTCATGTTCTCCTCTAGGCATTTCTATCTCGAAGGAGTTTCATATTATAGTTTTCGAGAAGAATCTTACTCACCCAAACCTAGCCTATTCCACCCGGTTTCCATCCTGGAATTAGCCCAAATCTTTGAATACAAGCTAAGTCACTCTTATCTCACTATTATTTACACTTGTGTGTAACTTACATGATAGATCTTGTTTGTTACTATTATATTTGTTTGATCTCAGTCCTCTTATTAGGATTTAAATTTATTTAAATCATAAATCATTTTGTGAACCCCAATAATGATAATACATCAGATCTCTTCTCTCTCTTCTTCCTCTTTTGAGGTTATGGCTAATTCTTCTTATTTTATTCCTACCCATGTCTATTCCTAAGTGACCATCCAAGATGAATATATTCATGTTACTACTTAACATCCACTTCGCTTCACGAACTACCTTTGTAGACACCACTTTCAATGTTGTAACTACTTGTTAACCTTTGAGGCCCTCTATTTTTCTTCCTCCTTCTAGTAGTGGATTGCTTCCCAAACCTGTTGCTTCATCCAAAGATTGTGATATCATTAAGAAATTAAATATTACCCCAAACTAAGATATCATATCTCTTTGATCTCTTACCTAAGGCCCCGATTGTCATCAAACTCTAGAAACCATATTACGAGTCATTCAAATACAAAATGATGACAATCCTATCACTTAAATTCCAATCTCATGGGATATTTTAAGAAAAATATAAATTTTATTACATTTACTAGCGAGGATATTTCACACGAGTCATCTTCGGATTCTCATCCTCTACTTATCATGGATATAATTTAGGGTTTTCGTATGACATGAGAAAAGTGACAAGCGAGCGTGGGAATCTACAAGTGACTCTTCCTCGCACCCGACCTCCCAAGGTCGTGCCGAGACAGCCGGTGGGGATGGAATATGTATGGGATGCAGACAAACTAATTAGGCAATCTAATGTCTTCAATGCACACTACTAGTGGAACTTGTGAATCTAAAGCAAAGAAAGCCCTCCTAACTTGAGCTAGTGTGATAGATCGGTCGGCCAGGGATGATCTGTCAAGGCTCCAATCAATATCGAGCTCTAGTGTGATTCAATCTATGGGTTGTGGAATACGTGGAAAATGACCGGGATAGTTTTGTGTATTTCTCCGGACAGGGTCATATGGTGGATAGTAAATGTAGTCAATTCTATGGATGGTTCTCTGGCCTAGTCCAGAACTCTCTAGCTTTGTTAGTTGTTGTGTCTAGCAAGGATAATTGTTCGATGATGATAGGTGGAAGTGGAGTAGACTAGAACCGTGTCTCATGTCTAATTCTCCTGTGGATTTTTTGGTCTGCGGGATTTGTGGGTCACAACCGTAGACTCTTAGTTGTTGTGGACCTGTTATGGTCATGCGTGAAATCAAGTCCTAATCCCTAATATCTAGTAATCGTATGCTTTCTCAGCTTCTATATTTAGGATCAATAACTGTGTGATTTTCTTAGAATACCCTACAGGCGTTCATGTAACCTGGATTCTTAGGCTGGTATCTATATCTAGAAGAGTGTCTCTTGTATCTGGCTGTGGGACCAAAGGATCAAAACCAAAGGTTTTTTTCTCTTCGAACCCTTCTACAGTCATATAAATGTTTGCCTAGGGTAATCTGTAGTTCGGTTGATTCGACCAAAATGTGTGTGCTTGGTCATCTTCTATGTTTAGTCCGCTCAACTGAGAATTGATTTGTTGCAAGCTTACCATTGTTCGGAAGACTTGAATCCTAAGATTTTGATCTATATCAGTTATTGCCGTGATGAGATTGGGCTGGGGCACGATTGGCTCGAATATGTATTCCCTGGGCTCTCTAGGTCCCGTGATTGTCATACAAAAGTAACAAAGTAAATTAACTGTAACAAAATGAAATTTAACTATGTGAAGTGTATCTATAGCATATATATTTTCTCTATCTTTTTGTGTTTTCGATGAACTTTACGAATTTAAGAAAACAACTATTTAAAATATCTAGAAAGACAACTAAAATAATAATTTAAAACAAACAAAATAACCGAGTGTAGCTATTTGTCTGTGTAATTTGTAGATCTATTCTAAACAATAAAATAGCTCATCTAATCTATTTACAAGATTCTCGATCCTACCTCAGAAGTGAGGAGTGAATCATAGTTTCTCAGAAACTATCAATCCCCATAGCTTCCCTAGCAATATCGAGAATAGAATTTACTGAAATAAAGCAATTAACTACTCTATTTGATATGATTCTAACTAGAACTTTGAAAGCTAGAACCTGGATTCTGCAGAACAGTGGCGAATCCGATGGTGTGTGTGATCTTGTCCCCTCAGTGTGATCTCCTCGTTCCTTCGTGTTCACGTGGATCCAGAAAAGTGTGTAATGCTAGCATCAACAGAAGTAGATATTGGGACAAAGGTAGCTCAAGACACAGACTGAATACAATGCGAGTAGGAGAGGGATAGCGCAAGAGTACAGAGCTTGGCTTATGTAATTCCTAGCGGGATCTATTGCGAGTCATGCAACATAAAGCATCCAGAACCTGAAACTATCCTGTTTGAGGAGCAAAACCTGCAACTTTAATGGCTTCCTAAGCTATTCTACTCCAATGGATTGGATGAAATAACAACAGTGCTTGCACAAGATGGATTTGTGGCTTACCAATAGTAAAACAATGCTAACTAAGCATGCAATGAACTAAACTATGAATCCTAAGCAAAATAAAAGACTGAATTACTGAAATGAGAAGATGAGAAGTGAATGAGGGGCCATTTGCTTGAGCACAAGCCAACTATTTATAGCATTTGCATTTACCCAAGGTAAAAGCCAAATAGAACTCTTAAACTATAAACAATGGCAAAACACTATTCCAGGGAACCAGAATCATAAATGCAAGCTTATGGTGGTGAAAGAAAGCTGGTAAAACGTTGAATTTACGTGAGTCGTGTTAAAAGAGCTTTCTGGAAAATGCGCGTGAAGGACGCGCCACTGAGCGGGCGGCGGTTATAGGACCGCCGCCTGCCGGTGGTGGCGGTCATCACGAGACCGCCGCCCAGTAAGGCAAAGGGTTTTTCTTCCTTTGAAGAGAAAAAGGCTAAGAAAAGAGGGGAAAAGGAAAAAATAAAGAATTCGGAGGATAAAGCGGGTCATGCGGGATGTTAATGCACACTTGGAGAGATTTTTCGGATCCCGAACACCTTGTGAGGAGACCTGTATCATCATTGGGGCACGTGTCACGTTGTTCTGACAGTACAGTACCTTACAATTTTGGGTACGTACATATTGCCCCCTCGGAGAAGCATTTTAGCCATGAAGAGGCGTAAAATGGTGGGTCCGAAGTATGGTGGTCTTGAAATGGGAAGTTAGAAGTTATACCTGATACATCCGTGTGTTGAAATGACGCCATCCAAAATTCCCGTTACCTGCAAAACAAAAAGAGAACTCAAGTGCAGATAGACACAATAGTTTGAAAATAAACGCTAAAATAATAGGGAATGAGAACGTACCATTTGTGCGGGGATAGGAACTTACCTCCGTCGGCGCTCCAAACCTGTGAAAAAGTCATTTTAAAATGAATCAGAGCGCTATATATATGAAAGTGGGCCCATTTTCCTATTCATTTTGCGTAAGTTGATTTGATTGATTTTGAGCTCTGGGACCCACGGTGACGGTTTCTTGCATGAGTAGAGTCAAAACGTCTGCGACGAGATAGCGATCATGCCTCCACGTGCGGCACATCGACCCGTGAGATCACAGGTTAGTTTTCTTCAGTTTATCCTTTTTACCACCTTAAATTTGAAATGCTAAATACTTTGTCATGGGGGGGTAATTTTTGAAAATGTTAGTGTTGAAAGGTCCACCTAGGGGGGGCGCCTACTGGGTAGGCTTTGTTTTTAGGTAAAATGGTCATTTTTTACGTTTTTTAGGCTTTTTAAATTTAAAAACCCGCATGGGTTTTCGGACCACGACCGCCGCCCTACCCAGGGTGGCGGTTACATGACCGCCGCCCTATTCAGGGTGGCGGTTACATGACCACCACCCTTAAGGCGGTGGTTACAAAACCGCCCCTGCTCAGGGTGGCGGTTTTGCACAGAATGCAAAAGGAACCTCTTTTTGAGATTGTGTTTATATTTTTAGCATTTCTACGTGCTTTCATGATTTTTCCAGTATTAATTGGATGCTAACTTGCTTTGTTTTGTGTGTTTTTGGGTGTATACAAGTGAGAGAGGAGTATATTCGGTGGAGTAGAGAGAGGGAGTGTGATTGGCTCCCAGGGGTTCTAGATGCCCTCTCACAGGATGAGGAGGACACTCTTGATGGGTGGGATACTACGCATTTCACGCGTGCCCCATGTTACACCATCTAGTCACATCCTTTGTGACTTGTTCTCATACTGGGATGCAGATCGGAACACCTTCCGATTTCCAGGGGTCCGCGGTGAGTGGACTATTACACTGGAGGACGTCTATCATATTCTGGGGGTCCCGATCATCGAGAGACGACTCACCCTAGAGACAGCAGGCTCACGGGCATAGATTGCATAGTGGGCCACATATATGGGAGATGCAGTCATCTCCACGGGGTCGAAGAAGGGGGTGAGAGTTTGATCTATTCCTTCTTTGCCCATCCCCCTACTTCGTCCAGGCCATCATGGGGATCCTTGCCTCAAGACTGATTGGGGACAAGGGAGGAGATACATTATTATACTGTTGGTCCCCCATTATTACATAGATAGAGGGGCATGGTCGGATATATGCCTGGGGAGTAGACATTCTTCGGACCACCTACCATGACTTATACAGGGTGGTCCGTTTACAGGGGTAGTCATTGAGCCACCCGACTCTAGTCATGAGTTGGGTCTATGAGCATTTCATCCCTTATGGTAGGGGTGTGGAGGTGGCAGATCCGGAGCGTGAGGGCAGCCGAGATGGACAGACATGTCGGTGCTTAGAGCACCTCATCAGCCAGTTGCCTCCCTGACTACTGCCGACATGGAGGCCACACCATACTAGACTATGGTGGGCATATGGGGTGAGGAGGCTCTTACTTTGATCTCCCTGCTCCCACGGCAGGTAGCTTATTGATAGAGTGGGGCGAGTGGAGATGCACCCCTTTGGCCAAGTTCCTCAGCAGTTTGGCCTACCATACATGGGTATGCTTCCCCAGTGGCGCGGTATATGATCACCCGAGAGGCTGAGGGGGCCTAGAGGCCGAGGTTGGACAGTGGTTACTCCTGGCATTCCTATTGCAGCTAGGAGGATAGTTCGTGCCAGAGGGAGAGCCGGTGTGCCTCAGGCACCTTTACTTTAGATCGCCGCAGGTCCTGCCCATGCAGCGATGACCCCATTGAGGTAGACTCCGAGTCTGAGGAGTTTACGGGGGGGAGATAGAGGAGGAGACCGAGGATAGTGATCCTGAGTGGCATGATACCCAGGATATCATGCAGGTGAAGAGGGCCGAGCAGAGTGCAGAGAGGGTGACTCTGGTTTCAGAGGAGCCACTCTCCCAGGGCCATGGGGAGGATGAGTCTGTTGCGGGGTGTTACGTTGCTCCAGCCACAGGAGCAGCCCCTCAGTCGGCAGCGGCATCCGTGGTAGGCGCTGATCCCATAGACCCATCTTGGAGGCCTGGTGATCCGAGTAAGTTACCCTCTCTCCCTTCTAGTGTTTGTTTAATTTAAGATCATTTTAGTTACTATCTCTCCTTGTGTTTTATCTTGGATTTCTAATCTCCTATTTGGTTTCTAATTTTTCTCCTTGGTTTGCAGAGACCGCCGATGAGTGGCGGGACTTGATTCGCAGGGTATGCACTGATACCCTGATGATCCCCATGGAGAGGACCCGCGCAGAGCTGTCTGTGGATGCTTGGGGAGCCTTCAGCAGTGGTAAGACATACCAACGTCTTCGCTCTAGTCTGGCATGTGGCCAGGATGGTATCGACCCTTCGCACAGAGTTAGCGGGGTACAGGATGGCTGAGCACTTGATGAGGAGCCATTCTCGTGGTGAGACTGCGGCTACCCTCGGGATCCTTGAGCCCTCTGTGCATTCAGAGTGCCGGCATAGCTGGAGTCCTAGGCGTGGGCGTGCACCTTCAGAGGGGTCTCGTAGGGATTGAGAAGCCACTTGGCTCTCGTAGATTTTGTACTATATATTCTTTTGTATATCCCGGGCTCTTTGAGCATTTTGACCATGCTGAGTGCATGATGGCATTGTATATAAACGTTGGTCATTTATATATATGTATTTTTGTTCTGGATCAAACTCTTGGTATTCGTGGCTCACTTTCTATTTCCAGTTTCTTATACTATGATGTATGTTTATATGTTTCTTTTAGAATATATGCAATGGTGAACAAATGATGCAAGTGTTTTACTTTCCTTTTGTGTTTCATGATGCTGATATATGATAATGTAGATATAATGTGATTTTGAATCTTAGTTTCTGTAAGCAATTTTGGATACTTCATGTTTGTTTTGGCAAAGTGATGAAAATAAACCAATATGATGAACAGATAAACCTGCCCCTACCCCCAACTCCACGCAACTAGTAAGATGCGAGGGCTTATCACCAAGAGTTGGGAAGGGCACAAGTTATGAGGTGTAGTGAAATGATAGTGATGAAAGACAGACAAAGCTTTGGCGAGAACCAAATTAGGACACCACAAGTCCACTCCACTCGAGTGACTTCATAGTTTTGGATGCAACTTGCTTTGCGGTTTATCTAGACTTAGACCCGTAGATGGCCACATAGTAGACAAAATCTAGGTTTTTAGGATTTTAACTCTCTTGGGATTTTGAACATCTGATTCATTTGTTTTTGACTCAAAATTTCAAAGTTTGAATTGTTTGTGTATGACCTTTTGCATTTATTTGTCAAGAGGACCCCCTACACTTTGCCCCACGCTACTAGTAAGAAGCGTGGGTTTATCACCGTGGGCAAGGCATAGGCAAGTAAGGGCATTTCCATCCTTTCCCAACCCTACGTCACTAGTAAGAGACACAAGCTGCCACCAAAGGTTGGTGGGGCAAGAAATGTGTAAAATTAAAATAACTGCTTGATCAATGTTTGACTTGTTTATTTGAGTAAAATGTCAGTATGTGTTTATTTCCAAAGAGATATACATATGGGATAGATGTGACACTATGAAGCTTCTAGAATAGACCATAGGCAAGACACCTACCCTAAGAAGAAACCAACAGTGAGAATAAACTTGCAGATCTTGGTATGGTTACCGTTAAGACTTTGTCATGTCTAGGTTTATTTGATAAAATGATTCCGAGATAATTTGATGATATCATGAAAATGGAGAGGTACGATTAGAAAGTTTATGCCAACAACATCATAAGTTTGTAATGAATTACTTTGAGAATAGATTCCTTGATCACAATTTGTGTACGAAACAAGTGGACAATATGATCCTAATCTATATGAAGATGCAATGTAGATATATACATAAGTAGTGCTAGCTGCTTACGCGTAAAAACGCTTGAGGTGTAGGGAATTGACTATTTCACCAAATTCCTCACCTTCTAGCAGTACATAAGAGGTATGCACCGTTCTCGTAGAACGAGATCACCTTCATATATGTTGCGCTCAAAGAATTTCTTGTTATATTGCTGGCACATCCGGTCAACATAGACTCTATGCCGTTGTTCAGCATCTAACCTAGCTTCATCTAGGCTTTCTAATTGGGAGAGACGTGCTTCTCTGTAAGCGTCTTCATCCATAATCCCTTGTAATGAAATGCGGAGACTGGGTATTTCAACCTCGAGTGGGAGAACTGCCTCTGCCCCGAATACTAGCGAGAAAGGAGTTGCTCCTGTTGGTGTTTTTATTGAGGTTCGGTGGGCCCATAAGGCCGGATATAACTTCAAGTGCCAATCTCATTTTCTTTCTTTCACAATTTTAAGGATAATGGCTTTTAGTGTTTTATTCGTCACCTCGGCTGCCTGGGTTGGCTTGAGGGTAATACAAGGAAGCCGTATGATGGATTATCTTAAATTTATTGCATAGTTCGCGAACCTCTTCATTCTTAAAAGAAGTTCCATTATCGGAGATAATGATTTGTGGGATACCGTACCTGCAAATGATTTGGTTCAAAATGAACTTGGTGATTACCAGTAACCAGTACAATAGTAAGAGGCATAGCCTCTACCCATTTGGTAAAATATTCGGTGGCCGTGATTATAAAACTATGGCCGTTTGTGGACGAGGGAGAGAATTTCCCTATTAAATCTAGGCCCCATGTAGAAAAGGGCCATGGAGTAGCGATTGGTTGCAGAGCTTGTGCCGGCATATGGATCTCATGGGAGAATTCTTGGCACTTATGACACCTGCGTATGAACTCTACTGCATCGTGTTCTAGAGTAGGCCAGAAATAGCCCATTCGATGTATTTTACGAGCGGTGGCATGACCACTGAAGTGGCCTCCACACATTCCACTGTGGGATTCATGGAGAATATTTTTGGATTCTTCCGTGTCGACACATCTTAGGAGCATTCCATCGAACGCTTTTCGATAGAGTACTTGTTCTATAATGATGTATTTAGCTACGATAATACGTAACCACCTTCTTTGTTGTGGTGTAGCTCCTTCTAGATACATATGGTCCATGATATAATTAATGATATCAGTGTACCAGGGACACTTAGAGATAGAGGGTCAGGTTTTGATGTAGTATACGCACTCATCTGGAAAATCTAAATCTACTAGATCGCCTCCATCTAATGGGTTATCAGCTAACCAATCTGCGATGATTTGTCCTTTAACCGACTTCTGATTTACAAATGTTAATTTGAATTCCCCCATTAAGGTTATAAAACGTCCAACCTTTTTAGACAAGGACCCTTGTGTGAGGAAATTTCATAAATGGTCCGTTTTTACCATGACCCTTGTTTCTTGATTTAGCATATAATGTCTTAGGCGTTTGGTTGCAAAGACTATGGCGAGGAATTCTCGTTCTGCTTGGTATAACGTGTTTCATAGTCAAGCAACGTTTGGCTAATGAAATAAATCACATGTTCTCTCTTGTCATCGTCTTCTTGAGCTAGCATGCAGGCTAGTGAGACATTGGTAGCTCGTGAGTATAAAATTAACGGGCGATCTAGCTTAGGTGGCATTAGCGTAGGTGGTGATAACAAGAAACGCTTAACTACATCAAAAGCTTCATTGCAGTCTTCAATCTAATTAATGCTATAATCTTTCTTGAGTAAATTGTTGATTGGATGAATGGCAAAGCTTAAGTCCAGGATGAATCTTCGGATTGCACCCAACTTTCCGAGAAATGACCTGATTCCAGATTCATCCGAAGGTGGAACCATTTCGAGGATAGCCCAAATTTTGGTTGGGTCAACATCTATCCCTCATGACGATATGATGTAACCTAGGAGCTTCCCTCTTGTTACACCAAAGATGCATTTTTCTAGATTTAGCATGACTCCGTACTCTATCAGATGTGAGAGAATGATGCGGAGTATTTCCGGATGGTCACAACGCTTCTTGGCCTTAGCCAACAAGTCATCTACGTAGGATTCCACGATTTTATGAATTAAATCGTGAAATATATATGTCATAGCTCGCTGGTATGTAGCACCAGCATTCTTGAGACCAAATGGCATGACAACATAGCAATAAGTTCCCCAGGGAGTTATAAACGTGGTTTTAGCTTGATCTTGTTCAGATATTTTAATTTGATTGTATCCCGAGAATCCATCCATGAGAGACAAAAGTTCAAACCCAGTTGTTGCATCAACAATGACATCAATGGATGGCAACGGGAAGTCATCTTTAGGACACACTTTGTTGATGTCTCGGAAATCTATGCAGATGCGTATCTTTCCATTCTTCTTGAGAACGGGAACGATGTTAGACACCCATTGGGAGTAATCGACTGGCTTGATAAATCCTACTTGGAGGAGTTTTATTACCTCCTCTTTTACCATGAGAGCTACCTTGGGTTTCATGGGTCTCGATTTTTGTTTAACTAGCTTTGCATCAGATTTAGTGACGAGGTTGTGCACCGCGATGTGGGGTGCAACCCCTGTCATTTCCTTATAATTAAATGCAAACACCTTCTGATGTTCTTTGAGGATCCGAGTGTGTATTTCTACTTCCTCTGGGGTTAACGAGGACCCTAATTTCAATATCCTTGGTTCGTCTTCCGTTCCGATGTTAATATCAATTGTTTCTTCGATCAAAGAGGCATTACCCTCTTCAAACTCAGGTGGCGCTGGAGGTAAATCCAAATCATCCCCATTTTCTACTGTGCATATGCTAGGTTCCATTTGTGAGGGAAGATCCACCATGGGATTTCCGAAGTAGGAAGACGAATGTGGGATTAAGGACAAATCTATCATATGATAGGAGAGATGTAGTGCCGCATAGGTGTTTAAGTAATCCAAAGTGGCCATATCACTATCAACATGGTCTAGGATAGTAGATTCATTTCTGTTTAAAAGAGAATTTGTCATTGTCTTTATCAATGGTTCATCACGAAGGGATACCATGAAACGGGTATCCTCTAACTCATTGCTTGGAGTAAAACGTGACGTTGAAGTTGCTATTGAATCGGCGAGAATATTTTTCTCTCGCGGGATTGCTTCAATTGATATGAAATCAAACTCCTTGCTTAAATCTAATACAACTTTTTTGTAAAGTTGTAAGTGCTCGGCTTTGGTTTCATATGCCTTAGAGACTTGGTTTGCTACTAATTCATGAGTCTCCTAAGACTCTGATGTTATCAACACCAATTCTTTTAGCTAAGATGAGGCCAAGGAGGAGGGCTTCGTACTCAGCGCCATTGTTTGTGCACTCGAAATTTAGTTTAAAGGAAAAAGGTAAGACTTTTCCTTCAGGGGAAGTAAAGATTATACCTGCCCCTACTCCGTAATGGCATCTAGCTCCATCAAAATGGAGTGTCCAATATTTAACTGGGAATATGGATGCTGGGATATCTGTTGTGTTTGTATATTCTACTTCCACCATACAGAGATCCTCTGCTGGAAGAGAGCCAATGCCTAGGGAATATCCTATGCCTACTGAATCGAATGGTAAGAATATTGGTAGATCATTTTCTAGCAGTTCAATGATCTTTGCAGTAGTTCCTAATGATACTGCTTCTACAGTTTTAGCCTCATCTTTGGGGGTTGGGGTTGCTTTGGCTAGGCTCATAGTTTCAAGATCTGTCGTAGGTACCAACTTTTCTTTTGTTTTTGCGTCGGTAGGTTTATTAAGTTGGTTTGTTGGGAGTTCAAACTCCGAGTGTACGCCTGGTCTTTTCTTTAAGTCAGCTAGGTGTACATCAAATGGTTTTGGATCACCTTTGGCCACGAATACCTTTCCTAAATGTAAAAACCTTACTTCTTGAAATAGTGTAGAAGGGATTGCCTTCATGCGGTGTATCCAAGGTCGGCCGAGGATCATATTATAGTTAGTTTCCCGATCTATAATATAAAACTCAGTCAAGATGGTTTTGGGTCCTAAGGTGACCGGTAATATTATAGTTCCAACCGAGGTGGCTTTAAGACTATCATAGCCCCTTAGTGTATTTTGAGTTGTGGAGCAATTGGTTTCTCCATACCCTAGCTTTTGGAGGAAAGAGAAGGGGACTATGTTAACTGCCACCCCATCATCAACCATTGCACGCTTTACATAGTTGTTATAAACCCATACTTACAAATGTAAGGCTGGATCACCTCGGCATGCGATCTCAGCATCTGTCGGCATTTTGTTTATCTCGAATATGAATTCGACATCCCTATCTCGCTCGCTTACTGGAGGATGAACATCAAATTCCACATGATTTACCTGTGTTTTGTGGTGGAGTGATGTTAATTAGATGACCTAAACCTAATGCTTCTAAAAGAGCAGCCCATGCAAGGGAGGAGAATTCTTTAGTAAGTCTAATAATGAAATGTGCGAGAAGGTTTTGTTAGGTTGTTAATCAAATCATAGGCTCCACACGGGTTTTACTATGATTTGTTGGATGTCATCGCCTGCCTGCGGTGGTGGCTTGGACTTGGTGAGAGAAATACTCTCGTGTCCTTGTTATAGCTTGATGGGGAGCTCGGCCTAACTCCACTAAACCAACTACCTTAGGTCGTGGTTTGACTTCCTAGTTGCGGCGCAACTAATGGATTTAAGCGAGGTCGAGGCTTTATAATCATTATTTCTGTCATTACACCCTTATTTGTCCCGGTTGGATTTAGCTTTGTTGTTATCGTGATTTGGGATTGGATCATTAAAGATCTTTAGGGGTGCGTTCGAGGGGAAAGCGCCTCGTAAAGGTATTTGATGCTAGTGATGTAGGATCGCCAAGAACATATCCATGAAAAGTTGTCGTTGTTCATCCGGTAAGCATTGCATGAATTTATTGTAGTCACGGCACGTTCTAGTGTCATGGCCCAAAATTTTGTGGAAACCACAATATGAATTAGGATTGTAATTCCTAGTTTGTTGATTTGATGTGTATTGTGGCCCAAAATTTTGATCAAACCGTTGTCTATTAAAATTTTGCGTTTGTTGTCTTTGGTTTGAATTCTGGTTTTGGTACCTAGTTGAATTTTGGCTTGGACCCTGTATGGGATTTTTCCATTGTTGTTGTTGTTTGTTGTTGTGGATGATTAAAATCCACTGCATTGATTATCGGGGTAAAGTTGTTGTTTCGTTGGTTGTTTATTTGTGATGGAGTATTGATAGCATTTACTTTTAGCTGGTGGTTACTCCATCATTGTGTTACCCGATTTTTGTTAAGGATTTTAGGTCCTTGATTGACGTTCATGGTAGTGGGATAAGTTGTAGTGTTCTGATTGGGGGCGATTAACCTCCCGTTTGCTCCATATGTTTTGTGACCACTATCAATTGCTGCTTGATCTATTCGAAGAGCACTTTCTAGTACTTCATCGTAAGTTCTTAATGGGAACTTCTGGACTTCTTCCTTCACTTCTCTGTTAAGCGAATGAAGGAATAAATCGCATAGTTCCATTTGATCCATATTTGGAGCACTTGCCGAGGAATAAAGGACTGTACGCCACCTTTGGATGAAATGGGTGACATATTCGTTGTGTTCTTGTTTGATGTGTAAGAACTCCCTGATTCCTGTTCTTAATAGTTTGTTCATGTCGAAGGCCTTGATGAACTCTGACACAAGTTATTTGAATGAATGTATGGAAGCCTTAGGTATTCTATAATACCAATCGAGAGTGATGCCTTCCAAGGTTTTTGGGAATATTTTAGCAACAACCCCATCCCATGGGAGTAGTTCTCGAATGGCTGTAGCGTAAGCTTTGATATGCACATTGGATCTCCCTCTCCTTTGTATTTGGGCAAATCGGGAAGAGGTCTTGGAAGCATGACGCTTCGTATGGTGAAATCCAAGGGTTCTTTCAAATATTCTGAGTAAGTCCCTATCGCATATGTTTCGACCATTGACGGTGCCTTGAGGGAGCGGTGGTGGGATGGGTTGTTGGTATGGCACAACGTATGCATTGGCAGGGGCATAAGGAAGCCCCTGTGTTTGAGAAAACATGTCGGGAGAGGAGAACATATCCCCTTGTGGTGATTTGGAGTATATGTTTAAGTATGATGGGGTACTATCCAGGAATGGATTGTTCTGTACTAGACCGGGAGGAACAGTGCTAGAGATGGTGGGTCTAGTTGGCATTTGTTGTGAATACTGAGGAGTCATGCCTAACGTGCCTACTCCTATGAGGAGATCCACTTGGCTAGGATGGTGTGGAGGATTGGAACTCCCTGCTTGCATGAATTGCAAATTTTGACTTGCTTGGGCAAGTTCTAACCCTCTAACCTTTTCTATTAGAGTTGAAATGACTTCATTTGGTGAAGTTACGATATTCTACCTTGGTGGCAGTTTGTTGTATACCATGGTTTTGTATAGGCATGTGATATCCTGCTATGAACTGATCGCTATCTTGCCAAGTTTCTCTGAGAGTATTTCCTATATGCAGTGGCATAGAGGTATTTTCTTGAAAAGAGACCTCGGGTTGTGGTTGTAAACCTCCTATAGGTGGATACATACCTCGAGAATGTTGGTCATTCCTGGCATAACGTACCGAATATTCATCATCTAAACCTTGGTATGAGTCTGATTGTCTACTAATTTGTGGTCTAAGTAGTACCTGAGGAGATGAACCAGATTCTCCGGTGAATGTCATATTGTTCAAGCCCGAAGGCTCTGTTTGTTGCGTTTGAGCAAGTTGTTCCAACTCCTCAGTTTGAAATGATGAGCTATATCTGATTCTCGGAGTTTGTGTTGACAACTGGTTAGTTGAGTAGTTGTCACCCCATACTGAGAGTGAGGGTGATGATTGTCTATTTTGTTGGGCATAGTATGCCTCAAGACCCAAGAGGGGTCTGCCATATGCATCGAATCCCGACATATTCGGGGGGTATATGAATACCCGCAGAATAATGGGAAGGAGCGAAGGTGAAAGCCAATGAGGTAGAGAAGATGAAAAGTATACTAAACTTGGAAGAACACGTAATACTATGACTCCGAACTAGAAAGTAGGAAGTTCACGTCAGCTTCACTAATTTTGTTTGTTTCACGTTGGGTTCACCAATTTTGTACGACGGAAAAGTGACAAGCGAGCGTGGGAATCTACAAGTGACTCTTCCTCGCACCCGACCTCCCGAGGTCGTGCCGAGACAGCCGGTGGGGATGGAATATGTGTGAGATATAGACAAACTAGTTAGGCAATCTAATGTCTTCAATGCGCACTAACGGAACTTGCGAATCTAAAGCAAAGAAAGCCCTCCTAACTTGAGCTGGTGTGATAGATCGGTCAGCAAGGATGACTGCTCGAAGGCTCCAATCAATATCGAGCTCTGGCGTGATTCGATCTATGGGTTGTGGAATACGTGGAAAATGACCCGGGATAGTTTCATGTATTTCTCCGGACAGGGTCATATGGTGGATGGTAAATGTAGTCAATTCTATGGACGGTTCTCTGGCCTAGTCCAGAACTCTCTAGCTTTGTTAGTTGTTGTGTCTAGCAAGGATAATTGTTCGATGATGATAGGTGGAAGTGGAGTAGACTGGAATACTAGTGTGCGTAGGCCAGTGTCTATGTCTAATTCTCCTGTGGATTCGTTGGGCTATGGGATTTGTGGGTCACAACCATAGACTCTTAGTCGTTGTGGACCTGTTATGGTCATGCATGAAATCAAGTCCTAATCCCTAATATCCAGTAATCGTATGCTTTCTCAGCTTCTATATTTAGGATCAATAACTGTGTGATTTTCTCAGAATACCCTACAGGTGTTCGTGCAACCTGGATTCTTAGGCTGGTATCTATATCTAGAAGAGTGTCTCCTGCATCTGGCTGTGGGACCAAAGGATCACAACCAAAGGTTTGTTCTCTTTCGAACCCTTCTACAGTCATATGAATGTTTGCCTAGGGTAATCTGTAGTTCGGTTGATTCGACCAAAACGTGTGTGCTTGGTCGTCTTCTATGTTTAGTCCGCTCAACTGAGAATTGATTTGTTGCAAGCTTACCATTGTTTGGAAGACTTGAATCCTAAGATTTTGATCTATATCAGTTATTGCCGTGATGAGATTGGGCTGGGGCACGATTGGCTCGAATATGTATTCCCTGGGCTCTCTAGGTCCCGTGATTGTCATACAAAAGTAACAAAGTAAATTAACTGTAACAAAATGAAATTTAACTATGTGAAGTGTATCTATAGCATATATATTTTCTCTATCTTTTTGTGTTTTCGATGAACTTTACGAATTTAAGAAAACAACTATTTAAAATATCTAGAAAGACAACTAAAATAATAATTTAAAACAAACAAAATAACCGAGTGTAGCTATTTGTCTGTGCAATTTGTAGATCTATTCTAAACAATAAAATAGCTCATCTAATCTATTTGCAAGATTCTCGATCCTACCTCAGAAGTGAGGAGTGAATCATAGTTTCTCAGAAACTATCAATCCCCACAGCTTCCCTGGCAATATCGAGAATAGAATTTACTGAAATAAAGCAATTAACTACTCTATTTGATATGATTCTAACTAGAACTTTGAAAGCTAGAACCTGGATTCTGCAGAACAGTGGCGAATCTGATGGTGTGTGTGATCTTGTCCCCTTAGTGTGATCTCCTCGTTCCTTCGTGTTCACGTGGATCCAGAAAAGTGTGTAATGCTAGCATCAACAGAAGTAGATATTGGGACAAAGGTAGCTCAAGACACAGACTGAATACAATGCGAGTAGGAGAGGGATAGCGCAAGAGTACAGAGCTTGGCTTATGTAATTCCTAGCGGGATCTATTACGAGTCATGCAACATAAAGCATCCAGAACCTGAAACTATCTGTTTGAGGAGCAAAACCTGCAACTTTAATGGCTTCCTAAGCTATTCTACTCCAATGGATTGGATGAAATAACAGCACTGCTTGCACAAGATGGATTTGTGGCTTACCAACAGTAAAACAATGCTAACTAAGCATGCAATGAACTAAACTATGAATCCTAAGCAAAATAAAAGACTGAATTACTAAAATGAGAAGATGAGAAGTGAATGAGGGGCCATTTGCTTGAGCACAAGCCAACTATTTATAGCATTTGCATTTACCCAAGGTAAAAGCCAAATAGAACTCTTAAACTATAAACAATGGCAAAACACTATTCCAGGGAACCAGAATCATAAATGCAAGCTTATGGCGGTGAAAGAAAGTTGGTAAAATGTTGAATTTACGTGAGTCGTGTTAAAAGAGCTTTCTGGAAAATGCGTAAAGGACCGCTGCCCTGAGCAGGGCGGCGGTTATAGGACCGCCGCCCTGTTCAGGGTGGCGGTCACGAGACCGCCGCCTAGGCAGGGCGGTGGTTTCGTCACTGAAGAGAAAAAGGCTAAGAAAAGAGGGGAAAAGGAAAAAATAAAGAATTCGGAGGATAAGCGGGTCATGTGGGATGTTAATGCACACTTGGAGAGATTTTCGGATCCCGAACACCTTGTGAGGAGACTGTATCATCATTGGGGCATGTGTCATGTTGTTCGACAAGACAAGACCTTACAATTTTGGGTACATGACAGTTTCCAAATCAAGCATGTACTCATTGATAATTGTCTCCGCATTGACCATTTGTCTTCTATCCTTACTAGCTGAACTCAATATTCCTCATAATGCAATTGAAAAATCTACTATAGTTGTTTGTGGATATGACACCGCCATTCATGCAAAGATTGGTATTATCAAATTGTAATTGTAAGTAGCACCCCACAAGCTCACCACTCATTTATATGACATAGATGCCCCATTTCAATTTAATCTCCTCTTTGGTAGACCTTGGATCCATCCCATGTAGGCTATTCCTTCTACAGTTCATCATTGTGTCAAGTTTATCTTTTATGGTTATGAGAAAACTATTAATGTTAATCTGAACAATTCAAACATTTTCATATGAATTTTTCCACCTCCATGGATATTCCCCTTCCCAACCAATACCCTCACATTTTCTTGACACATATGATATCAAGAGTGTAATGTCCCCTTTTTCTACACCAAAGGCCTAAGGGTCAAATCGAGTCCAAGCCGTGGTCATACCCAAGGGGCTGTGGATGCTGGGGGCTTTGAGAAGGGGCCGCATGGTACTAATATCCATGTTTGGCATTTGGGGGTCACTTTGGACCTTGGCGACTTAAACAGGAAAAAGTAACTTTAGTTACTTTTGTTTTATTGGCCCCTCCGTGGAATGAAATGCGTCTAGGTCTATTGGGGTCCTTTTGCTTTGGAACATATATAAGGAGATGGGAGAGAAAGGAGAGGGACCTTTTGTCATATACATTTTTAGCCTCCTTCACATGCAGTTGCTTCTATTGTGCATCTAAAGCTTGTGGAGTCAAATCCCACAGGGACCCTAGCTTCAGTGGTGAGAGACCTATCCCTAGCTAGTAGGGCATTCTTTGGTAGTGAGGATTTACCCTAGACCTGTCATTTTGAAGCCATTTTCAGGGTTGGTCACGAGAGATAATAACATAGGTTTTAGAGGAAGGATTTCAAGGGTTTTGGGGGCATATGGGGAAGATAATCAAAGGGGCTCTAGATCAGATTCACGGAAGCCATTTGGGCTGGGCGTGACAACACGTTAAAGGTGTCTGCATCATTTTTGACCCCATTCCAAGCGAGGTGACTTGCAACCCTTATTTGGGGGTTTTCCAAGTCAATCGTTCTCGAGATCGAAGATGGAAATATTATTTCCTATATCATCAATGTTATTTCCTGCACCCTTATTTTTTCTCTTGTATTTAGAGAGTAACGAACCTTGGAAGTTTTCCAGTTGTCTAGGGCATGTTGTGCTTTTTCCGAAAGTAGTTTAATTTGTGTAAAACTCCAAAAATATTTTTATTATATCCTCTATAATAATATCAAGCTCTCTTTAAATTTTCAAGTGATTCGAGTGGATATCTTGGGAGATATTGATTTTATTTAGTTTATTGTCCTTACTGTAAAAAACTACATAAATCATTATTTTATTTGGCTGCAAACTTTCAATATTTGGTGCATTTTAAAGTATATCCCATAAGGGATACTACGAGTGGTATTAGAGTTGTTGTTCCTCCAGCCTGTGTGGGTTAAATATGGTAGTTTGGAAAGATCTCAAAGGGGGTTTTATGAAGGAAATGTTCACCAACATGGTGAAACAATAGGAAGCCACTAACCTTTATTTGAGCCAACTCACTCAGAATGTGAATCAAAGCAGATCTAGGGACAATAAGGAACATAGTGAGAACAATGATAAAGGGCGGCCAATAGAGGTGATTGAGGAGGATTCTTGTTAGAGGAAGTACCAATCTTTGAGTAGGGGTTTCAAAGATAATATGCCATTTCCAGATTATTGCATGATGAGGATTGGTAGCAAACCCAAATGAGGTCATCATATGCCGGAACCTGAATTACAAAAGAACTCATTTGAAGAAGAATCTTCTAGACAAATTGGTATGATTTCTATTGAGCAAAATTATTGCATTAGTGAAACTTTGCTGTTAGAGAAATTAGTCCAACTCAGGAGAAGAAATTTGTATATGCAAGCAAGGAGGATGTAAGGGAAACTCTTAAAAGTGTGAGGAAGGGAATAGCAGAGTGGAGCTTCTAGGTTGATAGTGACTCAGGAAAGACAACACTTACAAGAGTTCAAGAAAATGATGAGGGAAATCGATGCAAGGAAGTATACAACCACAAAAGAAGACTCTAGGGAGTAATTTGGCACATGAGGAGGAGCCACACATTGACACTCGTGTGGAATTGCACTGCTATTGCAATTTCCAAACTAACAACTCATGATAAGCTGATTTATGAAGGATTTCAGCCCATTGTAGACTAGAATGCTCAGGATTTGTGGTAGAAAGGTTGAGTCATTTTGGAGACCAATCTTGATGAGGATACTCCAAGGGATGGTGTTATGGAGGTTTCTAAATCAGCAATAGAAGGTAAACCTTTTGATGATATTCTTTATAAGGAGGTTAGTAGCAGCCCAGATTTATTTCATCATCTTCATCCTATATCATTACAACAGTTTTATCATGATGGTATTTAGCCTAGTGTCGATAAGAATGCTAAGAATTTGGTACATCAAAGTCAGTTCATCATGAAGACAAAGAGTGATGATCTTCTTTATGAGGAGATACAAGAGAAGAAAAGATGGAAGACCTTACATGAAACAAGGGTTCATGGGCATTATAAGGTATGGGATCCTGGTAATATGTGGTAGTTATCAAAAACTATCAATTCTGATGTTGAAAACTTTGTGACTTATTTCATAAGCCAAAAAAGGAATTCAAATTTGTCTTTTGGGATTACAAGTGTTGCAAGCATGATTTATTCATTGGAGACTCCTGGTGCAAGAAGGGAGAGTACCTCTCAAGGTACTAGCGTTGGTTTTATGATTGCAAAAAGGGGTAGGAGAATATTTTTTAATCATCTTGAGCCCTCTTTGGACTATGTATAACAACAATCATAATGGGAGGACAAAATAAAAATATGGGACAATTGGGGCAAAGAGGTGAGAGTGTACATTCGGGGAAAGCACCTCCCCATTCTTCTGCTAGGCCTTTGGGGCTTCACAAACCCTTTTTCTTGAAGGATCTGGAAGTTAACCAGGCACAACAACCCGTAGATATGTTGGATGAGGAGTCTTGTTGGGAGAGGTACAAGACCTTGAGTGAAGGCCTTCGTAACAACATGTCATTCCAAGAATATTGCAAAATGAAGGTGGGCAGTAGACCCAAGAGAGATCAATGAAATAGGTACTAGAGTTATAGAGGAGATTGGGATAGATCTCCATTCCACACTTTGATGGTTCTAAGAAGTGTACTGCACCATCTTGGGTCCAAAAGTTGAAGACATACTCGAATCGAATCCTATACGCGAGGAAGATGCAATTAAGTTTGAAATCTTACATCTTGAGGGAGACACTCATGATTGGTGGCATCATGGGTTGATTACATAGGGACACATACACATTACTACTTATGCAGAGTTCGTGTAAAGGCTGGGGAGCAGATTTGATAGGAGGGACCCTGACAAGTATTTCAAGGAATTGACTCATTTAAGACAAACCGGTCCCCTGGATCAGTATATCACAGATTGTTAGAGATTATCAGTCATGGTACCTGATATCATGGAGATGAGGCTGATTTCACTATTTGCAGCAGGTTTGATAGGTGCTTTTGCTAGGTTTGTGAAGGCATTTGAACCTTCTTCTTTGCTCGAGGTTGTTAGGAGAGCTCGGGACTTGGAGTTATCCACTCCAAAGTTGAGGGTTCCACCTCGTATACAACAAAGGGAACCTCCATCTGGATTAGATGAACTTCAGCAGAGGGAGCCTCCATCGAGGTAGGAGGTGGCTAAGGAGCCAATCATTTCCGAGAGGACAGAGACGAGTTGAGGTGAAAGAAACTATGTTTCGATTGCCACACACCTTGGATTCCAGGACATGATTATAGAGGTAGAGGAAAGGCCCAATTCATTGAGGTCTTTGAGGAGAGCAAGGGTGATAGAGGTGAGGAGTTAGAGACTCATGAGATGGATGATGGAGATGGGGTTGCGTTGGATAGTGCTGATGCGGGGCAAGAGGAGGAGAATTTTCCTCGAGGATATTATAGCCGCATTGTCTAGTACTGATGTATAAGGCATTTAGGATTAGAGGAGTTATGCAGGGTCAACGAGTTGGGGTACTCATTGATAATGGGGCAGCCCACAATTGTATTGATGCCTCATTGGTTGAAAGGTGAGGATTACAGACAGAGGATTTTGAGGGCTTCAACGGGGTTTTAGCCAATGGAGAGTCTTTGAGGTGCACACAACTGGGTTACCCAAGTTAGCATCATGATGGGTAACTATACAATTACCAATGATTTCCACATTGTTGGAATGGGAGTGACCAACATAGCACTAGGAGTGTAGTGGCTTCACTCTCTTGGTGAGTTTCGGACTAACTTTCAGACGATAGAGCTGAAGTTTAAGTCCGAGGGTAGGAATGTGATTTTGAGGGGAGTATCTGTAGGAGCACCAAGGATGGTTATAGCTGAGGGGATGGAGAGGATGATCCAAAGCATGGTGAGGAGTTTTATTATTGTGGATCGATGTGGAGTATGATGGATGTAGGTGTGGCCAGCAATGTTACACATGAGACTGTTACTGAGATTGGGATTACAGGTTCAGATCATCTGAGCTTATCATTATGCTAGTTATCTAAAGTTTTGGTAGACTAGAGACCTCATTTTTTGTTGAGTACTCCAAGAACCGACACACTGGTGAGATTCTGGATGGTCACATACAGGATGACAACTACAGATTTGAGGATGAGATGATCTTTTATCAAGGAAGATTGAGCCTTGTGTCAGATTCATGGTTGAGGATGGAGATATTGTGACATGTGCATTGTCGTTACGTGATCGGGCATTTGAGCTATGATGAGACCTATAGGTTCATGTCGAGAGCGTTCATATGGCACGAGTTGAGGAGGATATCCCCAACTTTATACGATGGCATATACTGATTTGTCACTGTGACAAGTCAAAGCCTACGGGTTCATCATTTTTTGAATCAACATTGGATAACACTCCTATGTATTTTACTGCTTCTATGCCCGGTGAGCACTTCACCCATGTGTTAGTCAGTGGAGAGACGAAATTGACTCATGGTTATTCAGTAGGTTCACATTCAGCGTAGGAGGTGGACTATGTGGAGCCGATATTGTTGGTTGATTGTCTACTAGAGTCTTGGGAATTTTCCTCCACGAGACACATTAAGATACATTATGAGGAGCCTTTCTCTCACATGAGTGTAGGTCATGTGGGAGAGTTAGCACCATTTGTGCATATACAGGTTGTTTCATAGGTGGATTCAGGGGACTCATGGGATCCAAAGTGAACTTTCATACCAGGAGTCGATTGGAGAGGTAGTGAGTGATCACATGATGATAGCGTTGCATCGGTAGGGATTAGAAAAATTGGCACTTTCGGTGTGGGTACCAGGGAGATTCGGTGTGGGCATCATACTACTTTAGGAGAAACATTGTTCTCTACATGACATGGAGAGCATGATCACTACATGGGGTGTCTTGGTTACTTCACATCACACCGATCATCAGTTGACTACAGGGTGAGGTGGAGAAACTTACGGCATGGTATTCAACCTCTACAACATGACAAGATAATGCTTGGGGTCAAGCATTTCTCGGGAAGGGAGGACTATAATGTCCCCTTTTTCTACGCCAAAGGCCTAAGGGTCAAATCGAGTCAAGCCGTGGTCATACCCAAGGGATGTGGACGTTGGGGGCTATTGAGAAGGGGCTGCATGGTACTAATATCCATGTTTGGCATTTGGGGGTCACTTTGGACCTTGGCGACTTAAAAGAAAAATTAACTTTAGTTACTTTTGTTTTATTGGCCCCTCCATGGAATGAAATGTGTCTAGGTCTATTGGGGTCCTTTTTCTTTAGAGTGTATATAAGGAGCGGGAGAGAAAGGAGAGGGACCTTTTGTCATATACATTTTTAGCCTCCTTCACGTGCAACTATTGTTGTTGCGCATCTATAGCTTGTGGAGTCAAATCCCATAGGACCCTAGCTTTGGTGGTGAGAGACCCATCCCTACCTAGCAGGCATTCTTGGTAGTGAGAGATCTACCCTATTATGTCATTTTGGAGCCATTTTCAGGGGCTGTGTCATAGAGATAGTAACAAAGGGTTCAAAGGAAGGATTTTGAGGGTTTTGGGGGAATTTGGGGAAGATAATCAAAGGGGCTCTAGATCATATTCATGGAAGCCATTTGGGTTGGGCGTGGCAGCACGTTGAAGGAACCTCCATCATTTTCCGACCCCATTCCAAATGAGGTGACTTATAACCCTTATTTGGGGGTTTTCTGTTGGCCATTCTCAAATCTGAAGGTGGAAATATTATTTCCTATATTTTTCAATGTTATTTCCAAATACCCTTATTTTTGCTCTTGTATTTAGAGAGTAAAAAACCTCAGAAGTTTTCCAACTGTCTAAGGCACACCGTGCTTTTTTGGTAGTGATTTAATTTGTGTAAAACCCAAAAATAGTTTTATTATATCCTCTATAATAATATCAAGCTCTCTTTAAATTTTCAAGTGATTTGAGTGGATATCTTGGGAGATATTGATTTTATTTAGTTTGTTGTCCTTACTGTAAAAATATACATAAATCAGTATTTTATTTGGCTGCAAACTTTCAATATTTGGTGCATTTTTAAGTAGTATCCCATAAGGGATACTACAAAGAGCCTAGAAATCCAAACCCTATATCAATACCTCTCATTACTTCCTTCATTCGAATAACACTACCGATCTCATTTTTCTGTTATATCCTCCCCTTTGCCTTCCGCATCCATCCCTAATCTCCTCGATCATTATATACAACACTACAATGTTTAGACCTGATTATTTTGATGATGATTTTGTTGAGACTATTGAGCTTACCGGTGACACTCTTTGTGCTTTGGATTTTACCCCCATGGAATTTGATGAATCTTTATTTCATAACCATTACATTATTATAGGTCCCGATAAATATCAAGTTAAATATACCACTACACCATGATCCCATTCCGCCTCCTACAATGCTTCTACACATACCAACCATGGTCCTATTCCTATTCTTTGTTCTTATCTTATTCCACTCCCCTATTTTGATTTATTTACTTGCACATTATACATCAATCAAGAGTATTGGCAACATGTTCCTTATGATCCTAATTGCTCTAAAAAATTATGTACTTATGAGGCTCTAACTCACTTGGGCCTCACTCATATTGATATCATCCCTTTGCTTGAACCACATAATGACAAGAAAATATGTCAATACTACCTCCACATCTTTGATTTTTCCAATGAGAGGTACTTGTTTCATTTCCATAGAGAGGCATTGACCAAAGGTGGGGGAAAGGGAGAGACTGAGAGCTTTAGAAACTTTCAAAGGCATGAAATTTTTCGAGGAAACAAAGTCAATTATGTAATTTTTTATCTTGTACTTGTTAACCAACAAGGTTGTGTAATTAGGTTCTACCTTCCTAGAGGCAGAGGGTGTAGAGGCAAGACGATTCATGGATAGAATGGATTGAGATGCACACGGTGGTTCTTTGGTTGTGACATGTTTAGAAGCAAGGATACTTCCTTTAATATGTTGAATGAGTCTCTCAAGTTGCTTGGGATGAGTTATCAAGTATTCAAATTTAGAGATTTGGAAGTTTTTTCTTTTACAATGCTCAATGAAATCTGTAATGCAAGAAAAAATTAGCTTGTGAATGTAAGAAAAACAAACAAGTTGTTCTCATAATCTAATATTCTCAAACAAAACCTTAGATAGAGCAAAGGACTGAAAGGGGGAAGAAGGAAATACCTACACTTACCTATAAATTACAAAGCTCCTCCTTTGATGTATTGGATTTGTTCTTGCTTGATTTTTTTTTCTTAAGATGTTGGTGGAGACACACGAGCAACACCTCCCCTTGATTTCCTTTGGATTTCTTGATGAATATGATGGATGGATGATAGATTGGATTGAAGGAATGGATTGATTGATTGGATAAGAGGATAAAATGTGTGATTGATGAAACAAAATGGAAAAGCTTTGTTATGGATTTCCAAGTTCTTCCCCTCTCGCTCGCATGGAGGAGGAGAGCTAAATTTATAGTTTGTGGGGGATAAATGGAGTGTGAAGATCCATCCAAGTAGGATGAGGATCAATGGTGGATAATGCATGTGAGGATTAGATGATTATATAATGGAGGATTATATTATTTGAATTGAAAATTCATGGAGGTAAGCATCTTCCATTGGATTAAGAATTCAATGTAAGAAGAAGTTTAGAGAAGCTTCTAGAAATAAAATCCTCTAGATTTAGAGGTGGAGGATTTTATTAGCTTAAGATTATGTTAGGTTAATAAAACATGATTAGGGATATGATTAGATGGAGATGATAGGTGTACTTTGTAGGTGTAGAGTAGGTGGGTAAGTGGGTGTAGGAATATTAAATTCTGGAAAATGTGAATAAGGGTTAAGATAGGATAATATGGTATAATAATGAATTAAATGGATTAATGATGAAACGATAAAGGGTAAATGTGATAAGAGGGATTAATAATAATTAATCTTGTGATTAATTATTATAGGGATTTAGATAGTGATGATGTTAGGTTATTTGTGGGACAAATTAATTGTAATTAATTATGTCGACATTTTAGATGTCTACAAAATCAAAGGACGAAGAGGTGGTGGGGACATCATGGACTATAGTAGCGTTGACTTGTTTTTTTATAGGATTTGCATAAACTAATTTTTCAAGGAAGCTGTCATGATGTTTTTAGGATTTGAAGAAACTAATTTTTCAAGGGAAGATGAAGGAGAATTATTTGAAGAGACCAAAAGATTCTGACCTTGTTGAAACAAAGTTTAGTTATCCTCCTTTCATTTTTGTTTTTCTCGGAGTCGTCAATTGAGGATTAAATTTATTTTCTTGGGAAGTGGAAGAAGATACCTTTTTCTCTTTTTGGGATTGGGTGAACACCGCATATGAGTAACTATTATTTTATTCATCATCATCAAGTGTGCATTTATAAAACCCGGCTTGAGCACATCTGCCTTCTCCTTTGTCCTCGATTAAAAACTTTCTTGTTCTTCCTCTTTGTAGTTCTCATACATCACATTGACCCATTAATCCTCTAAGGAAATCCTTCAGGTGCTCTTGCAATCTGGTTTCTATTTTGGTTTGAAAGATATGTTCATTGAGGAATATCCTTTCTCATCATTATCAACTCATTTTCCAACTTTTGTAGCATTTGATCAAGTACTCTTATCGTAGGGACTTTGGGTTTTATCTTTCACCGAAGGATTCTTGATCTTACATGACAAGACGAGGAAATGTTCCACCTTGATGTAGCCATTTTTGAGCATTTTTCAAATCTATTGGTTGAATTCTTCATAGAAATAAATTCACTTCATGCATTTCAACAATCATAAATAACATCTTCGGGTTTCTTGGAGTGGGAAAGCAAAGTGGGAATTTTTTGATCAACCTCTTGAATTTGGCCATGAAGTATCTCATGGAATATTGTAACTCTTTCTTCATACGAGTAAGTTGAGTAAGTGATTCAATAAAATCTAGTTATTTTATTAAAATCATAAATGTATAGCTATGATAAATGACATACAATTGAAATATAAATGCTAAGTAATTTATTTAATAATCTAAATGAAATAAAATGAAAGGGGAAGGTACTTACTTGAATTAGACTTACCTCACAATGATCCGGGACTATAAACAGAGTGATGGAATGGTGGAAAAGAACATTGCAATGATCTTCAAAAATTACAAGTGGAAACAAATCGCGATTGGGGCACCTAGAGAGGGATAGGGGTACCTATGGGTCTCTCGGTCTAAAATCTAAGCATCGTGGTATGTGAAATAGATATGAATCTAATATTGATATGGTCATTAGGTATTCGTATCACTTTTCCTTTGGTTGAGTAAAATTTGCACTTGGTTCATTGATGTTGTCATAAACTTGCAATGAAGAATCACCTGTAAAACCCCACACAAAAGCATCAAACCCTAGAAAAAGAAAGATGCAAATGAAGGGGTTAGACTGTCCTCATTGCCAAATGGATGGACTTATGATTGAGCATTGGACTACATCTTAGACTCAATTTAGTTCTATGTCTATGTGAATATTTTCCCCTAGGTGCTCTTGTGCCGGTCACACTTTTTGAAGTAACGAGCAAGTAAATCGATGTAGAATGTAATAAATATGTGCATGGAAAAAATAGACTCCCCTCCTATGAAGTGTGATGCAAATGAACCAGCCTTGTGTGCCTTGTTATGGAGTTAGATGGATGTAAATGTAGCTATAGATTCCTTTGATGGATGTAACCTTAGGTGGTGATAGTAAGTGCTTAGTGTGTGGTCCCTTATTATGATCACATAGCTTTATATTTATATGGTTCTCTTGATTTAATTTCATAATTAACCCCGAAAAGACTAACCATGAAAAATTTAAGAAGATAAAACGGGTAGAAAGTGCCCAAAAAGTGAGAGGAAAGTGTAAAAAGGATCAAGGTTCCTAGAGGGGACCAGGGTGCTCAGTCCTGGGTGGGTGCCCTAGTCAGAAATAGGAAAAATAGAGTATGAAAGTATAGATTGGGCAATTACATGCGTAAGCTAAAAATAGAGACAAAAACAATGAAAAATGGCCAAAGACGTGGGTGAATTATTATTCTTTTCACTTAATAACCATATGAATAGTAATATGAGACCGAGACTAAATAATAACTCAAAGTGTGTGATTTTGTGTTTACATTTTCCCTCACTTTATGTTGGTGAATGGAAATCTTGGTAGCATAAAGTAAATAGAGATGTGTACACGATATCCATGTAGAGTGATGTAGAATGTGTGCCGAGGGACTAGAAAAAGTGTGGAGTGACAAAAATATGGAGAGTGGAGAATTAAAGATGCAAAAGTGACGAGAGTAAACCTAGAGTGAAAGTGCATGTGTAAATGCCAATGTGTTTGGTGTACTGCTGCATGGTTAGTATCATGTGTGTGATGTTGACTACTTGCTTCCCATACAAACACCGTAAAAGAGAAGACGATCAAGTAGTAAAATATGCTTATATATGTGTAATGTGTAAAAACGCATGTATATATGTAAAAACATGTAAATAAAGTAAGAAAATAAAAAGGAGCTTGTGAATTGTTGTTGCGAGACTCACAACACCCCTGGATGCGGATCGAGGCTTCTAGGTTGATTACTCTAGCATCCAGTGTGATTGCACAACATGGAAACCTCTCTCCAAGTGTGGGGACTTGTAAAACTGAGAGAGGAATCTCCAGATTAGAGGCTGGTTCCTCAAACTCCTCTGATTTAGATCTATATTTTGCAAAACTACAGAGGTTTAGATCCTAATCCTACTCTAACTTGCAAGGAGACAGGGGTAGAAGTGCAAAAATTGAAACTAACTAAAGATGGTGATGCACCAAAAGGAGTGGTGAAACATATTTGTCATGCAAATAAACACAGACCAAAGTTCACAACATAAAACATACACAGACTGATAAGGTATAATTTAGGATCTGAAATGAAGCAAATAATACAAACAGAGGACTGAAACCCATTCACAGAGCTTGCATTATCTTTTCAGTGTCAAAAACACACATTACACCCTCAGAGAGGTAAAAGAAAACTGTTACAATATTTGGAGAGGTCTGATCCTTGCTTCAGTCACTTGCTGGAGCTGAAAGAAGAAGTTGCTATGCCCAAAAAATGTTCCCCCTTTAGAAATGAGCCAAATCTGGCTTTTACATTGCATGGGTCGAGCCAGGGAGAGAAAACATACAAAACGTAGGAACCCATTCCTTATTTGGTGAAAATGCATTAAAACAGCATGGGGGCATTACAAACCCATACCCTGTCATTTTTGACGGTATTGCAGGAGAATACGACCCATTCGTATTAAATTTGGTCATTTGGAATGTCACGGCCATGAACACACGTCAGAGCCGTTTCTTAACTTTCTCTCTCTAGACTGCACCAAAATTCAAGATTGACCCCAGAATCATGTAGAGAATTTTATAAGATTTCCAATGATATAAAGAACGTGCAAATCCGAGCTCTGGATCGAAAGATATGGCAATCGAAGATTTAGGGCACAAAACAGGCAAAAATGAGGTTTGAAATTTTTCCCGCGTTCTGCCACCTGGATGACACGTGTCAAGCGCTGATTGGACGAGCAATTCTCTCTCCTTCCCTTACCCATGGGTTTTCCTTGAAAATTTTGAATTTTTGATGATTTTGGAACATTTTTCATTTTTTCTCCGCGTCCCCGCCACTTGGGACACATGGCATGCATTGATTGGTCGACAGGGGCGCGGGGGAGACCTTTGCTTTTAAACTTTTGGCCAAAACTTTTGCCAAATTCTCTAACTCCTCCCCGAGCTCCGCACTTCCCTGCTCCATTGGACACGTGTCCTGTACTAATTGGCTCGGGCCAGCGCTTCAAACCTTGCCCCTTTGAATGTTTTTGGACGTTTTCCTTGGTGACACGTGTCATGCTGTGATTCATCCACGGGCCTGCCGGATTTTCGCGTCCACCGCGTCCTTCTGTCCTGGATGTCCCAAACTGTCTGGGACAAAAACTTCCGATCCACCTGAAATGGGCTTCTTGTCCCTTATCTACCGATGACACGTGGCGCAATCTAATTGGCTCTCGGCTTTTCGGCTATCCGCGTCCCACGCGTCCCTTTGTCCCAACTATCCCAATACGAAATTTCTCTGTTTCGGGTGAACCGGCCAGTTCGCATCCTCCGCGCACTCACGGCCCAGATGTCCCAGTGCAAAGTTCCCCGTTCCGGCCGAACCGGCCGGTTCGCGTCCTTCGCGTACCTTTGTCCCACTTGCTCCCGGACTGTCTGGGACAAATTCTTCCGATTCACCCGGTTCGGCCGGTTCGCGTCTGCCGCGTACTTCTGGCCCGACTGTCCCGGTGCTAAAGTTCTCTGTTTCAGCCGATCCGGGTGGTTCACATCCTCATGGCCTGAATGTCCCAAACTATTTTGCTCAGCAGTTAGTCAATTTTGCTTCCTCCTTCGGCCGAGATCGGCTTCTCGCGCTGCGCGTACTTCTATCCCAGATGTCCCATTGCTTCGCGGGCCGCCTGGAGGCTTTTTGGCAGATCCGCGTCTCGATGTCCCTCATGTCCCTTTGTTGCGAGGACTAGGACTTAGCTAATTTTCACAATTTTCCCTGTCCCAAGCTTGTTTTTGCCGCTTTTTTCACCTTTCCTCAGAACTTGCTCTTTTCCTCATAGACGGAAAGTTAGAAAAATCTGAGGGGACCCTGGAAACATGATTTTTTGCCCCTTGGATCAATCAATTTGCCTGGGACTTGAGAATTCTGATGTATGTTATCGAATTAACCTTGGGGGTGAATTTGGATAACAATTTGGCGACTCAGCGGGGTCATCTGCCTGCTAGATGAAAAGACCAGTTGCCTGAAGCAGTCCATTGGGCATGGAGTCATCAAATATTCTGTTTAGGACCCTAACTGACTCAGAATGTGCAAGGAGGAAGATGGAATGTTACCTGATGAAAGCAAGGATTGCTAAACATCTCCATGGACAACAAGCTGTGCCAAAGCACTTAGGGAAAACAAAACTAACCTACAGCAAAACAATGTGCACAAGCACTTGGAGGAAAGAAAATCTAATCTAATATTTACAGAGGTAGTGAACTTCCCTCTAGAAGCAACGCTTGAGATAGATTCCAATTGGAAAGCATTGCTATTCTTGCACTTTGTGACCACGTATGGGCCACTCCAAATGGCATCAAATTTTGAATGCCTTCCTAGTTTTGCTCTATCCACATCCCATTTCAATACTATATCTCCAACTTGAAAAGATCTATCTTTGGCCTTCCTATCAAAGGTCTTCTTGATCAAAGCTTGATCCTTTTCCATTGCTTGGGATGCACGATTTACGATCTCTTGCAGCTCCATCAACTCGCATACCTCACTTCCATGGGCTCAAACTCAAGCAACTCTATTTGCTTCATGAGTTCCAATGTTGGCAACTCAAGTGACATGGGCAAGATTGCCTCTCTTCCATAGACAAGCCTAAATGGAGAGTTACTGTGGATCTTTTGGGAGTGATCCTATCAGCCCATAAGGCTGATTTCAGCTTGGTATGCCAAGACCTCTGATTCTCATCAAGAGTCCTCCTAATGATCCTCAACAAGTTCTTGTTTGTAGACTCGGCCTGGCCATTACCCTGAGGGTAATAGTTCGATGAAGTGCTTAGGTAAATACCATTCTTGATAGCCCACTCAGTCACCCTGGATCCAATGAATGCCAATGCATTATCAGAGATTATTGTGGCAGGTACACCAAATCTGGTTGTTATCCCCTCATAAAAGTCTAAGATGTTAGACTCATTTACCTCTTTGAGTGCTCTTTGCTTTGTCCATTTGGTGAAGTAGTCGTGTGGCTGTCAAAATCCATTTGTTGCCCTTGGCTTGAATTGGGATTAATGACTCAATGAAGTCCAAACCCCATTGTATGAATGGCTGGTCAGCGAGATTGGATGCAATGGAAGGGCAGCAAGTCTCTCTTTTCTTGTGAAGAATGCACAATTCTTACACCTCTTGATCCATGCATAGCAATCACTGAAGATTTTAGGCCAATAATAACCAGCCTTCATGATTTTTAGAGCTGACACTCTTGGTGCAAAATGGCCACCAGCTGGTCCACCATGAAACTCTTCTAATACCTTTGAATCTGACCTATGCTAATGCATCTCAGCAGCACTCCATTTACATCTTTCTTGAACAAAACTCCATCAACAATGGCATACGGAATAGCCTGCAATCTGAAGTGTCTCCTTTGGGTCTTGTTCATCTCTGGAGGACATAGGCCTATGCCTAGGAAGTGCATAATACCTTGGGTCCAGCAAGGAGTGGGGAAAGCATTGTCTTCTTCTTGATTGCCACTTGGCTCATGGCTGTCCTGGGCTGTCAAAACAGCCTCTTCTTCATTGCATACTTCTTTTTGTTTCCCCAAAACCAGCTGCTCACACAATCCTTTCCCTCTTACCAGCTTGGTGATCTTGATCTCAATGTCATACTCCATGACACGGGTGATCCAACCTGCCCTTTTCTCATTCAAATCCTTGTTGAGGAGGAAGTCCTTAACTCCAGCATGTGAGACCAGCAACTGGACCTTGTTGTTTGAGATTAAATGCTTGAATTTCTTCAAGCTTCTGATTACTGCAAGTACATGCTTTTCAATAAAAGAGTACCTCACCTCATAGTCATCTAGGCTCTGGCTGAAAAAGGCAATCGGCTGCTCATCATTATCTTTGTTCTGCTGTACTAGAATGGCAGAAATAGTGTCATCACCTCCAAATGCATAGAGGATGAAATCCTTGGAGAAGTCTGGGTTGATGAGAGTTGGTGCTTGAGAGATAGCTTCTTTGATTGCTTCGAAGCTCTCCTTGCCTTCTGCTGTCCATTTGAATGCCAGATTCTTCTTCAACATCATTGTTAGAGGCTTCACAAGAGTGGCAAAATTAGGCACAAATCTACGGACAAAGTTTATCCTTCCTAAGAAGCTTTGAAGATATTTCTTGTGGTGTGGCAATGGGAGCGCTTTGGATGGCTTCAACCCTTTCGAGGATCGATTGTTAGCCCTTCCCTAGAGACAATGTGGCCCAAAATTTTCCCTCGTGTGCCAAGAATATACACTTTTTGGATTCAACGACACTCCAAACCTTCTACACCTGCGAAACACTTATGCTCGAGGTGAAAGAGATGATCTCTACATTCCTTGAGAAGACGGTGATGTCATCTAGGTATACAAAGCACTATATTGTTGATTAAACCTTTGAATGCCATATCCATAGCTCGCTGAAATGTTGCTCCGGCATTTGATAGGCCAAATGGCATCTTCTTGTAGGCATAGGTGCCCCATTTGGTGGTGAAAGCCATCTTGAATTGATCTTCTTCCTTCACCATTATCTGATTATAGCCTGAGTATCCATCAAGTAGTGAGAACCTTTCTGAACCAGCTACAACTTGCAATATTTGCTCCATGGAAGGGAGTGGGTAATGGTCCTTGAGGGAGGCTCTGTTCAAGTCTCTGAAGTCGACACACAACCTGATCTCTCCATTCTTCTTCCTGATTGGGACTAAGTTGGCGACCCAACTTGAGTGTTTGATGGGGAAGATGATACTGGCCTCAATAAGCTTGCTTAACTCTTTTCTCATTAGAGGTTCAATATGGGGATTCACTGGCCTTTGCTTTTGCCTGACAGGCTTGGATTCCGGATCCAGCTCAATAGTATGTTGTGCCAACTTTGGGTTGAAACCTCTCAGATCTTTGTAAGTCCAAGCAAAAACATCTGGGAATTCTTGACAAAGCTGAACAAAATCAGATTTCTCTTGTGAGGTACTTACTTTGCCAATCTGCAATGTTTTCCTTCTTCCACTAAAATAGGCTCTGAATCTTCACCCTTTACTTGAATGTTCACTTTCTCCTTCCGGAACTAATCATTCGGGTTGAATATTGACTCCAAGGTTATGAGGCCTTTTGGTAATTTGTTAGTTCTCAGCTGTACTACCTAATCACCATATTGTTGCTCCAACTTGTCTTGATTTCTGGCGGAGAACTCAGCTTCTTCTTGTAGGAAATTAACAATTTGTTGATCATTCTCGAAGACTTGCCAACTTGTGTTGTTATCTAGAACAGCTGGTCTCACAACCAATTTGATATGAGGCTGAGATTTCTCACTTTTGATACTTTCTACAACATCAAATGCAGCCCCAATTGCTTCAAAGTCAGCCATTGCTTCATTTTTCTTCCAGGTATGGACACGATGTTGAAAGCTTGAAATCATCAATGAGGTCCCATACCCTATTCTTGTATTTCTTGATGAGGTCATTATTTGTAGCATGTTGTCCCCTGACTTGATTGACGATCAGCTCACTATCCCAAACACACTGCAAGTTATTTATGCTCTTTTTCCCAGCCCAATGAAGTCCATGAATCAAGGCCTCATATTCAATTTGTGTTGTTTGAACAAGAAAATTGGAAAGCGAAAAGCTGAATAATATATGATGCCTTGAGGTGAAATGAGCATAGCTCCTCCTCCTGCACCTTGTCTACTCCTTGACCCATCAAAGAACAATTGCCATACTTCATTCTTGTCATTATGATCTGGCTTGGTGATGCTGGGGAGAGGTTGATCCTCTTCATGTAAACAATAAACCCCTAGCTCAGATTCTTCTATTTCTTGATAAGGATCAAAGGCATGCACTTTGCTTGCCCATTCATCAAGAGTCAAATCTGGGATACTTCCAACCTTATGTCGGCTTCATCGATGTTTGGGTGATCTTCTTGATAAAATCTTTGAGCAATTGGCATTGATTTGGCTTGGAGTATGAGGCTCAATATGAAAGTTTGCAATTGGTTTGGATCTGATTGTGACCTTAGTACCATATCTTGTTCTGAACAACATGTGTGACCAATCAAAGCAAATAAGTAGCCTCAATTTTGGTGTGAAATCCCTTGATAAACATAGGGCAAAGAGTGGTGGCAAATCTATCACTGACACATCTTGTAAAATGGTAACGTTGGGGCATGTATGCAAGGTAAGATTCAAACCTTTAATTACTCCCACGGTTTCTACTGTTGTCCCATCCAATTGCACTACCCCTTTAGATATTACTTCATATTGGAGACCAGCTGATCAGCTATTTGCTTGGGCATCACTGAGCTACTTGCCCCGGAATCAATCATGCAATTGTGTACTAGTTTATCCCCAATGATTAATGAAACATAGAAAGGAGGGGGCTTCAACATTTTACCTTGTTGTCCTCCATGACTTCCTTCAGGCTGGGTAGCATTTGTAAGCACTTTGTCTTGCATCTGAACCCGCTGATTTGAAATTGGCCAGTCCTTCATGGCAGCTTGCAGCAGATCTCTTTGTCCTGGGATGGATAGGGATTCCCACATTGATATATTGACGTTAGTCTTCTTCATCTATTCAATGATACTGAACGGGGATGAAGTATCCTTTTGTTGTCCCTTGGTTTGCACATTCACCCCTTGTACGTGGGCAGCAACAGCTGGCATTTGAGTTGGCCTAGGGGCTGTTCTTGGCTGCCCTTGTGCATTTGAAACTAGACTTTGCTTGCCAATCATTTGTGGAGCCATGGAAGGTTGTGGATTGGCTGGGGCTAATGGCTGTTCTTCACCCAAATTTCTCCTCTTTGACCTTGTGTTGGCTGCAACACCTTGAGAAACCGCTTGATTCATGCCACATAAATCTTACGCACTTGCGGTTCACCAATGTGGTGTCATTTGGGGCTGATTGCTGTTGGAATGTTTCTTGTTGTTGGTTGTTTCCTTGACTGCCCTCGCCCTCCACACCAGTAGTTGTCACCATTAGTGCTTGATTGAGAGCACCATTGAAACACATGGATTGGTTATGAGGCTCGTTGCATGGAAAACACCAATCATATTCTTGGGCCATGTTATTCGTGTTGGCACTAATGCCTTAGAGGCAGATATGGCATTTGGATTATAGGGCTGGAATGGTCTATTGGCAGGAGGCCTTACTTGGCTTTGATTTTGATTTGTAGCCTGATTTGGTGACCTATTTTGTTGGTATGGGGGCCTAGCCTGGTATTGCACTTGAGGCTGATACGGTCTAGCACTTTGAGCTTGCTATCTTTTGATAGTAACTAGCTCATTTCCCAAATTTTGCAACTGTTTCATGACCTCTTGAAGCTCATTTGAAGCACTAGAGGATGAAGTAGAAGTTTCACTTGAACTTTGATTTCTAGGGGTAAGAACAGGAGCAAAGTGGGTGCTTGACTAGTGCTTGGATTTTCTAAGTTTGGATACAAGGGCATGGGAGGCCTAGGAGCCAGTTTACCAGCTTGAATAAGACAGTTTTCGGCTCTAATGGCAATGTTATAAGCAGCAGGTAAGGTTGTGCCTCCCATAGATTGAATTAACATAGAAATATCAGAATTCAAAGCTTTAAGGTAATATAGAAAAGCACCTTCTGCTGTTGGCCTGACTGCCACTGGAATCCTATCCCAAGACCTTTGAAATCTGAAGTTGAAGTCAGTCAGCTGCTCGTTGGGGGCTCTCTTGATAGTTGTCAGCTGCTCCAAAAGAGACAAGTTGTCTCCCTTCTCTCCAAATTGCTCGTGAAGTGCAATACACAGCTGATTCCAATTTGTGATAGAACCAGCTCCAAGGCTCCTAAACCATTGCAATGCTTTACCCTTGAATGAAGATGCCAGTAACTTGATAGCCACTTGCATTTCATTGATTTCATGGATTGCACAAAGGTTAGCAATATCTTTAACATGATCACCTGGAGTAGTCTGATTTTCTCCAGTGAAGTAGGGAATGTTCTTTAAGGCTGCAATAGGAGGCTGGATGTTGTGCATTGAGAGCAAGTGAGGCTTTGCTACTGTGAAGTTGGCGTAGGGTTGTCTGAGCCATTTCGATTGGTCTTAAGACCCTTGTATACTCGAATGAAAGGCCTATCCAAAGTGGAGGAGTTGAGAGAGTTCTATTTGGTGGAGATGGAGACCTCTCGAATCCTTCTTCCTCTTTTCCTTCTTCTTGGAGATAATTGCGAGGTATTCAAACAACACTTCTTCTTCTTTGACTCTTGACCTTGTGATTCTTCTCATAAGTTTTCAAGCCTACTTGCTGAAACTAGTCGATTCTTCCCCTTGGAGTCGCGGATATGCAAATAATAGCTCTTTTAAGCAAGAAAATTACAGTGAGATGCACATCAAACCTACTGACAAAAATGAGACCTCTTGTCCCACCGGCATGCCAAATCCTATTGTTGTTGCAGACTCACAGCACCCCTGGATGCAGATCAGGCTTCTAGGTTGATCACTCTAGCATCCAGTGTGATTGCACAACATGGAAACCTCTCTCCAAGTGTGGGGACTTGTAAAACTGAGAGAGGAATCTCCAGATTAGAGGCTGGTTCCTCAAACTCCTCTGATTTAGATCTATATTTTGCAAAACTACAGAGGTTTAGATCCTAATCCTACTCTAACTTGCAAGGAGACAGGGGTAGAAGTGCAAAAATTGAAACTAACTAAAGATGGTGATGCACCAAAAGGAGTGGTGAAACATATTTGTCATGCAAATAAACATAGACCAAAGTTCACAACATAAAACATACACAGACTGATAAGGTATAATTTAGGATCTGAAATGAAGCAAATAATACAAACAGAGGACTGAAACCCATTCATGAGCTTGCATTATCTTTCAAAGTGTCAAAAACACGCATTACACCTCGAGAGAGGTAAAAAAAGCTATTACAATCTTTGGAGAGGTCTGATCCTTGCTTCAGTCACTTGCTGGAGCTGAAAGAAGAAGTTGCTATGCCCAAAAATGTTCCCCCTTTAGAAATGAGCCAAATCTGGCTTTTACATTGCATGGGTCGAGCCTGGGAGAGAAAACCTACAAAACATAGGAACCCATTCCTTATTATTGCTGAAAATGCATTAAAACGGCATGGGGGACATTACAAACCCATACCCCTGTCATTTTGACCGGATTGCAGGAGAATGCGACCCATTGCAGTATTAAATTTGGTATTTGGAATGTCACTTCACGGCCATGAACACGCGTAGAGCCGTTTCTTAACTTTTCTCTCTAGACTACACCAAAATTCAAGATTGACCCCGAGAATCATGTAGAGAATTTTATAAGATTTCCAATGATATAAAGAACGTGCAAATCGAGCTCGGATCGAAAGATATGGCAATCACGAAGATTTAGGGCACAAAACAGGCAAAAATGAGTTTTGAAATTTTTTCCCGCGTTCTGCCACCTGGATGACACGTGTCAAGCGCTGATTGGACGAGCAATTCTCTCTCCTTCCCTTACCCATGGTTTTCCTTGAAAATTTTGACTTTTTGATGATTTTGGAACATTTTTCATTTTTTCCCCGCGTCCCCGCCACTTGGGACACGTGGCATGCATTGATTGGTCGACAGGGGCGCGGGGGAGACCTTTGCTTTTAAACTTTTGGCCAAAACTTTTGCCAAATTCTCTAACTCCTCCCGAGCTCCGCACCTCCCTGCTCCATTGGACACGTGTCCTGTACTAATTGGCTCGGGCCAGCGCTTCAAACCTTGCCCCTTTGAATGTTTTGGACGTTTTCCTTGGCGACACGTGTCATGCTGTGATTCGTCCACGGGCCTGCCGGATTTTCGCGTCCACCGCGTCCTTCTGTCCCGGATGTCCCAAACTGTCTGGGACAAAACTTCGAGCCACCCGAATGGGCTGGGCTTCTTGTCCCTTATCTGCCGATGACACATGGCACAATCGATTGGCTCTCGGCTTTTCGGTTATCCGCGTCCCCACGCGTCCCTTTGTCCCAATTTGTCCCAATACGAAATTCTCTGTTTGGGTGAACCGCCGGTTCGCGTCCTCCGTGCACTCACGGCCGGATGTCCCAATGTGAAAGATCCTCGTTCGGCCGAACCCGGCCCGGTTCGCGTCCTTCGCGTACCTTTGTCCCACTTGCTCCCGGTATGCGGGAAAAATTCTTCCGATTCCCGGTTCGGCCGGTTCGCGTCACAGCGTTCTGGCCCCAATTTGTCCTAAAGTGCTAAAGTTCTCTGTTTCGGCCGATCCGGGTGGTTCGCGTCCTCACGGCCCGAATGTCCCAAACTGTTTTGCTCAGCAGTTAGTCAATTTTGCTTCCTCCTTCGGCCGGATCGGCTTCTCGCGCCGTCGCGTGCTTACATGTCCTAGATGTCCCATTGCTTCGCACGAGCCACCTAGAGGCTTTTGGCGATCCGCGTCTCGATGTCCCTCACGTCCCTTTGTTGCGAGGACTAGGAATTAGCTAATTTTCACGATTTTTCCTGTCCCAAGCTTGTTTTTGCCTCTTTTTCACCTTTCCTCAGAACTTGCTCTTTTCCTCACCGGACAGAAAGTTAGAAAAATCTAAGGGGACCTTGGAAACATGATTTTTGCCCTTTGATCAATCAATTGCACAGGACTTGAGAATTTCGATGTATGTTATCGAATTAACCACGGGGGTGAATTTGGATAACATGAGCCTGATATGTGATGAGGAGATGGGTATATAAATGATCCTCTCGATGTCATGTGAGATTTTTGGATGACCTCATGCCATTAGCCGAAGAGCTGTAGGGAGGAAAGCTTGATTTATCCTCCAACCTGTAGCTGCTTCCTGTGAGTGAAGAGATATTTGTACCATCTAGTTTTTGGGTGACTCGACGCTACTAGCCAAAGTAGTATAGAGAGAAAGGTCTGGTTCATCCTCTAACCTATAACTACTCCCTAGAATGCTAAGTAGAATCTTCCCTATAAAATCCATTGTGTATGGAGTTTGTAGACTGGTCTGAACCGACTCGCTTATAACCCACAAAGTCATGGAAAAAACTAAAAATTGAACTGTATTGGTACTTTGTGTAAACCCAAATGATGCCCCCTCTTTGGGGGTGCATGTGACATCATGGATAGGAGAATGCATCCCAAAAGAGGATTTGAATGTGTATATTAAAACTATGACTTGCAGGGGGGGGGATGTGCTTAGTAGAAACCAAGGCATAAATAAACAAGGTAGCTAGAAAATAAGTGTTAGTACAAACATGCATGTAGAAAACAAGTATAAGCCAAACAGAGAATGTGTAAGCTAGAACATAAGAAGATAATGTAAACACCTAAGAAGACAATGTAGGCCACAAAAATTGGGTTGCAAACATGGGAAACCACTCACGGTATAAGAAGACACTCAAGGCCATAGTGGCCATAAACAAACAAGTGTGTACACAAGACAAAGGGTAAATCCCACAAATAATAACAAACAATATTAGATAATATAATAAACAAATATCTGAAGCAAGTATCCTGTATAGCAAATGTTACACATGAAACACCCATTAGCATGTTAGAAAGAAAAAATGTATGTTAAATCATGTATAAACCAAAGTAGTGTGCTATGAACAAGAATGAAACAATAACACCTATGGGGTATGAATGTGGATGACCCAGGAGCAATTGTGGGATGGTAGTCAAGCATCCCCTCTGCATGTAGTATCCTCCTGATAGTTTACGATCACAACTAGAAAGAAAGTGAACGCTGGGAAAATTTTAAGGGTCCCTCGGAAAAAAATACTTAAAAAATATTTGGCAAACTGGGAAAATTATCTTTTCTTTTGCACGAATGGAAAATATCAAGACATCAAAAAATCACTATTAAATTCTACCAGATGGTAGCTTTTGTATATGCTACTGGTCGGTAGCATATTTTTATGCTACCGTCCGACATCATATGGTATGATATAAGCCGGTAATATAAAAAATGCTACCGATTGACAACATTTTTATGCTACCGACCAACATCATAACTATATGTTATCATCTAGTAGCATAAAAATGATGTCAACCAAGTAGTATTTTTATGATACCGATTGAAAATTTACTATATCTTGTCATACGGTAGCATAAAAATAAGCCACTGACTGACTATATTTAAGCGAATTTTGTGAATTTATATTTCATGGGAATGGAAAATTAATGCCTATAATTAACTTGTACCCAAAAAAATTTGGCAAATTGGTCCTAGCTTATACCCTAAATATTCACCAATTTCAAATTTCAAAACTGAAATATTCATGAATTAACGAATATTCACCACTAAAATTTTCCTTAGTGAACACACATGTGTGTATGATAATGATAATGACATACAAGATATCTATCTAGTATGTGTGATAAATGAACATGTACAAGTAAGTACAATCAAGATTAAATGCAACCATCAAATGCAGTATGTTGTGGGTGGATGGAATAACATCCAAAGTGAGTGATAGGATCTGCGTGCCCTCATGAGTGAATGGAATTGTATGTAGTGAGGTTCATTTAGTATGCCCCCTCAGTAGTCAAGAATGAACCATAAACGAGAGTACATCATCGGGAAATGGTCAAAGTGTGTGTTTGTTAAAGTATGATTAGAAGGAGCGGATGTTGGATTGTTATGTGATGAATATCTAATATGCATGTTTATTTTCTAGAAGATGGAGGGGATGATGAGCGTCATGCCCTGATGGATATTTAGTCAAAAGACGTTAAGTGGATCAATGTAAGGAGTAGTTTCTTTGAAAAAAATGATTATATGCTAAATCAAGGACTAGACACGGTCCGCCCTTGAATTCTGAGAATCAAAATATGTTAGATAGAGTGTACTTGTATTGTGTAATGAGTGGTTTCTTATTGACCATGGATGACTTGAGAGGTAGAGGAGTTGCAGTGATCTTTAGAGGGGGTTGCTTAGTTTGGCTCGGTAATAATGTCAATGACTTATTAGAAGGAAGTGTTGGACTTATTTAGAGAGGTAGTTTCTTGACTTGAGTATATTGCATAGGTGGTGCTTGAGTGAAGGAAGAAGGAAAACTACAAGTGATGACGTGATGCTCACTAGACATAGACGAATCAGATTTAGGAACCCACTGAGATGTAGCGTTTGTAGATGGGCATGCAACAGAATGTTGTGCAATGAATGAGATAAATCCATGACACTCAAGATGTTTGATTCTTCATTGTAAATCATAACATTCATTTTCATTATGGTAATTGATTTGATTCTAATTTCAATACGAGATTGACCTTGATATTTTGTAAAAGATAAGGAGGATAGAAATTAGTATGTGACAAAGTGATCGATTAATGACTAGGAGCTTAGTAAGAATGTTATCCTATAATTCCTATTACACCATTATGTGTTCATTAAACACCTCTAATTCATCATTTTTGAACATTTACTAATACACCATGCAATATTTCATCATTTTCTATCGATTCCCCCTAATGACCTAACCTAGGGGAAATAAGTGTAAAATATCTCTATGAGTAAAACAATCAATCAAAAAATCAAATAGATTCAAGTCTCTAAAATTCAAAATCATACCATTGAATTGATACAATAAAACACATTCGGGCTCCCAGATGACGTAACTTGGGAGTTACATGCGACCTCCCAGATGATCTAACTTGGGAGTTACATTCGTTACTTTCCTAGATGACCTAACATGGGAAGTTATTCTACATTTCATGTTTGCTTCCAGATGCCCTAAATTGGAAGCCATCACACATTGTGATGACACCCTTGGTAGGTGTAATGAGAGGTCATTTCCTTTCATTATGCTACTCCTATATGGTTTAACACGTTTCATAGAAATATTTGGATCCAAAATAATCGAAAAATTGATATGTTTCTGTCTACACCAACTATATCTTTTGACGATGTAGTTAAAGGTTGGAGAATAATACACCTTTCTCCCTACACTCTTCCTCTGGTGGTAGGACACCCAAATCCTCTGGTTTTTCATACACACGTAATTGTTTGGGAGCTGATCACTCCCTACTCCATCACATCATCATCATAAAAAAGTCAAAATCATCAATCATCCCACACCACAAACATTAGTCTTGTTTAGTACACATCATCACGGTCTTACATCTCTTGTTATGCCACATGAATCAAGACAATGATCCATGGTTCATAATTTTATATGTTCTCATTTGACACGCTTTTCTACCACATCTATGCATTATTCTATAGCATGGCATTCTCCATACTTCTCTCAGTACGCATCTCTAACTACTTTATGTTACTGAGCTTTCACTCACCAACATAAAGTGGGGAAAATGTAGTCATAAAATCACACACTTAATACTATTATTATACCACCAAGTATGTTGTTTTATATATGGATCTTGCGTAAGAAAATTATTCATTGATGATCCATTCCATAGTCCATTTGTCTATCTTGTTGGTCTTTACCGTTGTTGGTCTTGTACATTTTTCACTCATTTACACACGATTCGGTCGAGTCTTAATAATTCATTTTAGTCAATACTCACTCATTTTTCATCACTAGTCTCTGACTAGGGCACCTAGAAAGGGATTAGGGCACATGGGAAACCTGATCTTGATTCTAGGCACCGGGACCCTGTCACAGTTGGTTTTATTTTTTTCATTTGAGGTCAGTATTTTCAGTTTTTCTCTCATCTCTTGAGGTACTAGTCGGCATGTCGGATCATTAGTGTCAAAATTTGAGAAAGATATCACTATATAAACACAACATACATACTACCTTAGGGAGGACTATTTCTATTAAGGTATATCTATCTACATAGAGAAAGGACTATATTTGGGAATTATTCTACATCACACACTACATAAGAAGGGGAGTCTATTATTTCCATACCACACATATTTCATTTTATCTAGCTACTTCTGATATCTTTGCATCATTGGAGCTAGGAAACTGGGCACATTATTGCACACACAAACACACAAAACTACATTGGGTCCGATATGTAGTGTAGTGCTCATTCACAAGTTCATCCATTTGGAAGTTGAGGATAGTCGACCCCTTTATATGCATCTTTCTTTTTTATAATTTTTTTATAATTTTATGTTTAAAAAAATTGTAATTAAAAATAATAATTTAAAAGTAATTTTAAATTTTTTTAAAAAGAAAGATGCATATGAAGGGGTTAGACTATCCTTAGTTTCAAAATGGATGGAATTATGATCGAGCATTGCACTACATCTCGGACTCCAATGTAGTTTTGTGTGTTTGTGTGTGTAATAATGTGCCTAGGTTTCCAAAGACCAATGACACAAAGATATTCAAAGCATAAACTAGATAAAATGTAAGATGTGTGGTATGGAGACAATAGAATCCACTTCCTATGTAGTGTGTGATGCAAAATAATACCCAAATTTAGTCCCTTTCTCTATTTAGATAGCTATCCCTTCATAGAAATAGTCTTCCCTAAGGTAAGTATGTATGTTGTGTTTATATAGGGACCTCTTGCTCAAATTTCAACACTAATGACCCGACATGCCGACTAGTACCTCGAAGATGAGAGGAAAACTGAAAATACCGACCTCAAATGAAGAAAATAAAAACAAGTGTGATAGGACCAAGGCACCCTGTACCTAATCCCTTTCTAGGTGCCCTAGTAAGATACTAGTGACAACAACCAGAGTGAGTGACCAGTACAAATTCACGATACTTGACTATAACTATGTGAATGAATGAAAATGTACAAGACAAAAACAATAAAGACCAACAAGATAAACGATCGGACTTTGGAATGGGTCATCAGTGAATACTTGTCTTACGTAAGATCCATATATAAAACAACATACTTAGTGGTATAATAATAGTAATAAGTGTGTGATTGATGACTACATTTCCCCCTCTTTATGTTGGTGAGCAAAAACTCGTAACATAAAGTAGTTATAGATATGTCCCGAGAGAAGTTCGAGAGAATCCTATGCTATATAATAATGCACACATGTGGTAGAAAAGTGTTCTAAATGAGAACATATAGCATGAAGAACCATGGATCGGTGTGTTGATCTATGCATGATGATGTTTGTGATGTGGGATGATTGATGATTTTGAATTTTTTATGATGATGATGTGATGGGGTAGGGAGTGATCAACTCCCAACCGATTACGTGTGTATGAAAAACTAGAGGATTTGGGTGATCTGCTACCAGAGGAAGAGTGTAGGGAGAAAGGTGTATTATTATCCAACCTTTAAGTACATCCTCAAAATATTTATCCACTGCAGATGGACACAGATCAAATTTTTAGTGATTTTGGATCCAAAGATTTCGATCAAACATGTTGACCCATATAGGAGTAGTATAGGAAAGGAAATGACATCTCATTGCCCCCACTCCAAGGGTATCGCTGCAATGTGTGATGGCTTCCAAGTTAGGTCATCTGGAAGTAAACACAAAATGTAGAATAACTTCCCATGTTAGGTCATTTGGGAAAGTAATGAATGTAACTCCCAAGTTAGGTCATTTGGGAGGCCAAATGTGTTGTATTATATCGATTGAATGGTATGATTTCGATTGTTAGAGACTTGAATGTATTTTATTGGTTGATTGATTGTTTGTTTTGATTGTTTTACTCATAGAGATATTTTACGCTTGTTGCCCCCAAGTTAGGTCATTAGGGGAATCAATAGAAAATGATGAAATATCGCATGGTGTATTAGTAAATGTTCAAAAATGATGAATTATAGGTATTGAATGAACACGTAATGGTGTAAGGGGAATTATAGGATGACCCAAATTATATGCCCCCATTTTGGAAAAATGGGAAGTGATAATGAGAATGAATGTTGAGCCGAAAGTAAGCCCATTAATAGATAGTGTATGATAGATATCACAAAATATGTGTATATCAAGTGAAAGAAAACATTGAGGAGAAAAATGTGGGTGTCATTTGTATGATACGATGGTAGGTGGAATTATGAAGAGAATTCCATAAACAATATAGAAATTGGAGTAAAAATGCTCAAGATATTAGCAAAATTGTGCAACGTGTATTAGTTGAGTAGTGAATGTGAAGTATGACCATAGTAGAGTTAAAATAATGAAAATTGACTATAAATAGTAAAGTGAAAAAGTGATTAGTCAACTCATTTGTATTTTGTGTGAGTGTGAGAATGAGATCTAAGTGTGTAAGTATGCCACAAGTTATAGCACGCAACCTAGCCGATTCGAGATGGTATGACTCTCGTGACATCGCATACAACGACGGAGTTGGTAAGTACAATTTTTTAAAAAATATGTGTAGTAGTATTTTTGGTGAATTTTTGTAAAAAAATATTATTTTTTTTAGTTGTTTGGGACCTATACAAGAGTGGTGAAGGTGTTATTGGCCTTTAATATAGGAGCTCCTGGCATGGGCGTTAGTGTCCACTTTCCTAGGAACTCGAGTCCCGCTTCTACAGGTGCCCATGTCCAAAAAGTTTGATTTTTGTCCTAAGTGATGTAAACATGAATTTTTATGTGTATTAATGTAGTAAGTGGTATAATGTTCTAGCACATTTTTGTTGTTGTGTTGTGGTGTGTAAAGAGATATCCATTTGAGGGAGTACTGTGGTGGTCACCACTTGAGTATGTTGCTCGAGTTGGGTTTATCAAATGATGATTGAGAGGTTATAGACTGTGCCGACATGTGGCACATAGTAAGGATGGGGATGTGCCCCATAATATTCCTATGTTGATAGCTTTATGTGAGCGATGGTGCGCAAACACTTGTATGTTTTGGCTACCTACGGGTGAGATGACAGTTGTATTAGAGGATGTGTATCACATATTACGGTTACCTATTGTTGGAGAGAGGGTACATGTCATGGCTATGGAGGATATGGAGAGACATATGAGGGATGTTAGGTGGTATTTTGTGGGGACTCAAGTTCTTGCCGAGGCCCATATTATCTTGGATGTGATTTTGAGATCATGGGTTCTACACTTGCGGAAGTTTATAGCTATGGTTATTGCATCAATGATTGTAGTGAAGGGAGGTGGTGTGGGAATCTTATATAATATGCACAATATTTTCCACCAGATAGAGGAGGAGAGTACTAGGTATGCTTGGGCACGATGTGTGTTAGCCCACCTATATAGGGATCTATACAGATTTACATAGGAGGAGCATGGAGGTGGGATTATAGATACTACATTATTTCATGTATGGGCCTACAAGATTATAATAGTATTGAGGTTAGTTTGTGGTCCGTAATCAGATTGGGCTAGGCTAGTCATATTTACTTGGAGATGGATTAGTGTGTGTGGCTAGAATGTGGATATTCGACACCTATAAAGCATTGATAGATCAAATGGGGCTAAAGGTAACTATATGGAGGATATACTGAGACTATGGAGGATTTCCAAAGGATACGATAGAGTTACGATGCATACGGAGGATGATGTGGTTAGAGGATCAGTTTCCAAGGGTGACTAAGTTATTCCAAGTGGAGCAGCTTATCTTGACATTTTTGTGTGGCCTAGGATCTTCCCCCAGATCCATATGTGTGGGTTAGAGATGTTAGAGCACCAAGGAGGGCCGGAGCTAGACTAGGGCCCATAGGAGAGTAGCTAGTACCTCCCGGGATAGACAAGGTCAATGCGGTAATAGACCCAATGAACGTAGATGATGCGGGGTGTAAAAGGTATAATGTGCATGGTGGAAAACACATCGATGGGTGTTTTTATTTCCATTGTTTGAAAATGTGGTAGGATTACCACGGGGAAGGAGAAGTGGTGGGGCAATCACATTTCCCCGAATAACATAACAATGATGATAGCGAGCGTGAGTATTTGTATAGTTATGTTGTATGATTGGTTACTTTCTTATGTGATGGTTATGGTTATCTAATGTGTTGTGATATTGGTTGTAGGTAACATGTATTGGTCCTTGATTATGGACACATCTATCCATACATCAAGTAGAATGTGCCCACCAACATACTTGTGGATGGAGGGATGTGAGAGCATATGGATAACATTGTGGGTGAGCATGCACACCTCTTTGATCTAGTGGCCATAATAGCAACGATGTGTACCACGATGTTGATCGAGAGAGATGAGGCATGCAAGGAGACACAAAGAGATAGAGAGGTGGTGGATGGCGGTCCATTAGTGAAAGATGTGTTTACACAAATCATCATGTTAAAGAGCCACTTTGTGGATCAGTGTACTAAGAATGCACTATTGTGGAGACAGGTGGAGAGATATCGAGATCGTGATTAGCGTCACGAGTTAGTGGCAAGGTATCAAGTTCTAGAGAACTTATAGTACTAGATAGTGATAATAATGATGAGATATGATTTATATTGATGTATTCAATGTATGAGAGTTTTGGGCTTGGTGATTAGATGTTTTGTAACTATGATGGTAATCGATATATATAGACAAATTTATTAGCATATGATGATTGTATTCGCTATGTATTGATGTTATGATGTGATGATGATGTATGTGATTATTTTTTCTATATATGATGCTTGATGTGTTGAGTATTGTTCATATTTGTTGAATGGACTTGTAGTCCAATGTAGATGATGATAGACAAAATGTGTAATGTGATTGCAAAAATAAAATTATGATGAATAATTGATTATGTGTGCTAGAATAACATGGTCGTAATAGTATAATGAAACATATTTTAGTATGATGAGAATAGTGGAAGAATATTAGCGATTCCCCCAAGCATATAGATGACGAGGTCTGCATGATGTTGTAGCTAAAATGTATATCATGACAAGAGGATCAATGGAGTGATGATTTATCCTAAAGCGCATATCACTAAATGATTATCAAAATAGGTGATAATGATGCTAAGAGAAGTGATGATGTAGCCAACGATGTATATCACTACAAGATGAATAAGAGAAGTGGTGATGTATCCTAAAGTGTATACCAATAAATGAAACTAGCAAAAGTGATGATGTGGCCTTTCACAAGATGATGATAGAAGAAGTGACCTTATAGCCTAAAGCGTATATCACTAAAATGATTCAATAAAATCTACTTATTTTATTAAAATCAGAAATGTATAGCTATGATAAATGACATACAATTGAATTATAAATGCTAAGTAATTTATTTGATATTCTACATGAAATAAAATGAAAGGGGAAGGTACTTACCTGAATTGGAATTACCTCACATTGATCTAGGACTAAACAAAGTGATGGAATGGAGGAATAGAACATCGAGTGATCTTCAAAAAATTACATTAGAGACATATCCTGCCAACCGGGGTGTGTGGAGAGGGATAAGGGTTCTGTGGGAACCCTAGTCTAAAATATTGGGCTCCATTGTTTGTGAAATAGTTTGTAATCTGATCCAAATATGGTTTTTATCTTCTCGGCACTTCACCTTTGGTCACGTAAATGTCACACTTGGTTCATTGATGTCTTCGTAAACCGCAATGAATAATCACCTGTAAAACTCCACACAAAGAACAAAACCCTTAAAAACTAAGATGCAAATGAAGGGGTCATACTTTTCTCAACTGCCAAATGGATGGACTTATGATTGAGCGTTGCACTACATCTCGGATCCAATGTAGTTCGAGTGTGTGTGAATATTTTTCCCTAGGTGCTCTTGTCCTAGTCACACTTTGTGAAGTAATGAGCAAATAACTAAATGTAGAATGTAATAAATGTGTGCATGGAAACAATAGAATCCCCTCCTATGAAGTGTGATGCAAATGAACTAGCCTTGTGTGCCTTGTGATGGAGCTATATGGATGCAAATGTATTTATAGATGCATTTCATGGATGCAACCTTAGGTGGTGATAGTAAGTGCTTAGTGTTTGGTCCCTTATTATGATCACATAACTTTATATTTATATGATCCTCTTGCTTTAATTTCATAATTAACCTTGAAAAGGCCAACCGCCAAAAATATAACAAGCTCAAATGGCTCGAAAGTTCCCAAAATTGAGATGAAAGTGTAAAGAGGATCAGAGCACCTAGAGGGGACCATGGTGCCTAGGGCGACCTGGGATCTGGGTGGGTGCCCCAATCAGAAATAGGAAAAACATAGTATGAAAGTACAGACCGAGAAAGTACAAGTGTAAGATCAAAAATTGATAGAAAGAAATGTAAAATGGCCAAACACATGGGTTAGTTATTACTCTTTTCACTTAAGAACCATATGAATAGTAGTATGAGACCAAGACTAAATAATGACTCAAAGTGCGTGATTTTGTGTCTACAATAAGGAGGGCATAAGTATCTTCAACGGTCTTGAACATTTCTTTGAATTTTTCTTGATAACATCCCAATTAGAGATTGAACATGATGGAAAGTAGTGGATCCAATCTACCATCGCATCTCGTAATGTAGTATCTTTAGCGATCTTGAACCTTTCTTTGAATTTTTTCTTGATATCATCTCAATTGGAGATTGAGCATGATGGCAAGTAGTGGATCCAATCTGCCTCCATATCTTGTAATGTTTCCATGAATAACCAGATAAAAACATATTCATCTTATACTCCAAGAATTCCAAAGGTTGTGATGTGATTGTAATGACGTTGCTTTCCATCTCCACAAAACTTTAGAAAATTCTTTCTTGATCCTCTTGGAATCTCGTGAATTAGTGGAGTCAAAGCTAATGGACCAATGTTTCATCCCCATGGTACATGTGCTTGTTCCGCCATTTCTTCCTCCTCTCTTTCTTCTTCAATTCTTCCTCTCTTTCTTCTTCTTCTTCTCTTGGAACTTCAAAATTCAAAGGTGGGTGAAAGGATAATTTGTAGGAGTGTCGGTAGGAGTTTGAATAGGGTTACTAGGGGTACCACTTGATGAATCAGATGGGGATGAAGCTTGAGATAAGTAGTATGGGTTATCTCTTATTCACTCTTGATTTTTCAAAGCTTCAAAAGTAGGATCAAGGATTCCTCTCAACCTATCCAATATTATATATCTTCTTTCAACCATGTTTTCTCAAGGGCTTCAAAAAAGGCTTTTGATCATTAGAGTATATATGTTTTTGATTTTTTCTTTTTTATTTTTTTGTATTTTCAGAAATCTATTCAAGTGCACATGGTAGATCTCTCCCCCAAAAGAGTCACCAAAAACGTTGGCAAGAAAATTTTCGGTGGGAAAATTGGTGGGTATCCACCAATGCTCTGAGACTCTAGGTCCCTCTACTTGAATGGTGTAACTCCATTTATTATGAGTGCATGAAATTAAAAACAAGGGTGTCTAGAAGGCCAGTGATCTAATAAGAACACTCAACTAAATATGTGACAAAAGCTTGCAATTACTTTCAAGGGAGGAATTTACTTGAGAAGGTAGGAAAGGGAGTGGGAAAAAGAAGGGGATGATTAATATCTCAGGTAGAAAATATGATCTCAACAAACATTAATCATATTACTTCAACACACACATATAAAAAGAAATCAATTTTGATACGGCATCAAGATAAGGTAGAATTAGGAACATACTATTTCAATAACTCTCTCATCAAAAAGGCAAGAAGCTCTTTTCTTCTTCATTGATGTTTAGGTGAAATTGTACATAGTGATAAATAGAAGAACATAGAGGAGGAAGATAGAAGAAATAGTTATCTCTTTTGTTTCTTCACAAATACTAATCTCTCATGAGCATAAAAATTGACAACCCTTAAGAATGAGGGTGCCATCACAATTTATAGACTTGAGAATGACTCTTCGTCTACCCCCCACATGAATTTTCATTTTCCCCTTACAACATGTGAATTTTCATATTCCTAGGTGTAGGATTAAGTCCCCTTTTATTAATTAAGGGTGAATTATTACATTATAAACTAAATTCACATTTAAATGAATAATAAAAATAGGCATAGGATAAAATGAAAAAGTGTAACCCCCCAATGAAGGAAAATAACATGAAGGAAGAGGGGAGGGAAGAGAAGAGAGAGAAATATAAAGAAGGAGAGATAAATCTTTCGATGAAGATGCACGCTCGTTGATTGTGCCTTACTAACTAATTGATCCTTGCTAAGCTCCACCGAGAAATATTTCCACTCCCTTGAACTCTTTATTATATTGGGTTGCCATAGGTGTCACCTTCTCCACTTGAGGAATGTAGACATAGCTTAGGGAATCAAGCCAACCATATGAGATATCATTGATGGTTTTAATTTTCACAAACCATGACAGATGTTTCTCTGCAATGCTCAAAATTGTGGCTTTGATCTCATATAGAGACTCCAATGTATTTTCGTTGAAGGAAAAGGGGTCCTTGACCTTTTTCTAAACATACTCCTCAAATGGCCTCACCAAATCATCTGCGGTAGTGCTCTCATCAAGTGAGGGAACTCGATTTTTTGTACTTTGATGTTGACATTGTCTTGCATCTTGAGGCCACACTACTCATTTGAGTCCAACTAGTTTAGATTGCTTTGAAAAACTTACCGATCTCACTCATCTCACTCACCTAAGGAGGGAGGATGTCATCTATCGGATTGGATATTTACATAGCTGATCTATGAAATTCTCAAACCTTTTTAATATCCTCTCGACTACATAATGCTTCTTGTTTATAATTTGTGCTCCTTGTGATGTTCTTCTTTGCTCACGTACACCATTGTGACCATAGTGATTTCTCGAGGTACCCCATGGAGGATGAATTGCCTCTTTTAAATCATGGGTAATCTGCACACACCCCAGTGAAGATTTTTCAAAGTAGAGAGGTAAATGGAGATAGAAACATATGAAAATTTTGACACTTAGCATGAGGATTTACTATTTTTAGAAAATACTATTTTTCACTTTTTCACTTTCAATCACCCTTCTTATTATCCTACGGATGTTCCTTGTACACACTGCCTTTGAAGAATTTTCCCTCCATTGTGAATTTACTATTTATATTAAGTGCTCATGTAGAGAATTACTATTTTGGAAAAAAAAATCCCGACCTCATATTTTGATGGAACCAATTTTTTTATATGGGGTTTTCTCTTTATCTCACATAAAAATTTGGATTGATCTAATCTCCAAAACATCCGGAAATAAAATTTTACAAAATGAGTGAATGAATTCGGGTTTTGTTCATCGTAAAATTTTTATAAAATGCATATCATTGTTATCACTTGGGTTATGAGGGTTCCTGGAAATGATGAAGAATGCAAAAAAACCATCTCAATCCATGCACCAGTTTGTAAGATACGAAGATTTTTCCTTTCGGCCTACAAAGGCAATCTAGCAAAATATGATATGAAATTCTTAAAAATTTGCACTTTTTTATGAAATTTTCTCCTTTCCATGATCATGGGAACATGGAGGAATGAATTCAAGTGGAAAAATGGATATAGACGTATATGAAAAAATTCGCTACATTTCCGGTATAAACCGACAATGTGGGGGAGTGAAAAAAATGGCTAAGTGTTGGGTTTTATATGCATGAGAGGGAAAAAGGATGGGGAAATTTTTTCTACCCCCTTGTACACTTTGGCATAGAATAATGGGACACAAAAATTGTGCCTTAGCCAAATGGTGACAAGTGGTGTGCATGTGTGGCTTGGAGAGGGGGCTTAAAAATTGGTAAAAAGTACTTATCAAAGCCTCCAAGGTCATGTGGTGTGTCCATGAGGTCTAAGGTGGGGCGTGTGATTTCTTATACCCCATTTCCCATTGGAAAATGAACAAAGGGACACCAAAAATTCACCTTAACAACATGGTGACAAGTGACATTGGAAAATGTTTCTAAGTGTGAGAGTGTTCTTGAGAGAAAGCTTGAAAAAAGAAGTTGTCGGTGCTCCGAGTTATTTTTGGGCACATATTTATATGATTTTGACTTGAAAACATCATTTAGAGAAGAATAAGATGGGTCACAGGGTCTGGTTCTTCATGAAACCCCTTAAAAATCACCTTCTTCATTGGAATCATCAAGTGTGCTGAAAATAATGAGCTCTTCTATGAAGTGCCAAGGGCTTGTGAAAAATATGAATATTCCATCTTGTAGAAGATCCTCTTAGATTTCCAATGAATTTTTCTTTTCCTCTTAACTCCTTACAGAGCTCCCGAAATCATCCACCAAATATTATGTACCTTTTTACTCCCTTCTACTCACAAAGGATGAGATTAGATCATATGAAAAACTATGTTGAAGAAAGGGGGAGTGCACATTTTCTTGTACCCCTTGTGCCCTTGGAAAGGGACACTAAAAGTGTAGATTAGCTTAGCGATGAAAAATTTTCAAGCATGCAAAAGATGGACTCAGTGGGTTATGTGAGAAAGTTAGGTTGAATCTCTTAAGACAAGAAAGATCCATCAAGAGGAAGTAATTCATTAAAGCATCTAAGTGTTAGATCATGTCTTCCCAAAGGTAAAATTTTCCCATGGGGATTAAGAACTGATTACATAAGGAGATCTTGAGGATGTTACGGTGGGAAACATCATAGTTATATGGTGTGAGAAAGTTCTCCCAAGTCTTCATTCATATGCATGATTAGTTACAAAGAAGTGGTAGTTACTCATCATTTGATCAATTATTTTGGGGGTATCCTTCATTGTCTACAGTAGTCTAGTAATCAAATGCTTCTCACTTCTTCACTCAATGTGCCTGATGGGCTACAATTTTTAATCATTAAAAGGAGGTTTCTCATGATGCAAAATATCTCAAGATTGCAATTTTTCACCATTTAGGAAGAGGCTTCTTTTAATATGGAATGTCAGAGTTCTCCACTCAAAGTTCATGACTACATCAAGGAATTCAATTGGATCATCATAAGGAGTGGATTTCCTTCATCTCCTCCCTCCTTCCCTCTTTCTCCCTCTTCCTTCTCTCTCCTTTATAATTCTTCATTGGGATTCATCATTGTATTTTGTCTTATTCACTTAAGTGACATATTTTCAAAATTGTAAAAGTATTTCTCAAAATTATAAGAAATACTTAATTTGTCTTTTCTAATGGAAAATGAAAAGTCACAAGTGGAATATGAACACGAATAGTCATGTGACGGAAGATGAGAGGTCAATTCACATTTCTATAAATTAGGATGGCTTCTCCATTCGAAAGGATCTTGAAAGTTAGTATTTTTGGTAGTAATTGTGAATTGTGGTAGATTGATTGAAGCTTTATACTCATCACTACACAAGAAATGAAATATACTTTTATTCCATTTCCCTTTCTCATGTTTCCTCCTTATCTCTTTTTGTAACTTTGTGAAACTTAGTGATCTTGAACAACCAAGAAGGAACTTGGAGTCCTTGATTAATGCATATGAAGAACTGTGTGTCTCAATGTGGTTAGTCTTGTTATTCACTTACATCGTTGCTTTCCTCTATATTGAATGATGAACTACTATGGTTATTGGGTGTGAACTCTACAATTGGCCTACTCAATTAATAACCTTCCTCTCCTAAATTTCTCTCCTTCACCCTACATTGTTGTAATTTACTCCCTTGTACCCTATACAAGCATTTTGCCATAAGTCCAACAAAGTGTTCATGTGTGATCCCTAACATTTTCAGCCATCCCAAAATAATAGATAGGATTATAATATTTTTCATTCAATAATGGGAGTCGCACCATTCAAAGTGCATAGGTTTGTAGCCTCATGAATTTTGGTGGAGACACCTAATTTTCCCAACTAACAATTTTCTCGCCGACACAAATTTAAATTTCCCCGAAGATCAACATAAGACCATTTTCATAACAAAATGGAGCACTTTAACATGCCCTTCAGCCTCAAGAATGTTGACATAACATATCAATGTGCCATGAATCACATATTTTGTGACCTCATACAAAAATTATCAAAGTCTACGTAGATGATCTACTCACAAAGCTCGACACACAGAGGATCATGCTCATGACTTGGACATTGCCCTAGGGCATCTTCATAAGTACAAGGTCCATCTCAATCTTGATAAATGCATATTTATGGTGACTTGAGGTAAATTTTTAGGATTCTTAGTATCCAAACATGGCATCGATATGGATCCAACAAATATTAAGGATATCCTAGATATACCACAACCTACTACTTCTATGGAAAAACATTCGAACATTTCTCAATAAACTTGAGTCAATTCGAAGATTTGGGCTTGAGTTTGCATATCATGCATAAGCCATAAATAACCTACTCTAAAATTCCACTAAGCTTGAGTGGACCAAGGAGTGCCAACAAGATTTTGACAAAATGAAGCAATCTTTGTCCTCATTACCAACATTACAACCTCCTTCTCCGATCGACCTTTTGCTGCTATACACCTCTTCCCTCTGGTATCTATTGGGGAAATGCTAGTTTAGGAAGATGAAAAAGGAAAGGAGCATGCCATTTACTATATTATCCAAGCCAAATAGACTACAAGATGTGATATACTTCCATTGAGAGGTATTTCCTAGCCATTTACCATGCAGCTACGAAACTATGCCATTACACGCTTTATCAAATTACTTATGTCATTGTCACACAAGCCCTTTATGACACTTTTTCTCAAATTTAATCCTTCCAATGGATTAAATTACAAAATGGATGACCATTCTTATGGATTTTGACCTTCACAACATCACTCAACAAGTAGTTAAAGGCCAAGTTATTGCAGGCCACTTGGCCTCTACTCCCATCACTTTACTCAACCCATTCATGACGTGTTACCCGGAAAGGAAATCCTCTTGATTGAGGGTATTGACAATGTTATCTCTATTAAAGACTACTTATTTACATTCACTTTCGGTCTTAAGGTGAGGTCCTTCTAAATGAATAACGAAGAACCTCCTCGACAAAAAGATAAACCAAACCCTAAGATCATTGAAGAATAAATTACTTGGTCTATTTACACGAAAAACATGGTTATTTCACTTTGATGGGGAAAATTTTCTTCAAGGAGTTGGTGCAGGATGTGTGTTCTTTGGTCCTTTTGACTAAACTTTCCCCATATCCTATAAATTATAATTTGAGGTTACCAACAACATGGAGGAATACGAATCTCTTTTCCTTGGCATGTAAGTTTGCCCTCACTAATAATATTTCTTATCTCCATGTCATGGGTGATTCTCAATTAGTGTGTTAAAAGTTAGTGGTGCATATATCGATTTCGTAATGAAAATATTAAATCTTACCATGACCTATTTCAAGAGATAAAACCACACTTAACATTTTTTACCATTGAATCAATCCCCCATGAGCAAAATGCTTTGGCTGATTCCTTGGCCACAACTACCACAACTTCCACCATATTTTAATCCTCATGAAACTACTCCCTTGGTAAAATTATCCAAGCTCTCACTACCTCACATAATGAAAGTTCTAGGGCGTCTATCAAATTGAATTAAACACCCTACCACCGATCCTTGGTATCAAGCATTCATTAATTTATCCAATAGACCTACCCGGAATGGTATAGACTCATGAGCATGATTACGCATACGCAAAAAGGATCTCAAGTATGTGCTTAAAGATGACATCCCATACTACCAAAACTTCAAGGTACCCTACTCGATGCATCAACAAGGATGAGGTTACCCTTTTCTTAGAAGAGGAACATGGGGAAATTTTGGGGGAAATTATAGTGGTCATGTTATTACCCACAAATGCTTACTATGGGTTACTATTGTCTACCCTAGAATTTGATGCTCATGCTTTTACTAAGAAATGTAAACCTTGTTAATATCATGATGATTTAATTCATTCCCCTTGATTGAGTTCTGATCCATTTCAACTGCTTGACCCTTCAACATATGGAGATTGGATTACATTAAAAATCTCCCATGATCTAAACATGGCCATGTCTTCATCATTATTGCCACATAATACTTCACCAAGTGGGTTGAAGCCATGCCCCTCACCAACATGTATGGACTTATCACCAAAAAAATTTTCCTCAACCAAATTATTTTCCACTTTGGGATTCCCACACCATCCTATCTCGACAATGGGGGAAGTTTTAAATGAAAATAAATGAGGCATATTTGTGCTAAATTCAATATTAGCCATTGATTCTCAACACCCTACCATCCTCAATGCAACAACCAAGATGAATCTAACAATAAAATCATCAATAAGATCCTTAAAAAGATAGTTCATAAATCTCATACTAATTGGCATACCAAAATATATTATATGCTATGGGCATATCGTACCATTGTCCATACAACCACTTGGGCAACAAATTTCTCTCTTACCTATGGATTTAAGGTTTTCCTTCCACTCGAAGTGGAACTTCCTTCCATTTGTATATTTATCTACCTCATAAATCCAGATGAGGAAATCGATGAGGCACACCTTCATCAACTTGAAACCCTTAAAGAATGACATGATTGTGCTTATAATCTCAATCAAAATTAAAAGCAATGCATGGTTGCATAACACAACAAACATGTTAATTCATGTACTTTTGACATGGGTGATTGTACACACATAATTTTGCACATGCTACATTTTTGGAATGGTTCAAAATCCCCAATGATGAGTTAATATATTTTTCAATGGTATTCGAGTCCAATTTATCATTTGAAATGTATATTTGTAGCCTAGAATGCTTTCCTTGTCCATTTCCATGCTTTCCCGCTTTCCTTTATCATTATACTAGATTTTTCCATGGCTTTTAACTTTAATTCACAAAACCACCCTGATGGTTATGTAACCACCTGGTAGTTTCTCTCAAGTAATGGTTGTGTAACCACTCCGGTGGATGTGCAACTATCGGTCTGTCTGCATAGCAGCAAATCCATGCGCATTTAACCGAGACTCTTTTGGTGTGTTCTAAATGTGTGTCAACTTCTTCAAACTTGATTTTAGCACACATTTCTTAACCAATTCAGATGTTCTTGAGCTCATTTGATGCATACCAACTTATCCTTCCATTCCTACTTGTTAATTATGAGTTAACTTTCCCTTCTTTGAGAGAGGTGGCATTTCTTGGCTGTAAATGGCTTAGACCATTTCTCTACCTTTTCCTATAAGATCCAAGATTCTATCCAAAGCATTGGTTGGAGATTATTGTTTTGAATTGCATTATTATGTTGTTGTAATCCTACTAAGAAATACACAAGCAAGCTCAGCTCTCTTGCCTTGTTATTCTCTTACCTAGCGTTCTACCATATTACTTGCAAGCCATTCTAACTCCAACACTTTCTTCATCATTTCTTCCACACAATCAGCACAGTTTCTCGGACTTTTCAAATACCAAATTGGAAAGAAGTTGAGGGGGACAACAAGAAAGAAATCTACCACTGGATTTGTCTCTACACAACACTTACAAGTTGGGCGTGTATTTTAATTCTGTAAGTTTCTTCATTTATTTATAATAGACTATAATATTCAAATTTGTTAATTACAATCTTCTAAAAATATTCAATTGCAATAGTCATTACAGTAGTTTGCATCCTCAAAGATTTCATTGATGATTTCCTCTTAGCTTATCCTTGTGGATTTTCTTGAGAAGGATTTGGAGAAGATTCTGCTACTGTTGTGTTAATATTTCTTCATTATTAGATTGTTTGGGGAAGTTCATAACATTTAAAAAGATTCTGTATTTCTAGGAAGTTTGAGGGAAGGGTTTCTTCTAATAATTTTCTTCCCATGACTCGAGGTAGTGCGAAAAAAGCTTCGTATCCACAATTACAAATAAGAAAAAGAACTTTTTTACTAGATTAGTTAAATAAATGCTGCATAGGAAATAGCCAACTCTGGTTATTTCTTTGTTTAGCTTAATTTGCATTAGAGTAGAAGTAGCTTCATTTAATTGGAAGAAATTAGTTTGTTTGTGCATATTTATTTTGTTTTCCATAAAACATCCAAAATACAAGAACATAGATTAAAGTAATTAGTTTCCTTATTTTTATATTTGTTTCATTTAAATAATTGAAAATAACAAAAACAAATAGATTAGTTTATTTCCTTTGCTTAATTAGTTAGTTTTCATTTGTTAATTAGTTGTTAGTAGCACGTAGATTTAATTAATTTGAGGAAATTAATTGAATCATTATGATTTAAATATGTTTTTTTCTATTTATTAATTAGGAACATAGTTTAATTAGTAGGAATTAATACGAGATCCTCTCGTACCCCTAGTCATTTTAGGATTTGACTTTTCCCTCTTGTGGTTTCTTTGTGATTTTATTTGTTCCTTTCAAATTTTTTTGCGTGTGTCCCACATGACCATTTTTGTCCTCTCAAAATTCCCCTCTTTTGAGAGTTGAAAATTTTGAGTTGGCACCCTTGATAATGTTTTTAGAAGAGGAAATTTGAAGAGATAGTGAAAATTTCATTTCTTGGGGTCATTTTAGTAACTTGCGGGTCTATCAGACATTTTTATCCCTCATGTCCCAAGTTCCCTCGGGCTTCCTATTCACCGATTCCCCACATCGGCCTAATAGGCTCTTCGTGTCCCATTTGTCCCAAAATGCCTTGGCGGGCCTCTTATTCGTCGATTTTCCCACAAGTTCTTATCTTTGGCTTTCTCGCACTTTTTCAGCCCATCTGTCCCAAGTTCACTTGGGCTTCCTGTTCCCCAATTCCCTACATCACCCGCATCGACCGAATCAGTCTTCTCATCCTTCAAGCGTTTCTATTTCCTGGACCACCCATGCTCTTTTGGTCCGCATTCCCCACATTCTCCGCATCACCGAATCAGCTTTTCACGTCCCACATGTCCCAATGTCCCATGGACCGTCTAGGCCAGTTTTTTCCGCTTTTCCCACATTTCACCTTTTTGAGTTGGTGCAAGGTGTATTTAATGCACATTTATGATCTTCTCTCTCCTAAACGGATATTTAAAGGGACCACCATCTATGCATTTGTCACATTGCTTTCATTTATTTCTTGCCCACATTCTTGCAATTGAGTCATTTGTTCATCTTCTTGTATCCCTTTGCATTTTTATTGCGATATGTTCTTTGAAGGCCGTTCCTCTGTGCACTGTAAAAATGAAGATCAAGTTTCAAGGGCACGAGCATCTGTCACCTCTGGAGACCTCTGTACCTAATATTGGGGATAGTGAAGTTCAACACTTGGATTTTGATGATTTTTAGGGTAGGTTAACATGTGACAACCCTGATCCCATGGCCTAAATGATCAATGACAATGGAATCACATATGCTAGTTTTCCCATCTCTGTAGTGTGCCGACACCGTGCTCACTGTGGGGCTCATTTCAATCCGGATACCAAGGAGGTTGTTAATGTGCATGGAGAATTGATTGCAAAACTAGATGCTACCGCCATCACCGCTGCCCTACACATTCCTGAGACAAAATACTCCATTGTTCTCACTCTCACTCAAGCTCAAGCTCTGTTTGATAAGGACAACGAGAAATACAAGGCATGAGTGGCTAAGTCATGGCTAAAGTGTCCTAAGAAGGGAGCGTCCCGACTCTCCAAAGCATTGTTCAGGTTGATTTCAATGAAGAATTATCAGATTTCATCATCTTTCTCACCCATATTATGGGGATTCCCTCTACCAACGACTTCCATTTTTGGATGTGTCCTTTCATAAGCATCATCTGCGAGGGTAAGCAAAACATAAACTGGGATGAGATTATCTGTATGAACCTGACTAAACAATTGAAAATGTTTAGAAAAATAAGAAGTTCTACATGACTTCTTATCTCATGTACACCCTAACAACATCTCGGGAGTGGTTTGGTTTCACTTACATTGAGGGAAAGAAGGATGAGCCCATATACACATATTGCCCTCAATTTACCCTCAAGGATAGTAATCATAATTTCATAAGGGTAAATGATGCTTTCACCATGTACATTGTGAGACTCTTGGAGGGTGACACTACCAGGAATATTTTTGATGAGGCTATGGCTTTGATAGCCAAGTATGGGGCTTTCTTCATCCAGTTCAGAAAGTTCTCGTACATTAGATTGGCTTGTTTTGAAAGTACACCTCTTAAGCTTCCCATGTTCTGCAATGATAAAATGGATTTGGTTGAGGTGTGCAGATAGCTGGAAAAACTCCATAGAACATGCAAAGACAAGAAGATTACTAGTCTTCATTTCCTATCTCCTTGGGGAATTATACATGCAGAACAACTCTAGATGCCCAAAACATAGAAAGGGATATTTCTCCTCTTACTGTTCATTTCTTAAGGTCCAGGACTTGTTTTGATATGAAGAAATTCATTAATCAGAATCTTAGAATAACCTATCATCATCATCCTGACACTAAGGATTACTGGGCTAACTGTGTTGATGATTTTGAAGCCAAGAGGAGGCATTTTGGTAGATTGTCTCTGCAATGATCTTAGATCTCAATCTCTACCAGGTGCCTGAAGGGCTTGTGGACAATGATGAGGGCTTGCAATCCTTTGAGTATGAAATATCAATCAAGCACACTCCTCTAGAAACCCTGGATTGGTATGTGAAGGAGAGAGATGATTTGAGTGAGATAATTGCCCCTGTCATTGTCAGAACTAAGGTTTGGTTTGACAGAAAGTTCGTGAATTTAGGAGGAGCCAGGTAGATCTTCTTCAAGAGAAACTTCCACACCTAGGAAGGAAGTACATATGCCCAGTACTGAGGTACTTGAGAAAACTCCTCCTTCTTCCTCGATGAAAGAGCCTAAATTTTCTACTCCTTCCACTCAAGTGTATCAGAAGAAGGTCAAAGAGGTTAAGCAAGAACCAATCAAGGAAGAGACTCTTCTGGAGCACTCAGAATTTCCTGTTGGGCCAGAGAACATTATTGTTCTAAGTGAGAATGAGGATGATGAGATGACAGAACCAGAAGAAACCCTTGGAACCACTGTTGAGATGGAGAAGGAAGGATCAAGAACTGAACCTCCAAGTTTAACAGACTCCTCTGCAAAGGAAATTCTTGAGGTTCCATGCACTTCCCCACTGGAGGAAACAATAGTTCAGAATTTGAGTGCCATGAGTTCTCTTGCACTCGGACCCCTTGACTCCTCTATTTCTTCTTCTTCCTTTGCTTGGGTGCAGCCCCTAGTAGACAACAGGAAAAGAAAGTCTTCTTCTTGATTAACCGGGCCTGATTTTGATGTTGTGGCAGCTCTGCTTGGTACTACCCCTCCTCCTCCAAAGCAAAGAAAGCAAAGACTACTTCAAGGTTGGTATCTGATGCTCAAGGTCAGCTAGTTTCTAGAGGTTTCCAAACCTAGGGTGGATAAAGAGGAGAAGGATATTTTAATCTCTAACTTGGAGCTTTCCAGAATTCCACTGGGAGAATCTACACCTGAGAGTGAGGTTCATAACCTTTGAAACTGTCACTAAGGTTATTGAACGGGTTGAGAAAGGCAAGCAAACCATGGAGTAGTTGGAAGAATAGAACCAAGTTCTTTCCAACTTTATCAGATCATTATTGACAAAAGATAAAGTTTTGGATCCACTCCATTGGCTACTCTCCCACCTCCCATGGTTCTCAGTCAGGATGAGGTTCAAAGCATCAAAGACATACATAAGTATTCTACTTATGGGAAGGATGGAGGCCATGGTGGATGATATGACTATAGCAAGTTTGAATTTCATTGAGGAAGCCTTCAAAACAAATGAGAAGGTGATCAATTTGTAGCAGAAACTCACTTCCTCAATCAAAGCCATGGACAAGGAGCTGAAGGTTTAGAGTGGATGTATTACAGACCTCTGTCTAATGGGCCAAACTGATGAGAAGATCCTGTTGGCCAACAATGTGTTTGATGATGCAAGAATAACTTGTCAAGGACATGGATCTTCAACATTGAGTGGAAGATAAAGGTTCTGGAGGAAGCATTGGGAGAATTGAGGAATGTGTGGAAAAAAGGGGAGTCCTTTAAAACTTGTGTTTTATCTGCCTTCAAAGATATCCACTGCCATCTTCAAGATGAAACTACAAGTGTTTCCTTTTCTCTTCAAGAAATCAAGGCTCAATTTAGAACCTTTGTCAAGGGTGATCTATTCAAAGAAGAGTCATTTACTAAGGAGAAGATGAAAGACATTTGTTCTCTTCATTCAGCTATTGCCGAGGCTAATAAAGAATATCTAGAGCATACCGAGTTTGATAAAGATATGGAGAAATGTCTAGGCACGTGGACACATGCTACTTCCAACACAACAATTCCAAGAGGCATGGAGATAGCAGAAGCATTGAAAAGATTCAGGCATCGAATCCTCAAATCAGTGGGCCCTCCTCAACCATAATCGGATGTCTCTACTTCTGGATTTTCATTCTCTTCTTCTATTTTTAGTGTCGATATCCTTGTAATTTAATTAAGGAATTTGTATTGTGCATTTCCTTAATTAATATTTTAGTTAAAAGAAATGGTTACCAAATGTAACCACTTTGTAAGCTATATATTGAGCTCTCCTCGCCATTCCAAGAGGGTTGGAACTCTGATAATTTTTGAAAGTGTAAAAGGACTTAAAGCTATCAATACAGAAGATTTTCCCTTCTGTTTCTATCTGCGTTTATTTATTCCCTCTTACTTGTCTAAAGTTGTTGAATCATTAATCTATTTTCATTAAGAAGCTTTGTATTCTTGTGGATGTCATCTCTGGAACTTTGTGTCTGTGAAATAACATCTAGTGGTTTTAATATGAATGATTTTGTTCTATATATTTTCCTTTCTCGGACATTTATAAGGAACTATTTTGCTATCTATACTTCCTGAAAGTGCTATTCTACCTTTTCCCTCCCTTAGTTCTTCTGTTATTTTGTATTGATAATCTATCTTGGCATTAAAACACTTTCATGATATCAAAATTCCTCATCAAAGTTGGAAGTTGTACATTTGTAAATAGTTGTGCCGTTTGCTTTCAATAAGGGAACCTCTCCCATTAAAGAGGAGGGACTTTCTGTCCCCTGACTATTGCTTTCATTAAAGTCCTAATTTGACAACCAACACCAATCAAGGCCCCCAACAACCCATAGCATTAGTGTTTGATCCTAGGGTGCCTCAACCAAACATGACCAAATAATTCACAAATATCTACTAAGTCCTTAGTTATCTTGTTTTCCAATCCACCCCGATACCGCAGATTATCATCTCATAGTTGACAAATTATAATGTTGAAGAGGAAAATGATTACACGTAATGTCATAGTCAACTAGGATGAAATTAGATTGCACGATCCATAGACGTTTCCTCTTCACATGTTTCCCTCTTATGCTTTCATGACCTTGTCTAGAAATTTCTATGAGGTAAATGTATGGCAATTCCCACGCATTCCACAACCCATTGTGAGCATTTTTGTGAGCCATATATTGACCTTAATTTACATGTTACCATTCTCTTAGACCATTCCATCACATGTACTCAAGTGAGGCAAGCATTCATTTTTTAAACAAACAGATTCCTACAGTGCTCGTTGAGGACATTAGACTATCTTGATCAATTATCGACAATTTTCACCCATTTTAATATATTTAACTACTCACCTTATTTAGCTCATTCCATAGCCATATATTCATTCCATTGCAGCTATCCTGACACGACCTCAGGAGGTTGCATGTGCTTAAGATCATGTGTTGATTTTAAGACATACAAAATTGGTGAACCCGACATGAAGGACCAGTTCCTTTTTATTTCCTTTTCTTTCATTGCTATTTCCTCACCCTTCCATTTCTTCCCTAATTTGGTGGGTATTTTATACCTCCCAAATATTTCTCGGTAGAGAGTATGGTGGGTCATTTGGCTTTAATAGATATTACACCAATGTCCAAGCACAACAGTCCCCTTCCCTTTTTGGATGGGATGACAACTACACCAACAACATGAAAACTTCCCTAGTTATGTCTCAAACCCCACTAGTTACGTGAGAATAGAGAAGGTTGATCGACGTTTGAACATACAATGCGATCAACTTGTTTCAAACAATGTGGCTTTTACGAGTGGAACAATTCCTTACCCTAGAGTCTTGTTGAGACCTCACATTACCATGTAATCAACAGAAGATAACATATTTACATGTATTGTTCATCCTCTTCTCCAAATAGACAAGTCTTTGGATAGGATGAAGATTCATACATCTAAATTTTTAACAATAATGCATCACTTCCTATCTTGATATTCCCATTTTCAAGGAAAAAAATAATGACAACGTTGAACAATTCATAAGAGGATATCATTTTCCCTCTCAACCAAACCCTACACAAAAGACACCCAAACAAGAGACTCAATCCTCACCTCATGATGTTATTTCCACTTTAGTAGGATAATTAGAGAACCAAAGAGCTCCCAACCTTCACAAGTGACCTATGCAGTAGGAAAGAACATGAGGGATCCCATCGAAAATAAAGGGTACCCCCTATCAACACAACCAATGCAACATCCTATGCAACAAGGTTATCCTATCCAATCGAATCTGGGTGATCTTCTCACGGGAGTTGATACCATATGAATGGTCCCTCACCCTTCTCATGCTTACCCTACACAAGGGATGACCATAAATATGTTCTCAAATTATGTTACATCAAGTAATGCGATGTTCCCTGGTTTCACACCCACTAACCCATTTCCTAGTGTTATTCCACCTTACTTGCATATGTACATAAAGTCCCCCCAGATGGACCCATATACCTTCTCTACTCCTTATATGCCATATCAAGGAGATTCATATATTCCAAATAATGCCTACATTGTAGCCTATCCAGTTCCTCCTCCTCCACATCCTCATCAAGGAACTTTATTATGGAATCTTGCGTGATGTGTACTTATGCTAAATATCTGAAATAAACCCTTGATTTCACAATACGGGGTGTCATGTTTCCATGCCCATTTCCTGATCTTCCTAAGTTTAAGGGATAAGTAGACTTGAACACTCACATCAAGGCCTACGTTATTACTATTAGGAATTACTTCCTTAGGATGTCGTGGTGGCTAAGATATTTCTAAAAACCCTTGAAGGAATCACTTTAGATTGGTATTGTCAAATTCTAGAAGCTTCAATACATTATTTTAAATAACATGTCTCCAAGTTCATTAGGGCATTTGACATGAACAAGTTTCTACGAATAGAGATTAGGAATTTCGCATATTAGGCAGGAGCAAAATGAATCTACCACTCATTTCATCCAAAGATGGCATCAAGTTATTTACTCCTCTACAAGTGCACCCAACATGGACTAGATGGAACTTTGTGATATTTTCCTTCACTTGCTCAATTGAGAGACCAAGGAGGAAGTCCAGAAGTTTCCTTTCCATTGTTACGAGGAAGTTTTGGAAGGTATGCTTTGAATCTACCAAGTCGTTATTGATAGCGGGTGCAAGACCTATGGTATTAATGGTAAATTGGTATCCCCTAATCAAAATAATGCAAGTCATCAAAGCAACAAATCAAACAACCAAGGGTCTAAAGTCTTGAATCCTAAATGTGGTGCTAACACGAATGGTGTTACTAATCAATAAAATAATGTTGGTTTCACAAACAATGGTAATGCTAATAATAATAATAACAACAATAACATGAGTAATCAAAGAGGCACTAATTATATGTCCTAAGTGAACTTGCTTGACATCAATCATCCCCTCCTCGACATCTCCTCGACAGATCAAACCCCATGCCCAACCATTACTAGAACTTTGGACAAGGGGAAAAGAACCACGATTATTAAAAATAGTTTCAAAACAACAACCATGGTTATAATCAGTAAAAAAACTTGAACCAAAGGTCGATAGACTATGATCCCAATATTTATCATGGTTTTAATTGTTTTATTCTTCATAACGCTATAACTTATACAAATTGCAAGCAAGTTCATATAAAGATTCCCTAAGAATCAAAGATAGCGCTTTGTGGAAATGTTCTTAGAAAATCATGAAGGAACCTTACAACCTGGTCATATAGGACCTGTCGCACCTTAGAATGTAAACCTAGGCATCTATCGCCACCTATTCCTTAAGTTTCCTCGAAGATGTTAAGGTAAATCCTCAAAATATAAACAAGGGTATTCTGTGGGAATAACCACCATGATGCCTCTACTTATGATAACTTTCAAGTTGCTCTTAACCTTGGCTTAAACAATAACATAAACATTTTGGGATTAGTTGAGCTAGTGGTTGAACCAAAATTAATGCAACAACTTGGACAAGGGAATACAATTCGCAAACCCTCCTGTTCATTCCTTCTCACAAGATGACATTCTACAATCTCAAAACTAGTGGTAACCTATGATTTGATATCATATTTGAACGATACCTTTTCTCACATCTCATTTTTACATTTGTTGAAGAATTCCCCTGCACAACATTGTGTGTTGGTTAATGCATTAGGTCTTGGTCATATAATCCATGTTAGAGATCCTCCTGAGCTCAAATAAATCATATTGAATTTGAAATAGATCCTCCGGGAAAGAGTGATAGGGATCTTTGGGTTTGTTTTTATATAAAAATATACCTTTCAATGTTGAAATATCCCAAAGAGGTGATCTTACCTTATATTTGTAGGTCTAGGTTTATAACAATTTGCATTAAGAGAGCCATGATTGAAAATAGGGCTGTTGTGAATATGGTTCCCTCCTCTTTCTTGCAGAATTTGAGATATGAGAAGAAAAATTACTCCTCTACGAGAAACATGTTACAAGGATATGACAGTCTTAAGGCTACCTCAATTGGAACTATAGTTCTTCCTGTCTCCCTTGGGCCAAAAACCATCTTGACATAGTTTTACATCATCGACAAGGAGATGAATTATAACATGATCCTTGGTAGACCTTAGATTCACCGGATGAAGGCTATTCCCTCCACATTGTTCTAAGAGGTTATATTTCTCCACTTGGGAAAGGTATTCATTGCTTAAGGGATCCTAAGTCCTTTCGACATACATTTAGAAAACCTCAAGAAGAAACCAAGGGTCCATTCAGAATATGAACTCCATGTAAATAAGTTAAACATACCACTTCCATCAAAATAATTGGTCACGACCACCCCGAGCGTTCCAAAGGTTAAATTCAATGACCCAAAATTGTTTGAGGCAAGCGAAACGGATAAGGGTAAAACAATATCCATGGAAACCATGTCCACCAAAACCAGAGTAGAGATTATGAAAATCTTATAGATTGATGAACCAATCCTTTGCCCCTTCAAACCAAAGGGAAAGGGAGACATTCTTTGCATAACTTCTCCTCCTTCTAACGATCTCAATCTAGGTGTAAACGTGATAGAAATAACGAAGAAAGGAGGCAATTTTGAGAACAAAATGATACCCATAAAAGTAATCTCTAAGGCTTCCTTTATTCTCGAACCTTGGTCCAAACACAAATATGTCAAAAGATAATATTATAGTGTCCATGGGACATTATCCAATAGTGCGAAAAAAATTTAAATGCAATCACTACTCCCTACGTAGGGAACAAAGATGAGTAGCGTTTTCATGCTCACATGAATAGAATGTGATAAAGAGGTTCACAAAGACCTATTTCAAATTGACAAATTCATGGTAAGGTTAGATAATCATATATGTACAATCGTAGGAAAGGGTTTTAAGTTTAAACCCAAATAGTAGGCCCTTGTCAATAGAACGGAAATTTTAAAGATCATGCGTGTCATTTGTGTACCATGAGAGGTGAAGAGTTTGGCATCCATCAACTCACTTCACCTTAAACACTTATACGCATAATTCATTTGCATTTCCATGTGTACACTATTGCATCCATTGCATATCATTCACATAATGAAATTGTAATATTGTGAAACAAGAAACTTATTTTTTAATAAACTTTCAAAATTTATGAGATTTGACAAAACATTTAATCATACTTCTTCAACCATTCATTAAATCATCTATAATTCATTCAATCTTTTATCATCCTACTAGATGAAGTTTTGACATTGATCCTACCAAGACCTACACACTTAGTTCTATTCATGGCTACTTCTAGCTTAGGTGTTTTACCCATAGTTTGTTTAGAAGCGTCTTGGTTTCACTTCTTTCTTCGTAAATATCTATTTTGAAAAATCAATCTAAAAATTCTCATCTAGATTGTTTATTTTCCTGCTTCAACCCTCATTGGTGAGCAATTGTATCCTACTAGTTGCATGGGGTTGAGGCTAGGGGTAATGTTTTCCCTCCAAAAATAACAATTCAAAGTTTAAAAATCAATAAAATCAAATAAAAAAAATACAAAAACAATTTCATTTTGAAAATAATATTACACTTATTTTCCCTACCAGTCTTCGGTGATGAGCCCATGCTTCCTACAGGTAGCATGAGGTTGGGAAAGGAGGGAAGTTCCCTTACTCACCTATGCCTTATCCTTGGTGATGAGCCCATGCTTCTTACTGGTAGCATGGGGCAAGATGTAGGGGTCCTTTCAAATAAATCAATAAGTTGTAAACAATTCAACAAGTAAAAAGTGCTTTGAGTCCTTTGAAATCATCAAAAATGAGTTAGATGTATAAGTTATAAGAGAGTTAATCCATAAAACCATATTTTTTCAATCAAGAGGCCATCTACAGGGTCTAAGTCTAGTTAAACTTGCAAGCAAACTACATTTTAAACTAGATAGTTATCCTTGCCTAGAGTTGAGTTGTAGTTTCCTAATTAGGTCTTTGTCAAAATATTATCTTCATATCATTACTTTCATTCATCAAAGTCATATAACTCACATCCTTCTTGGCTCTCGGTGTTGAGCCCTCACATCTTTCGGCCATGTGGAGTTAAGAATGGAGTGGGTTCATTTTATTATTATATCACTATTCATCAAACTTGCCAATAAAATAGTAATATCAAATATTGCTTCAAATCAAAGTTCTATTCTGTAATTTGTCCTCATATGCGTCACATATATATCAAAAATACACAAAAATAGATCATTTTTACGCATTTGCATTAATCATCATCATCCATACATACATTCATTAAAGCATATAAAAACATTAGAGATTATACACGTCTAAGAGTACACAGATGAAGCAAGTCATGAACAAGTAAACTCTTACATAAGATATGTGATCCAAAAAGAAACATATGTTTATATATATTTGTAATGATAAAGTTTTTATACAATGTCATCACACCCCAAGTGTGGTCAAAATGCTCACAATGAGTAAAAATCTAAAAAATTGATATATGTATCAAAACATGATCCAAAGCAATAAAGGCCTATGGCCTATCCCTCTCTATGGGATCTAGATGAAGGTGCATGGCTAAAACTCCTATGATGGGAGTGAGAGCCTCTATGCCCAAACCTATGAGAGTGACTGTGAGATGATGAACCATGCGATCTACGGTGTTGGCATCTCTACGAGAATGCGCTCACCGGTGTCTCCTCTTGAACATCTAATATGCAAAAATATTGGTCCTCATCTTATTCATAGATCTCGCTGTAATCCATGCTTGGAGAAAAATGTCAGTGTGTCTCCCGCTATGATCGGTTGCCCTAAATCCATGAGCAACTCATCTCAAAAAATTCCCATTGGGTGTGAAAGGTATCCATGAGAATATTGTGAATAATATCTCGCTAACCATCTATCATAGCTATAAAACACAAGAAAATAATGACGAGTTAGAAAAAAATTGAAAATAAAAATATATATATAGCGCGTAATTCACTAACAATTATAATCTAAGTAGTAGAGTCGAGAGAAGAGTATCTTTCTTACTCAGATATCCTGGCCTCTAAGATGGGTCTACCGGTGTTGGTGGTGGTGGTGGAACTTCCATGAGCATCTCTTCTACTCTAACCTCATCCGCCTCATCTTCTTCCTCCTCGGTCTCCACCTCCGCCTAGTCCTCCACCTCCCCACTATGTGTAGAAGTGGCCTTGATATGAAGGATCACCCCTGGTCTAGTGGATCTGGGACAACATGTGGAGTGCCTATTGAGATTCCAGTGTAACGACGATATACTTAAGCTTGCCCTTTGGGAAACTCTATCCTCTTTGATCCCCTATATACAATCAAAAATGTTGGGAGAGTGTCAATGTAAAATAATCTAAACTGCTGGGGTACCCTCCGAACTTGATGGACCTCCTCCTCTCTAGTCATATCCACTAAGCGTGTCATAGTGATATATGCCACCACAATAATGACATCCTCACCCCATATGTCGGATATGTCTCGCATGCACTGCAATTATGTCACCTATAGTGAATTTTTCATCCTGGATGATGGCACCCTTGAGCTAGGCCATAACCTGTCCATATCACCGCTCTAATATCATCGAGAGATTTTATCCTCGATGATTAACTATAAATAATAAAATAGGGCTAGCTATGGATAGTTAATCTAAATAGAAACTAAATGCTATATTGAAATGTAAGAATTTTGTTTTTATATTTGGAATATATATCAAAGTAAAAGGGAAATAGAAGGATATGTTACTAACCTATAAATAACTTACCTTATTATGTATTGGACTGTAGCAAATTGGTGTGTAGACTAGACAAAGCTATAGTTGAATGACATAAGAAAGGGTAGAATCTGATTATTTTCATGTCCTAAGCCACTTGGAGTGGTACTAGGGCACCTCAAAGTTGCCCAGTTCTGGTATGTGTTATTAGCACCGCATAATCGTAAAAATACTCAAAAATTAAAACTCGTAATGTCGTAGTATTCTATGATATCTTCACTCTTGTCGCATGAATGTCACAATAGTGTCGTCACATCACTAAAACTATTGTATAAAGATTTACTGCAAAACCTCATCCAAAGCATCAATCCCTAAAAATGAAAAATGCATATGAATAGGTCGGAATGACCTTAGATGCTAAACTAATGGACTTATGACTAAGCGTTGCACACACAGATTTCAAACCCGATGTAGTTTTATGTGTGTGTGTGTGTAATTTTGTGCCTAGGATGCCCTAGTGCCAATGACGCAGTGGTAGGGGCAATAACTAGATGTAAAATACAAAATGGTGGATGGAATGGAAAGAATACAACCCTTTCCCCTATGCTTGTGTGATGCAGATGTAGAAGAATCCCAAATGTAATCCCTTGCCTTAGTAAATAACTTCCCTTGATAGTAAGATGTCTTCCCATAATGTAGTGAGTATGCTTCGTTTATATAGGGATATCTTGTTCAAATTTCAACACTAGTGACCGGAAAGCGCTAACTACGACCTTGGGAATACGGGGTAACCATTAGGACCTGACCACGAATAAAGAAATTAAGACCACAAATCACGACAACACAGTGCACGAAATCATAGACTCGGGGTGCCCCAGTGCAACCCTAGGTGCCCCAAAGTGTAGATCTAAAGATGAAAATTGAACAAATTACAATATTTGAGACACCCCAAAAGATAGCCAAAAATTAGAGACAACTGATGACTAAACCAAAAAACACAATGATATGTGACCAATTGATAACAAGACCTAGAAATGGGTCACTAGTGAATACTTTTATTACATAATATCCATATATAAATTAACATACCCGGTGGTATAAATGTAATAGTAAGTGCGTGATTTTGTGACTACATTTTCCCCACTATATATTAGTGAGTGGAAATATCAATAAAATAAAGTAGATAGAGATGCGTACTTGAGAAAAAGTCAGAGAATCCCAAGTTGTAGAAGAACATGCAGATGTGTAATAGAAACATGCCGATAGAACTATAAAAGTGTGTCGAACCATGGATCAGCGATTTGATATAAACAACATAACAAAATGTAATTGTCACTATGAAGTGTGAAAATGAAAATTAGGATTAGGATTATAAGATGATTTTTGAACGTAGTTTAATAACGAATAGGTTGGTAGGGAGTGATCAGTTCCCAACCGAAGCACTTTGAATACGAATGGGATAATTAGAGGATTTGGGCATCCTACCACCAAAGGAAGAGTGTAGGGAGAAAAGTGTGTTATTCTCTAAGCTTTAACTACATCCTCAAAATCTAGTCACCTCATACGAACTCGTATCAAAATGGTGTGATTTTTTTATCCTTACCCATATAGGAGTGGTAAAGGAAAGGAACTCTTGCCCCACTCCACGGGTGTCGCTACAATGTAAAGGCTTCCAAGTTGGGTCATCTGGAAGTGAACACGATGGAAAACGAGACAACCTCTAAGATGGGTCATCCGGAAGTAGACGCGATAGAAAATGGGATGGCTTCCAAGCTATGTCATTAAAAGTGCATGTAGAATGAAAGAGAAAGCTTTGAAGTTAGGTCATCTAGAAGTGAATGTGGCATATAGAATAAAATCCTAAGTTATGTCATCTTGGAAAGAAGTGGTGATCGTACCTCCTAAGTTAGTTCATCTAGGAGACTTTTTGTAGATTTGAATGATATGATTTGATTTGAATGCATTGATTTTGATTGGATGATTAATTGTTTTGATTGGTTACTCATGGAGAGGTTTTTCGCTAATTGCCCTCGTGTTAGGTCATTAGGGGAAGCCACTTGAACTTTGATGAAATGTCGTGCAAGAATATTTTTAGTCACTTTTTCCACCCAAGTTAGGTCTTTAGGGGGTTTGATATTTTATGATGTGTGAAGGTGTTTAGAAAACGTTAAATGATTTTTACCCCCATATTAGGTTATTAGGGGAGATTGATGGTGAAATCTAATGCGGTATAAATTGCAAGGTGTTGGATTCATGATATTGGGACATGAGGTGACATAAGGGGGATTATAAATGGACCCCCTAATGATATGCACCCCCTTTTAACGAAAGAGGGAGGGGTGAGTGGAACAAACTCTAAGCCAAAAGTAACGACAAGAGGTTAAAACATGGTTTCAAGGAATAAAAAATGATAAGGTGTATAACGCATGTGAAACATGTAATACAAATGGTACGAAAAATTTTGAAACATAATGCCACAAATGGGTTATAAATCGAGTAGTAAAAATGCTCAAGATATGACCAAAATGGTGTAGTGTGTATTAGTTGTGGTAATAAGCACGAAATATAGACCATAGTAAAGGTGGAAATTGTAATGTGATTATAAATAGTAAAGTGAAAAGGTAACTTATCACGTCATTTGTTTCTCGCACGAGTGTATGAGTGTGTATGGGGTGAGTAGGGATTCCTCAAGCAAGACCATTATGTCCAACTTGGTTTGAGAGAGTAGCGACCGCAGTAGTGTCGCGTACTACTCCGGAGTTTGTAAGTGCGTTATTTTTGCTAAAATGTAGGGTGTATTAGGCTATTGAGTTAAATTTATATAAATTTTAGAATTTTGACTTTATCAACGTTTGGGACCTAGATAAGAGTAGTGAGGGCGCTAGTGACCCTTGGGACTGGAGCACCCGTGATCTCGGGTGCCAGTGTCCCGCTTCTAAGGCACCCCTAAGTCCTATTTTTGGGTGCCCGGTCAAGGAAATGTTGGTTTTGTGGAGAATTCTAGGAATGTATTGCTAACATGTTGAGTAGTTTTTTATTTCATGTAAAGTGTTATGATCATTACATTTGTTGTTGTTTTGTGTTGTGTAGAGGGATATCCATTCGATGGAATTCTGTGGTGGTCGGCACTTGAGTACACCACTGGGTTTGGGTTTTTAGATCATGAGTGGGATGTGTGGAAGGGTTCCGTGTTTGTGGAAGTTCATCGCAAGTGTGATAAAGATCTTGTATAGCAGTAGATGTGCTGAGCAGTGAAAGGGTGAGTTTAGAAGGAGGGGTGTGCTTAAGAAGCATCTTGTATAAGATGCACGACATATTTCAAAGAGATAGAGGAGGATGGGATGATACATGTGTGGGTGCGGTGTGTGTTGGCCCACATGACAGAGACTTGTATTAGTTCATGCATGATGAGCATGGTGGGAGTATAGGGGTCACCACACTATTACATGTATGGGAATATAAGCACATAACCATATTGATACCACTTGCAAGACCACGAGCAAAGTGGGCTCTATCAGAGATATATGTTTGACGTTGGGTGGATATTCACGTGAGGAAGATGGACACAAATAGCTTCAAAGAATTGATAGACAGGATAGGGGTCGATTTGTTGACATGGAGGCCATATCATGATTACGGGGATGGCCTGAGGATGTGACAGAGTTGTGATGTATTTGGAGGACCATGTGGTTAGAGGACCACTTTCTAGGTGTAGTAGAGATTTTTTAGGTGGAGAGAGTATTGCGGTAGTTCAAGATGACACAAAATGTACCCCTGCAGATTTAGCCACATATATGGTTACAAGATATCAAAGCCCCTGAAGGGTGGGTGTGAGGCCACGAATTACAACAAAGTTGTAGATAACACCCTAGACGGTTGAGGTAGACCCAACGATATTTGTTTTAAATGGAGACAATACATGATGTACAAAGAATTATCGAGCATGATGGGAAACACATCGTTGGGTGTTGTTATACCCAATATTTATGATCTGCATGGAGCTACTAGTAGGGTTCCCAACCCCGTGGAAGTGGCAATGGTAGATAAAAACTAATTTTTGTGTGTTAATATTTTGGCGTAATAAAGTGATGAGGTTGTTTTGTATATGTGTGACTAACATGAAGTTATAAGTTGTCTTTCCAGGGGGATGCCTATTCGTCATTGATAAGTAGACACCTATATCTAAACATTGACGTGGAATGTTCTTGGCAATATACTATGTGGAGGGATACTCAAGCACATTGATGACATTGCAAGTGAGCATTCCCATTTGTTCGATCCAAAGGCCATAGTAATGACGACATGTACAAAGATTGCTTCTTGGGCAAGAGGGACAGGCATGTGAGGAGACTCGACATGCTTAAGACCCGTGAGGTGGTGGTCCCTGGCCCATGATGTGTTCGCACGATATGTAGATTTGCAGTGTTAGTTTTCTGAGTAGACTAAAAATATTTATATGCTACGAAGGAAGGTGGAGAAGTTTTGGGGCCACGAAATGAGGCGATTCATTGGTGGAGAGGCTTTAGTTCGAGGGCTCTCATGGTACACGAGAGTGATAGTGATGATAAGTTTTGAGATTGATGATTGTATATGATGTAGGGGTCATTCTCCCGTGGATGAAACATTTTGTGGGATGATGATTTTATGAATGATATATGCATGGACATCTATTTTGATATATATGAGATTGATATTTGCATTGTGTTACTATTATAGTGTAATGAATATGATATGGTTTTATGTTTACTATTCAAGCATGTGTATTGTTTTATATGTGATGAATATAAATGTGAATGATGATGTATTGTAATGTTAGATAGAGGATGCATGGTAAATGATAAGGTAGATAACAAATGCAATGCGATAGATGAAATATTGGATGAATAAACTATGTAGTGCATAGGTAATGAAATGATGATAATAGAATAAATGCAAAGATTGAAAAATATATGCTAGAGAAATGAATGTATCCTAATGAATATGTGAGAATGTAAGGTAATTATAATGGCGATGAGAGTAATAGGTGGGGGATGAATGATGCCACTCGGCATGTGAATGAATAGGCTCATGTTAATAAAGACCCCTCAGTAGTCAAGTATGATCCACATAACAAAGAGTACGTCATCGGGAAATGATTAAGGTGCACTAGATGAATGATGAAGCACGTGATGAAAGGTTATTATAACTAATCCCTCAATAGTAGTGTAAGAACCGTAAGTACACAAGTGTGTCATTGGGGGGTAAGGTGATAATGATCACCTACCAAACGCACTGTGATGATAGGTGGAGGTGGATGCATATGGAATGGATGGATCATGAGTGTATGGAATGAAGTGCAGGTCATATGGAGTGACCATGGGATATGCAGATGATCTGGTGGAAACCCATGGGATGTATGCGATGGATAGTGTGAATGAGGTGGATGCAATGAATATGGATGTGGTGGATAGCGTGCATGTGATGGTGGTGAATAAAGAACAAACCGAGTACTAGGTGGAGAAGACTCGGAGAGTGGATGCCTATGTTGTTGTGGTGAAGGATACAATGATCACTCATGAGATGCAAAATATATGGCACCAAGTCCTCTAAATGTTGTATCCTCTCACGTAAATAAATAAAATCATTGTCACGATGGATACTAATTGTTGATCAAAGAATTGTTATCCCGTAAAATCGCAAGGGCAATTTTACGAGATAACCATACCAAAATTTTGTTCCAATCCTCTCGTTAGGGACTCCTGCGCTCGGAACGCTCAGCAAAATCCCTTCTCGGGAAATCAGTTTTTCAAACTTAGTCATTTTTTGGTATTTTTGGCCGGGCGCATAGAATGACTATGCAACATCAACTTTTGATGCGCCCCCTTTAAAACCTTTGGCGCATGTTTTCTTGTGTCAACAGGCGTTTTGGTGTGCCTCTGCCTATTAAGGCTTCCCGCATGCACCAAGGCGCATGTGCCTTCTGCCGACATATCTTTGTGCGCCCCTTTTTGTGCGCCAAAGGCACACATTTCCCTCCAACACCACTTCCGGTGCGCCATAGGTGCACATATCTTCATGTTGACGAGTCTTTGGCGGTGTGCCAAAGGGTGCATGCTTTTCTCACGATCGAAACTCATTGGAAGCGCCCTTTAAAAATTTGGTGGTGCATTTATATCATGCCTCACCTATATATAGGTGCTGTCAGGCATTGTCATTGTCACCGGAGCAATCACATGACTATTTTCATTATTTTCTCGACCTGCCGCGCACTCCGCCTTGCCGCTTCGATCACGTTGTGGACCCATGCTCACGCTTTTTCATCGTTTATATCCGGATGAGCAATTAAGCTCAAAAGAACATATGTCAACATCAAGCAAGAGACCCACCAAATCCAAAGGCAAGGCCAAGCTTATAGAGGAAGAAATGAAATATAAGTATCGAGGGCGAGAGGTCACTTTTGACGCGTGAGTCCATCAATAACTCTTGGCCTATCGGGACTTCATCGGATTCCTCATGGGGTGGAGAGAAAGAATATTCCAAACTCCCGAGAGAAGCTCATAGACAAGAGGAGACTTCATGAGGTGATCAAAGTGAGCGACACAAAGATCCTTCCTGTGATCAACTAGGGCCCATGATCAGCAAGTTCATGGAATACTGCGCACATCAATTCCACATCTCGTCACCGAGCAAAGAAAAGCAGGCTACTCCTTTTGGCCGCAGGATGATGATGATGAATAGTGGCTTCTTCTTCTTCTCTCTCTTCTTCGACTTCCTTTCTTTTAAATATCTCAAGTATGTTGGCATAAATGATGACATCATCCATGTTCGCACCATGAGATGATGTCATCCATCAAGTTGTCAAAAGTCAACATGACTTTAAGATATTTTGTATCTCCTTGTAGATATTTTGTAAATAGGTGGTTGGCTCCTTTTGCCTTCTTTTTCTCCTTCTTCTATAAATACCCCAATGCTTATTGTATTGGGCATGAGTGAATATCTTTCAGATGAAAATAGAAGTGAGGAGAAAAGACTTTGAGCTTTTGTAACAGTAAGAAAACATTAATACAATATTTAGACTTTATGCTTTGAATACATGTGTTATGTGCATTAGATCTTTCTTATGTCGATCTCAGTGTGTTTATTCCGTTGGATTTACTTCTCTTTATTGTCATTTATTCATCAAGATTGCTTTGCTCGTTTATGCAAGTAGGTTTGGCTCGTTTACTACCAATCCCAAAACATAAACCTTCGACCTTTCGCTTTGGAATTCATTTCTTTTCTTCCTTTGGATCTGATCTTTCTTCATCCTCTCTTTCATTCTTCTTCAGCATTGAAACACCCTACCTTTGGGATGAGATCCCAAACCCCGAAGGCGGAATATTGTGAGACTTCTGCATGCATTCCTACCGGTAGAATAGCAATAAACCAGCTTCGCTTGCTTTGACTCAAAGAGGGCTATGCCCCGCACACTTGGCTCTGCGTCTATCCAGATCTCGCCCAAGCGGCTGATTTTGGACCAACAATTTTTGGCGACTCTACTGGGGATCGAACAGATCTATCAGATCTATGATAGTGGAAGGAAAGAAAATCTAGAAAATCAGAAAAATCGCTGCCTGTTTGCAAATCTGCACTTTTTGTTAAAAATCCAAAAATTTGCAAAAGTGATCCAAATCAAAAATTTTCTTCTGAGATCCATAGATCTGGCCTAGTTGGAGATCTTTAGTTCGCTGAGTTTTTATAAAAATCAGTATTTTGCCGTAGATCTGAGTTTTTGACTGTTTACCAAAAGTTTGAAACCCTTTGAAAAAGTCAAAATTAGATCCGAAAATCAGCTTGCTAATCTTCTCTGCCATTTTATCCTCGCTGTTATTTGTCATTAACCGCAATCAGTTTTTAGAAGAGGATAGTTTTTAAATATTTAGAAAAGTACATGCTGCTGGTTTTTGTCAGAAAAGCCAGAAAATCAGCAAGTACAACCAAAAATAAATTTTAAATCTGCACCACAACGTTCCAGATCTGGAAGGTACACTGGCAGGTGAGCCATTTACACGTGGCAGGCGAGCTCGTGGAGAAGTCGATCCTACTTTCGATCGGCTTCAAAGGCACAATTTCAGTGTAGCACCGGCACACTTTTCATCACTAAGTTCAGCTGATCGGTCAACCAGAAGCGCCTCACCCCCACGGAAGAGCCGGTTTTCACAAGGAGCCTCTACATCCCTTTGCAGTGCTTTATTGCTCAGTGGAACCGCACTCCCAGCCCGCGTTCTTTTTCCAGCTGTCCAGATGGCGGTGCCATGGGGAAATGCTATGGGTCCTCTCGCATTACCACATCCTGTTCACGCGCTCCCTCACGGAAACCGAAAGAATTTTCCCAAATTCGACGGGAGCGGAAACCAAAGCACGGATTCACACATATCTGCATTCATCATGTCGTGTAGTATCTTGGATGTAACTCACGAAGATGTGTCGGTTCACCTTTTTCTGGAAACTCTACAAGGACTGCAGTTGAATGGTTTCAGATTTGTCGGCGAATCTATTACCAAATAAGGCCACTCAGGGATGCTTTTGAAGATAGGTACAAGCCTTCAGAAGATGCATTTGCATTATTATCACAGATCACTCACCTGAAGAAGGAGGCCAATGAGACCATGCGTGATTTTATCACCAGGTTCAATGCATTAATCAACCGTGTCCCTGTTGCCATGCTTCCAACACCGGAAAATCAGAAGTGTTTCTTCGTGAATGCCATGAGCTCAAAAGTAAGTTTCTTACTCCTGCAAGAGCGAGTGGCTACCTTGATTCTCGCCCAGGCCGCCATTCGAATAGAAGATAATTTGATAATATCTGGCGAATTGAAAAAGGAATCATCCAAGCCTAAATCTTCGGACCCTTCTCCCACTACTTCGTCTGATCCGGTATTTCAAAAGATGGCGAACGACTTACTTGCATTAAAGAAGCAGTTGGCCCAAGCTTCTCCCAGTTCCTCATACCGGGATATTCCATGGAGGAACTTCGTTTCCAACAATGTTCCACAAAGGCCGCGCTTACTGCAATCGCTCCGCATGGTTGGTGCCGAGGCTCCTTCGGTTAACGCCTTAGCCAAAATTGAAGAAGAGGAGCAAGATTATGAAGAACCTTCGTCTCAAGGTGAAGATGATCAAGACGTCGGTGAGCCGACTGGCGACTCTACTATCGGGTATATGGAATTTGATGAGGAAGAATCTGATGAAGAAGAGGGTACCCAGGGCTATGCGAGCGGACAATCATATGCTGTTTTTACCCGCTCGCAAGGAAAAGAAGCAGAGGTCGCTGCCCATGTGCAGAAGGAGAAGGTCAGTGTCAAACGTGCCTCCAACCATTGCTAAAAGAGGTAATCCTCTTCCTACTCAGCTCCCTGTTAAGTCTTTTATAAGGAAATCTTTTCCCCCCATCTCTCCTCCAAATCAGCCCTCTCATATTCCTATCAAGACCAGTAATCCTACTCCACCATCATGAAGTGAGGGACTCATTCCTTCACCAGCCCAACCCTTGGCCGCATTTGATATCATAGATCATGCTAAAAAGACCAAGATCCAAATGTCTAAAGCTGAGTACCTTCAGTCAAATCCCAAACAGCTTGTAAGATTGACTAAGTATATTCAAAGTCAAGCTGTTATATCTAATCAGGTTTCCCCAAAAGGAATCCTTTCCACTCCTCCTGAATCCCACATAAATGTTGCCTCAACATCTGCATCAGGCAAGATAGAACCTTTCTATCTCTCCCTCCTAATCAATGGTCACAAGTTGAGTAACCGTATAATTGATTCCGGGGCTTCTGATAACGTCATGCCGGTAAAGTCACCCATGCTTTGGGCCTCACCCTTACCAAGCCTTTTGGCAGATGTTATTCCTTGGAAACCAAGCAGGTTTCGTTGATTGGTCAAATCAAAGACGCGCAATTTGCATTTGCGGCGTTCCCAAAGAAAAGAGTAAAGATGACCGTCCTTGTTGCCGATATTCCAGTAGCTTACGGAATTTTTGGGAAGAAGTTTTTGAAATACAGCGAAGTTGGTCAGGGGAAATTCATATGGACTCGGTCCAAGGCTAGAATCCCGCCAAAGGTGTAATGCAGATATTGGAGCCGTAATCACAAAAGAAGTACTTGGTTACTAACTCGAGGACCCCAAAGCTCAAATTCTTTTGAATCATCAGAATGGGAACTATTTCTTGTCTACCGAGTCCGACAAAATGGTTGTTCTTGTTCAAGAAGAAGATCTTAATAAGATCTCGACTTTCAGCTTTGATGGCAAATTTGCGCAACCAAGTGGATGTGGCGCCGGAGCCGTGCTAATATCTCCCGAAGAGGAGATTATTCCTCTCTCTTTCAAGTTGCAGTTTTTTAATACGAATAACACTGTTGAGTATGAATCTTTGCTACTGGCATGCAAGCCGCAAAGGAAAGAGGGATCAAAAATCTAAAAGTGCAAGGTGATGCGGAGCTAGTTGTAAATCAAGTTAAAAGGATTTATCAAGTGAAGAATGAAAGGCTCGAGTGCATTACCGTAACCCAAAGTGTGGAACAACATTGAAGAGTTTGATACTTTTTCAATTGAATCCATTCCAAGAGCTCAAAATGACATGGCTGATTCATTGGCTATTTCAGCATCCCTCATGCTCCCTCACCCAGGTTTGAAAACAAACAAATACACCATTGAGGTGGTTTTCCGCCCGAGCGTGCCAGATAATTCTCAGCATTGGCAAGTGTTCAACGATGATAATCAACTCATTGCCTTTCTAGAGAAGGCGGAAAATTTTAAAGAATTGCACTTTGAAGGATCTACTTATGTGCCATGAATCACTTCACCGATCAAGACAATGAATCCAAAGGGAACGACGGCATATGTCAGCTCAAAGGAAATAAAATTCCAAAGGGCTTGGTTTCTCTGGAACGGTTGTTCGACAGGCATGATCATTTTGTGAAAAAGAAAAGGCAAGATGATCCTGACTCATCCCCAGAAACCGAACCGGTCAATTTAGGTTCGGTAGAACACCCGCAGTTTGTGAACATTGGAAAATGTTGCACGCCAGAAGAGAAGTGGAAGTTTGTCAAACTGAAGAAATACATGGATGTATTGGCATGGTCCTACACCGATCTAAAGTCTTTTAAGCCAAAGGATGTCCAACATGACATCCCATTGAAAGAAGATGTTAAAGCCTTTCGCCAGAAGCAGAGGCATTATAATCCTAAGATCTCAGGTACTATCCAGGCTGAAATTTAGAAAATGCTGGATGTGAGAATCATTTTTCCTATCCATCACAGTACTTGGGTAGCAAATATTGTGCCAGTGCGCAAGAAGAATGGTGAAATACGCATATGCGTAGATTTTCGAAACCTGAATCAGGCTTCCTTGAAAGACAACTACCCCCTTCCTATAATGGATCAAGTTCTACAAGCAGTCACTGGATCGGAAATGTTGTCCATGCTTGATGGTTTTTCAGGCTACAATCAGATTGAAGTTTCACCTGAAGATCAATTTAAAACAGCATTCACTACTCCCTGGGGTACATTTGCCTATAGCAGGATGCCTTTTGGCCTAACCAATGCTGGCGCCACTTTTCAGTGGGCCATGGACCTGGCATTCAAAGGTATGATGGGGAAAGTCATTGTCGTTTATCTGGATGACTTAACTGTGTTCTCTAAAAAATGAAATGATCATTGTGATCATTTGGAGCAAGTATTGGCCAGATGCCGAGAACATGGGATTTCCCTGAACCCGAAAAAGTCCGTTTTTGGAGTCACGGAAGGAAAGTTGCTAGGGCACGTTGTTAGCAAAGAAGGAACGAAGATAGATGCCGAAAGAGTCAAGGCTATTCAGAGCCTTACTCTGCCTACAAGTAAGACTGGCGTTCATTCTTTCTTCAGAAAGGTGAACTTTCTCAGGTGTTTTGTTCCCGACTTTGCTGAGAAGACTCGTCATATATTGGACATGATGAAGGGGTCACCAACTTTCGGTGGAGCGAGGAAGGAAAAAGGTCGTTTGAAGAAATAAAAGCTTCCGTTGCTCACGCACCAGTCCTGGTATGTCCCGATTTCTCCAAGGACTTTATCATGTATAGTTATGCATCTGAGCATACTGTGTCTGCCATCTTGATGCAAAAGAATTCAGAGAATGTTGAATCTCCGATTGCATTCATGAGCTCTCCCCTCAAGCCTCACGAACTAAAAATGTCTCAATTGGAAAAGCATGCCTTCGCCGTTGTCAAAGCAGTAAAAAATTTCAGGTATTACATTCTAAATTCTCATACAGTGGTGCTGGTCCCTGACACGGCAGTCAAATCAATTCTAACTCAACAGGAGTTAGGAAGCTTGCGAGGAAATTGGATTGCAAAGGTCCAGGAGTATGACCTGGATATAAAACCAACCAAGCTGGTAAGAGGCAAGGGCCTATGTCAGCTTATGGCTGAAAACAAAGATTCAGAAAGTCCTGAGGAAAAGGATGATTGTACCAACGAAGCGCAAAGTCAGCTGGAGAAAGCCCATTCACTGCCTCTGGTCCTATTTGTCGCGACCAGCGATGAGTGGTATTCGATATTGCTTTCTTCCTCACCTACGGCGAATTCCCACTCACCTAATCGCAAAGGAGAAGCGCACTATAAAGCTCTGAGTAGCGAAATATGTCATATCTGGGATGACAGTTTATACAAACGCTGGGATAGATGGTGTCTTCTTGTGATGTGTCGACAAGCCACATGCAGTGAAGTTGCTTGAAAGTTTTCATAATTCACCGTGGAGGCCATTTCTCCTCTTCCGTGATAAAGCACACAAGATCATCCGAGCAGTACTATTGGCCGACGCTTTTCCAAGATACAAATGTTTACTGGATAGCAAAATGTGAACCTTGAAGCGGTTCGTCGGCAAGCCCAAGTTATTGCTTTTCCCCTGTGCCGGTCATTATCAACGAACCATTCAGCGGTGGGGAATTGATTTTATTGGTGCACTTAATCCCCAATCGAAAGTTTTGGACATAGTTATGTCCTTACGACAACGGATTACTTCACCAAGTGGGTGGAAGCTATACGTCAAACATGCCACTTCTGAGGTTGTTTGTAGTTTCATTAAAGAAAATATTATTGTCAGGTTCGGCATTCCCAATAAGATTGTTGCTTGATAATGCTTCTAACTTCTCCTCGCGAGAAGTTATTAGTTTTTGCTATGAATATGGGATAACTTTGGCTCATGCCTCAGATTATTACCCTCAGGGTAATGGTCAGGTGGAATCCAGTAACAAGAACTTGGTGACCATCATACGAAAACTAGTGGATGAGAATCAACGAATGTGGCACAAGTCCTTATATGACGCTTTGTGGGCAGATCACATTACTCCCAAGAGGTCTCTCGGTATGTCACCTTTTCAAGTGTTATATGGCACTGATGCCGAGCTTCCCATTTCTACTGAAATCCCTGCTCTGCGCTTGGCACGAGCTATTGAAGATGAAACTTTCCAAAATTCTCTTGAGAAGAGGATCATGTATCTGACAGAGCTCGAAGAAAAGAGAGTAAGAGTGGTCGACAAGATCACCGAGCATCAGAATCAAGTCAAGAGACTGTTCGATAAAAAAGCTAAGCAAAGAAATTTCCAGGTGGGAGACCTCGTCCTTCTATGGGACAAGCAAAGAGAGCCAAAAGGCATGCATGAAAAGTTTGATTCCCTATGGAGAGGGCCTTTCAAGATAAAGCAGCTCAACAGAGAGAATAGTTTCTATCTCTCATATCTAGATGGAACCAAACTCCCGCTTCCCTACAGCGGGCAGCATCTGAAAATTTTCAGGAAGTAGAGCTTGCTCTCTTCTTTGTATAGTTTGCTTTAGTTGTGTGTTTGTTTTCGTCATGTGTTTGCTTTCGGTTTGTTGTGTGTTTCCTTTGTTCTCTCCTCCTACGCCCTTGTTTTGACTCGTTACCCAATGGATAGGCACATGAGATCTGGAATTCTCTACCCCGAGTCTACTGTGGGATAGTCCCCAGAAGAGAAAATTTGTTATCCCGTAAAATTGGCAAAGACAATTTTACTGATAACCATACCAAAATTGTGTTCGATCCTCGTTAGGGACTCCTTACGTTCGAACGCGTTGCAAAATCCCTTCTAAGGAAATCTAGTTTTTGAACTTAGTCATTTTTGGTCTTTTTGGCGGTAGTGGCGCATAGAATGACTATGCAACATCAATTTTGATGCCCCCTTTAAAACCTTTGGCGCATGTTTTCTTGTGTCACGTGCTGGCATTTTGGTGTGTCTCTGCACTGTTAAGGCTTCCCTCGCGTGCGCCGAGGTGCATGCGCCTTCTGTCGACATATCTTTTTGTTGCGCCCCTTTTTGGTGCGCCAAAGGCACACATTTCCCTCTGTCAACACCACTTCCAAGTGTGCCATAAAGGCGCACATATCTTCATGTTGACGAGTCTTTCGGCGCTTAAAGGGCGTATGCTTTCTCCTGCCGACAGCTCATTTGGTGCGCCCCTTTAAAAAGTTGGTGGCACATTTATTGCTGCCTCACCTATATATAGGCGCGTCTACGTTGTCATTGTCACCGAACAATCACGTGACTATTTTCATTATTTTTCTCGACCACAGCCAGACTGCACACGCTTTATCGCTTTGATCACGTTGTGGACCCGTTCTCACACTTTTTCATCGTTTATATCCGGATCAGCAATTAAGCTCGAAGAAGAACATATGTCAACATCAAGCAAGAGACCCACCAAATCCAAAGGCAAGGCCAAGCTTACGAGAGGAAGAAATGAAATATAAGTATCGAGGCGAGAGGTCACTTTTGGACGCATGAGTCCATCAATAACTGCTTTGGCACTGTCGGGACTTCATCCGGGTTCCTCATAGAAGCGGAGAAAGAATATTCCAAACTCCTAGAGAAGCTCATGAGGCGAAGCTGGGGAGACTTGCGAGGTGATTAGTGAGCGACACAAAGATCCTTCCCAGATCAACTAGGGCCCATGATCAGCAAGTTCATGGAATACCGCGCTTAATTCCACATCTCGTCACCTAAGCAAAGAAAAGCAGGCTACTCCCTTTCGGCCACAGGATGACGATGATGAATAGTGGCTTCTTCTTCTTCTCTCTCTTCTTCAACTTCCTTTCTTTTAAATATATGTAAGTATGTTGGCACAAATGATGACATCATCCATGTTGCACCATGAGATGATGTCATCCATCAAGTTGTCAAAAGTCAACATGACTTTAAGATATTTTGTATCTCCTTGTAGATATTTTGTAAATATCTTTGTAAATAGGTGGTTGGCTCCTTTTTGCCTTCTTTTCTCTCCTTCTTCTATAAATACCCCAATGCTTGTTGTATTGGGCATGAGTGAATATCTTTCAGATGAAAAATAGAAGTGAGGAGAAAAGACTTTGAGCTTTTTGTAACAGAAGAAAATATTAATACAATATTTAGACTTTGTGCTGAATACATGTGTTATGTGCATTAGATCTTTCTTATGTCAGATCTATGTGTTTATTCTGTTGGATTTACTTCTGTTTTATTGTCATTTATTCATCAGTATTGCTTTGCTCGTTTATGCAAGTAGGTTTGGCTCTGTTTACTACCAATCCCAAAACATAAACCTTCTGACCTTTCTGCTTTGGAATTCATTTCTTTTCTTCCTTCGGATCTGATCTTTCTTTATCCTCTCTTTCATTCCTTTCTTTTCACAGTTAGAAACACCCTACTGGGATGAGATCCCAAACCCCCGAAGGCGGAATATTGTGAGACTTGCATAGATTCCTGCTGGTAGAATAACAATAAACCGAGTTTAGCTGCTTTGACTCAAAGAGGGCTATGCCTCGCACACCGTTGGCTCGTCTATCCATAGATCTGCCCAAGCGTGCATTTTCGGACCAACAAGAATACTTGTCAAAGATCACACAAGGATTCCATGCGGGCTATAAGGCCGGGATCAAGGCGGAGGGACATGAAGGACACACATACGAAATGAAATTTCAGCCTTCAGACTTAGCTGATTTTGAACATGAAGACCTATTTTTAGAAGATGGCGTGTGAAACACACCAACGATGTAGAGATGTGCGTTCCATACATTTTCTATCTTTGGAGGATTGGATCGAATCATTTTGCATGGAGACGAACAAAAACTTTAGTTAACTACAAGAGGTCTATGGATAGCGCACTTGCATGTGTGGCTATGCTGTAAACTTTGCATGGCTATCGGTAGCATGCGGCCTATTTCTCGGAATAGATAAGCGGTGAAGGGCAAGTCCCCACCCTATATATATGATGTTAGGTAAATAGTAGAAGAGAGTGTGTGTGATGGATATATGGAGGTATAGATATATACACATATGAATGAATTATGTAAAGATCCATAAGCATTGGTATATATTGAAATTACTATAAGGAGCTTCGTATTTTTAATAGATGGAAGATGATGACTGAATCTAAGTGTCATTCTGTGTGTAATTGAGTAGTGCATGTTATTAATTCAATCATGATTAATGTTTAAAGCTTGTTCTTTCATAGATATGAATGTAGCATGCATTGTAAAATGATGGATTAGTTATGAATCTATATGTTTCTTCCTTCATCATGCTAACATCCTGCTATAACAACCCTAAAGAGGGACATAGTACCTTTGCGTGCTTTGGGTGAGTGCTCGGTCAAGGTGAGTGATGTGCCAAAGTATGACTAGGGGGTTATCTGGTAAATTCTATGCTACATCATTGGTTCCATTGTCGGGACCTCTTTTTAGTTATTTTTAGGATGGTTCATAATGAAGACGTATCAGTTAACTCTAGCAACTATTGAGGAATGGATACATGATCTAGAGGAAGAATATGCATGGCAGTTCAGCAAAGTGGATCTAAGTTTAATGCACGCACTTGGGTAGAACATAATTTGTATGACAACTTATATGAGAGCTTTTTCACTATATTTCTAGTAGAACTATACGAGTGGCTTACTACTTATGCATCTTAGCAAAATTGGAGGTATCGTGCACTTGTCTAGACACAAGAAGAATTTTAGGCCCTTTATGATGCTGATCTGATCTAGACTCACATTGTGGATACATGGTTTCATGGTGTTCTAAATAGTTATATTCTAGAATATTCAATTTTGACGTACTCTTGCCTAGAGGTAGCTAAATTCCAGTTTTGCAGGATATCAAGAGGAGCATATTTGCAAGGTATTCCACTAGTGATCAAGATCTTGATGGTAACTTTGAACCTAGAGAGTAAACTGATGGCTAACTAAACTTCACCATGCGCGAGGGCAGGAACAAGTTTGGTGAAAGATGGTAGACCTAGTGGCAAGAAGGCAGAGAGAGGAAAGGCGGTTTAAGTATAATGAGGTGTGCAAGAGGGAGATAGAGAAGCAACAACATTTCATTGCAGTAAAGTATGGCATTGAGGAGAGAGATGGCTCGTGAAGGATTTACATCTCACATAAAAGACGTGGAGCTATAGAGCATCAGGAACTCCCCCATCTTGGAAATCATGATAGAGATCCCCCCTCAGCCTCACAAGAAGTGAGCGAGAGTTTAAGACACTACCTAGACCGCGGGTGTGCATCCTAATTCACCTGGTGACCTAGCCCTTACGCTTGGTTTTTCAGTATCTAGTATGGCAAGTAACCAACAAGCTAACTTGGGAAGTAAGAGAGCAGGAGTAAGTCAAGGATCAAGTACATCAATGACAGGACATATGACTTCAATGTTATTTGGAGGAACATTCTTAGGCGCATCATCCGCATAGAATGTGAGTGCACAAAATGTTGGATTTAACTCTAGAAGTGGAACTACCTCATGTGCTCGTAGGGGTTCAAGATAGTACTACCGTCGAGCACAAGGGAGTACATCTACAATTCCTATTCCAGCTACAGGTGGAGGATCAGGAGGTATAAGTGGCTCTAGTTCCGGTGGATCTCGGGTGGTTCTGGGAGGTAGAGGGAACACATGAGGTTTTGTATCATGTGGTCAAGGTCCACATCAACCACATAAATCTATATGGAGATGTCTCTTTGTCTCTTGAAATATAAAGTTATAGAGGATGTTGCCAAACATGTGCATATGTGTGAAATCTGTGGCCGCAATAAAGGGATCATGACTATTGAGTGTAAGGCAAGTCAATTTACTACTACATTACAGGACGTGCACACATAAGGTATAGGAAGTTTGACCCCGATCAAACTTGGATTATATGGATTATGCAGAGATTTTCATGTTATGTTTGTGGAGCTTGTTACACTCGGGTATTTTTATGGCGGTCCTACTAGTGAGCGGGTCAAGGGTTTGGGGGTGAAGCCCCCGATGAGATGGGGGCTGGGGCAAAGCCCTCGAAGAAATTTTCATGGGTGGTTTATTAACCCATGGGTAATGGGTAACCTTTATGTGCTGTTTTTGGGCCCATGGATTGATTTTTTGGTACCCATTGTTTTGATACCCACATGCAAAGCACAGTATCAAACAGGTCGCTTAAGAAATTTTCTATTTATATGGTCTTATGCATATGATAGAAAGACAACAAATGTATTACAGATGTGCTTTGAATTCAGATGTGAATTCCGTAGAGTTTGTTGAGCATAGCTCCAAATGGATTGGGTATTATATTGAGAGAGTGGAGGCTTGTAAAAAATATGAGCAAGTGATTCTTGGTAAAGCCCAAATTGGGTGAACCACATTAAATCTTGTCTCTCTATGTTGTGTTATTTATTCTACATTTTTATTTGAGATGTAATATTTTCTCGCATATTAGTTTCTACCCATGATTCTCGTAAGGGATTATTCCGCATATTTTATCTCTTATTACCTAACAACCGAGGGATGCTTTCTTGAAAGAGTTCCATATCCTTGAGTTTGAGATAAGAGTATATAAGTGTGCTCAAGGATATCAAGCATGGATATCGGAGGAAAGGCACTACCGAGAGTGTACGTGAATATGACACTCATTTTAAGACACTTCTATCTAATCTATCTTATGATATTCATGCTAGCCATCATACACAATGGTTTGTTGGAGGATTGATTACATCATTTAGAAGGGCACTGCACACATAAGACATACACCGATTGGGCCAAACACCGGAAGAATTTTGCATGTTGAGGTAGTTGGGAGCATTGACACTGGCGTTAGTCCCTTCTTAAAGGCACAGATTATATTATGGCTATGGAAAGATTAGATAAGCTATCAAAGAAATTCAGCCCATGAAACACGCTCAGGAATTTGGTGTACAGATTGTGAAGTGGAAGGTCACACCAAGGATAGTTTCCCTCGTAAATATGTATGCTCATTACTGTTGGACTATGAGATCTTCCATTTGAATCATGATGCTAGTCACTATCCTTTGTTACAAATGTGCGATAAGGAAGAATGTATCTTGCTTTTGTAAGATTTGCAGTCCACGACCCATGATACTAAAGATTTTCGGTTGATTGGTCAAATCTAGGATGTTATAGACATTGGGGTATGATAGAAAAGTATAACAGATAATTATAAGGGTAAGAATGAGCACCAAGATTGGGATCATAATCAAACGCGCTATGATAGGAATGAGGGGCGTTTTGAAGGAGGTCATAGAAGGGGACATGGATATCATGGTGGATATAGAGGAGGAAGGTTGGTGGAGGAAGAGGTGAGTTCCCTCATGGAACATGTTATACGTGTGGATCTCCTGACCACTATAGGCATGAATGTCCTCAGAATATTACATGTTCTTTTTGTGGAAAGAACCATAGCTATGAAGAGTTCTCAAACTTATATGAGCATCCGACTAAGTAGCAGCATAAGCAAGAAAACAAAGGCATCGGGATGGTTAGAATCTAACATGCGTGGTAGAAGATCAATGGATGCCCAAGATAGCAGGAAGGACCGAGGCATCGACAAAGTGAATATTACTACGCACGCTAAAGTGGCACACACAAGAGAGAGACATTACACTAGAAGCCTATGATCACCAAGGAGGAGGTTTTTACATACAAGGTACCCAAATCCTTCTCATCAGAAGGAAGTTTACCAGGATACCATAGAAGTGCTAAGGAATCTTCAGGGTGAGATACAATACCTAAAGGAGCAAAAGAAAGCATTAGAGATAGTCCAAACTGATATCGATGATCTACGAGAGGTGTGCAAAATGTTGTGCCAGGAGAACATTATTCCACTATTAGGAAGTTGGTTAAAAGGGAACACTCCGCGCAAGTCTTGAGACCGGACGACAGATTTTACATGCAAATCTTCCCCCTGATAGCATTGACTATGAAAAAAAATTACTCAATGTTATTGTGGATGGGTGGCTATTGAGCAACATATTGATTGATACAGTGTGGAAGTAAATGTGCTTACATTAGATGCATGGGTATAAATGGGGAGGCCTCCATTACAGCCATCATCTAATGTGTTGTTTATGGAAAACTGGACTAAGGCCACTCCTATAGGAGTTTTGAAAGATGCATCTATAACTATACAAGGGGCCAAGTTCACTGGGGATTTTGAGGTATTAGCACTTGCAGAAGTAGATAATTTTCCAGCCCTACTTGGATGCCCTTGGTGTTATGCGAATAATGTTGACTTGAGATTCAATAAGGGGTATATCAGATTTGAAAACAAGGAGGAAAGGGTTGTGATACCTTTGACAAATGGGAAGTCTACACCATATGTTGAGCCTCTAAGTGAGGAGGAATTAAACAAAATTTATGTACGTGTTATTCAGGACCCAAAGGTCAATGAGCCATCAAAAGAAGGCATCCTATAAAGTGGGAGGATTCTCATTCTATTAGTGATACTATGAGTATTTCTTGTGATAATTGGGCTCATGGTACATATGAATTAGTAGGCGTGAGGTGAAAATCATGGTTGTGCATAAGAATGGACTTTGTTTGATTCGAAAAATAAGCAAACACAGTACCTTGGTATACAAGGGCAAAAAATCTTCCTGCATTTTTGAAGGCCATGGAAACACAAGTGGATAGATCAAATTAAGAGAAGAGATATGTTAGTATATACCTTACGTGGGACAACAACGCTAGTGGGTAGTCCACAAAGATAATCTTATAAACTGGGAAGAGATTGGATTTGCTTTGTCTACTAGGTTTGTAAGGAACAATGCACCTACGCAGATATGCACTTATCATGGTGATCAACCTATTCAACATCACATTCAGTAATGTGAGAGACTCTAGACAACAGGACAAGAAGCATTACCACCTTCACTGGGTGCATAAATTGTATTCTACGCTACAAGGATGCACACGTGCCTGGTATGTATATGTAGAACTACATCGAGAGACTGGGAACTGGCAAGATTTGAATGCATAGGAATGATCCAGAACTTTGACTACTTCTTGACTAAACCTCCCGTAGAAGAGGCATTAAAATTTTCAAGCGCTTAACTATGGGAGATAGTACAAAAGTAGAAGAGCATATTCAGAATTATTTGGTGAGGAAAATTCAGAGCACATTTTGAAAAGGAAGAAGAAATGGACTCCATACTACTTGAACGTGCTTTCCTTGAGAAAGAGAAAGGAAATATGGTTTACATCATGGATGATGAGGAAGTTGAGAACCTGGATATTGAACATTCACAAGGGGTGTGCGAGGTCTTGGACAGTGCAGACAAGGATACGCGTGCCTATCACGAACCCATGAAGACAAAGAAGGTGAATATAGGTTTGGAGGCTGAGCCTAAGGAGGCCATAATTGGAGACTACTAGTTAGACTCGGAGGTAACAAATATCATTGAGTTACTCAGGGATTATCAAGACTTATTCCCTCGAGGGTATCATGAACTTAAAGGCGTGCATGAATCACTTGGGGAAATGAAGATAAAACTTAAGGATGGTGCATGGCCAATTAGAAAGAGACCTTACAGAATGAATCCTAATTTACGCAAAAAGGTAAAAGAAGAAATTGATAAAATGTTGAAATCTGGAATTATCAAGCCCCTTGATGAGTCAAAATGGGTTAGCCCAATGGTGATCAGTATCAAGAAGGAAGGATGGATGAATTAGAATATGTGTGGACTATAGGGAGATGAATGCTACATGTGTCATCAGATCCATTCCCTACACCATTCACTGAGGAAATACTAGAAGGAGTCAGTAAGGTGTGAAATATATTCCTTCACAGATGGGTTTTCCGGTATCATCAAGTTAGGATTGCTCAGGAGGATCAAGAAAAGACAACATTTACTACTGAATGGGGCATTTTTCCTATACTGTGATGCCTTTTGGATTGAAAAACATGCCTGTTGTATTCTTGTGCATAGTTTTTCAGGCATTCAAATATTTTATTCACAACTTCTTACAGGTCTACCTAGATGATTGGACAATATATGGGCTTGTGAAAGATCATTGTGACAATCTGCGCTTAATGTTTGAATGGTGTAGATAATTGAGTATCTCTTTGAACATCAAGAAATGCATATTTGCTACACCATTTGGGATATTGTTAGGACATATAATCTACAAGGAAGGTTTGTTGGTTGATCCAACCTAAGGTTACAGTCATTTTAGGCTTGGAAGCACCTACCATTCAAAGTGAGGTGCACATGGATTTTTAGGTCATACAGGATATTATAGAAAATTCATCAAAGGGTATGCCAAAATTGTTGCACCCTTGGAAGAGTTACTGAAGGGGAAAGGTACATTTTATTGGGGAGAACCACAATAGTGTGCATTTGAGATATTAAAAGAGAAACTTACTACCATGCCCATTCTGCGCTTTCCCTCATGGGATAAACCATTTCATGTGCATGTGGATGCTTCTGGCATGGCCATTGGTGTTGTGTTAGCTCAACCTGGTGAAGGTATTATAGATCATCCAATCTATTTTGCTAGTAGGAAGCTAACTCTGCTGAACATAATTATACAACTACAAGAGCACGAAGCTTTGTCAATGATCTATGCATTGCACAAGTTTGACAATACTTGTTAGCAACACCATTTGTGTTTTATACAAATCACATGGAATTGAAGTACTTGGTAAACAAGCCCATCTTATAGGGGTGCATATGCATATGGGTGCTCCTATTTCAAGAGTTTGACTTCACAGTTGTGGTGAAGCCAAGAAAAGCAATTCTGGACTAGACCATTTATCTAGAATCAATTCAGGAGAGGAAGCATAGACAATTGAAGAAACCATGCTAGATGCACAATTATATAGGTTACAACGTGCACCCATGGAATTAGAAGACATTGTTGTCTTTCTACGAATAGGTATGGCACTAAAAGGAATGAAAGCATTAGAAAAGAAACAACTTGCTATACGCGTGACACCATTTATGTTAATCAGTGGTGACCTTTACAAGTTAGGAAGAGATGAAGTATTACGTCATTTTGTATTAGAGCATGAGTGCAAGGATATTATGGAAGAATCCATGGTGGTATTAGCAGAGGCCATTATGCAGTGATGATGATGACTACCCAAAAGATCCTACTTGTTGGATTATGGTGGGAGACATTGTATAAGGACTGTAAAGAATATTGTAAGGCATGTGATCATTGTCAAAGTGCTAGGAAAACCAGGAAAAGAGATGAGATGCCTTTGAGACCAATTACTAGTGTTGAACCATTTGAGAAATGGGCCATTGACTTTGTAGGACCTATTTCACCAACCACGCACAGGATCTGGATCACACTATATCATTACTTGCATAGATTATCTCACACGGTGGGTAGAAGAAACACCTATGAAGGACTATACAACAGCTACAACAACTAGGTTTCTATGGGAGAATGTTCTTACAAGATATGGATGTCCCTTAAGCTTGACAAGTGATAGGGTACACACTTTTGAATGAGACAATCAGGATCCTATTAGATGAGTTTATGGTTACACACCATAAAACTACACCCTACCATCCTAGGAAAATGGAACTGCATTGAGGCTTTCAACAAGATTTTGAGCTAAACTTTGACAAAATTGTGATGTTGGAAGAAAGGATTGGGATGAAAAGTGTCAGTTGTTCTTTGGGCATATAGAACAACTTACAAGAGATTAAACAAAGCCACACCATTTCAGTTGGTGTTTGGCATGGAAGCCATTCTCCCTATAGAATTTATGTTACCTTCTTTATGCATGCGCACGTTGGAGGTCTAGCTGATGAACAAGCTTTAGAAGAGCGTATCGAGAAGATGATTCAACTAGATGAGCGTCATGAGCCATAACACGATGGATTCAAAAGTAGGAAAAGGCCAGAAGAAGGCATGGCATGATAGAAACATAAGGGATAAGAAGTTTGAGATTGGACAAATGGTACTTCTTTATGACTCAAAGTTCTTGCACCATCCAGGAAAGCTCAAAGTACATTGGTTGGGGCCGTATGTCATCACTTATATACTTGAATCAGTGCTTTCAATTAGAAGCACTTGATGGAACATGGCTACCCTGGTTACTTTAATGGGAGTAGGTTGAAGCCCTACTATAAATAAGTCTTCTTGGTGTTTGTAATAAGGTAGTATTGCCATTTAGATTAGGTTTTCAATTATGTATTTCCTTAATGTATTTCCTTCATTATCACTATGCTTTGTCAATTTAGTTGTTTTTTGTGTAATAAGCATGCTTGTGTGCATGAAGCTAATTACTATATGAAGAATGTTTATGTGCAAAGGACTGCACATACCTTTAGTGTGGGGTGGTTGTAGTTATCCAAGTAAAAGACTGTGGGAATTGAAAGGTGAAAGGAATAAGTTGTTATGGGTGTGCTTTAAGTCAAAAGAAGATTGCTTCTCAAAAGTGACCAAGGATGGAGATGAATGAAAGAATAGTATAATGCGAGGTAAGATGGAGGCCATGATAACTACCAAGAGAAGGTACAATGATGAGGTACTCAGCACAAGGGCACATGCTGAAGAGAAGTCTGTGACCAGAGGGTAGGAAGGCATGCTAGAAGGTTATAGTTGGGGTATGAAGATGTACCACATGGAATGAATGAATTTGGTCAATGAATGAGGGATATTTGGTAGGTGAAGGAGCAATAAATGCATCAAAATTTGAAAAAATTATATAAGGATGGAATGCGGATTCATTTTTACCATGCATGACTAAGAGTATTTGAGGAAAGAGCCAAGTGCGAAGAGCCGAGTGATCGGGTTAAGTGTGAAGGGTGTGAAACCAAGCGTGACAACCAGATCTGTGTGAAAAGAAGCTTGCATCCCCAGTGGTGAAGGGTTTGAGAGAAGCAGGAGACAAAAGGAGTTAGGACACAAAGTTTCCACCTAGGGCATGATTGAATCGAGCTAGGGTTTGATTCACAAAGTTATAGAGTTAAAGAGGAGACATTTACAAGGTAAAAATGGCACCTAAGAAGGCATCTGCAGTAGTAGAAAAGGAAAGAAGAAGGTGGTCATCGAGGAGGAAGAGATGGCACCCAAAAGTGATTTTTTAGAAATGTAATATCCAGAAGGAGTCATCGTGGCCAGAATGGGATTCACCCATCAAAAAGAAAAGTAAGTGAATACAATCACAGATTATGGAGAACAAGAAGGAGCTCGATTCCTTGCTCACTGCTAGATGAACAAGCGCACGGTGGATGACATGCCAGTTTATGATGATGCAGGTGAGAAGCTTTGAAGAGAATTGGGGTCTACCAATTATATGAGCTTCCATATTTGGGAAGTATGAGCCCTTGTATCAGTGGCTCATGAGCAGAGTGCACGAGGACTTCTTCTACTTTGTAGGACGTAGAGTTAGAATCTCATATGCACTTATCTCATTAGTTACAGGTTTGAAGGCCACAAGAGAGGACATAAAAAGTGATCTCGTAGATAAAGCCATGATTTTAAAGACCAGACAAGAGTTGGGGTACCTGAAGGGTCCGCGCGGTATGGATATAGACAAATTAAAGAACTGTCTAGTTGTGCAAGCAACAACACACCTTGTTACAAAGTTGAATGATCAGAGTGGTGGTCACAGAGTAAATACTATGTGGTTACACATGGCATGTAAGATGTCAGAAGGGGAAATCTACAACATTGTAGGCTATATTGCAGAAAAATAGTCGAGGAAGCACGCACAGGAGGGAAGATCAGCTTTGGGGTTGTTCTACTATCACTGGTATTCATGGAAATTGGAGTACCAGATGGATCAAGGAAAAAGTATGGGAATACCCCATGGAGAACAAGTCACCAATGAAAGGTTCAACAAGTATCTATGTAAAGGGGCCATGACAGATGATGTAAAGCAAAGGGCAGAGAAATGGTATGATCAAGCTCGCATGCGACATTTGGGGAAGAGTGGCGCATCCCAAAGGACCTACCAAGTGGTAGGGAAACAAGTCTAGTTTGTTGTATATCAAGCATTTCAAGCATCATGTGCTTCCCAATGAAAGATGGAGTCTGGAGCCCTTGGTGTAAATTGCCTTACGCATTCACTGTAAGGTATTTCCAAGCATCTATTCATATATTTATAGACATGCACCAATGGTATTCAATGCAGATAAGGTAGACTGTGACTACCATACGTTGAGGAAGAAGTATGTGTATCCTAGAAGAAGTGCTTATACAGAGAGGATCATTTCAGAGGTGTTGAATATTAAGCCAATAAGTCTAGTTGTAGCAGATGTAGGGGCAGCATTGGTGTATCTCCAGCTGAAGCCAAAGATGGAGAATAACAAGTATGTGGAAGGTGAGTTTCGCACTTCCAGCACCACCAAAGGGAAAGCATACAATGGAGAACATCCCAATGCCTAAGCCCACAAGAGCCAATTGAAGTGGAGGATGAGGAGGAGTGTGAAGATAGTGGTGGTTTGGAGCATAGAGGTAGGAGACATCCTACAAATAAGGGTGAAGCTTGAGTGCGCCATTACACCACCTCAACCACAAGAGGGGGATGATGAGGACTTGAATGTAGTCCAAGGGGAGCACAAGTTTAAGAGGGTATTTAGGAGAACAAGGACCCAAGGTGCTACTCCAACCATGGTGCAGATCACCCAAACTCTCTCCACAAAAGGAGGCAACCATGCAAAAAAGGAGGAAACTAAAGTTAAATGAGGAGGCGGAAGAGTCAAGAGGAAAGCGTGCCTAATTCTCCTACACTTCTAGAGAACACAGAAGAATAGGGTGAGGAATCAAAGGAAAAAGAAGAGGATGAGAAAAGACCAGAGGAGACACTCTAGCAGAGAATGTTCAGGACATGGAGACACAAGTCCCAAATTTGGAAGCTAAAGTCCCTAAGCAGCAACGGTCTAGAAGAACAAGTGGAGAGCACATTCCACTAGCCATGGGGTATGCAAGAGGATGTAGAAAAATTTTCCATGCCTACTTCAGAGCACAATAACACAAAAGGATTTATTCAGATGGGAGCTAATGGATGAGGATATGGTGACTATGCACACTGAAAGCAACTATCATGGTCAATGCACACCCACATGGATGAGCCTGACTTTGATGTATGTGAAGAGTCATGTGTTTTGAGATGGATGAAGAAGGCACCCCAAGCTAGACACATGATAGTAAAGCCTACTGTCATGTCAAATGAGATGAGCAGTCAACAACGCATTGGTGAAGGTTTCTGCTGAAGTGGCTAGAAGAAACATGGACAAAGCTACAACAATCAGAACATTATGTGTGAGGAGATGAAGACAAAGGATGTAGAGATAGCACACATAACACAAGAGAGGGACTTTACGTAGAAGAAAAATGAAGTATTTATCAGCATCGCAGAGGAGATTGGGGACAATGTCATCGAACAAGGCCACACTTGGAGGCCAAGGTACCACAGACGTTTCCTTCAGTGATACACTATGTAGGAAAGTTGGTGGACTTGGTACTTGAAGATGAACCTCTATGCATGCCAGTGCCAAGGAGCTCAGAATAAGATGCTAAATGAGAGAAATCATCAGTGATGTGAAAGATTACATCTTATGAAGGGTTGTTGTAAGCGTTATAGGAAGTATTGAAGAAAGAAGACCAGGCTTTAAACATATGCACAACTCCAGAGGCTTGCTATCAACATAAAGACCCTAGAAGAAAATAATGAGGTCAAGAAAGCAATGAAGGATGAGACATTGGGCCATAGAAATATTTTCAATGGTTAAATAGAAGCATGAGGCCCTTGCAGCAAAGCACAAGAGCCACACAAGACTCGGCTGGAAGAGCTTGGGAAGCTAATTGCACAGAAGATGGATCTTTTAGAAGGAGAATGACATCAATGTCCAACATTGTGTTGGTTCTATAGAATGAGAAAGGAGAGATTGTGAGGGATGAGTTGGAATCCATTGCTATGGACATCCCAGAAAAATTAGAACAAGCACTCACTGAATGGCAGGTTTTGGAGGCCAAAATAAAGGAGTATCCAGAGTTGATACTTCAAACTGATACAGAGGAGGCTGCCTCATAACCTCATAAAAATTATTTATTTATCTACATTCTTTCATTCTTATTCTTTCCATTCTTCTATTCTTTACTTTAATTTTTGGAGATACCCATTGTTGAGATGACAATGAGATTAGTGTGGGGTAATGTTGATCAAAGAATACTTGTCAAAGATCACACAAGGAGTCCACATGGGATAGAAGGCTAGGATCAAGGGCGTGGAGGGACAGAAGGACATGCGTGTGGAAGGAAAGTTCAACTTTAGGACTTAGCCGATTTTGAGCATGAAGATCTATTTTTAGAAGATGGCATGCGAAACACACCAACGATGCAAAGATGTGTGCGCCATGCATTTTCTATCTTTGGAGGATCGGATCAAAGCATTTTGCATGGAGACGAGATAAGAATAGGATTGAAACTTCAATTAACTACAAGAGGTCTATAGATAGCACACTTGCATGTGTGGCTATGCTTTTAAATGATGCGTGGCTATCAATAGCATGTGGCCTATTTCTAGAATAGATAAGTAGTGAAGGGAAAGTCCCCACCCTATATATACATTAGGTACATAGTAGAAGAGAGAGAGAGTGTGATGGATGTATGGAGGTATAGAGATATACGCATATGACTGAATTACTGTAACATATCCATGCGCGCATTGGTATAGATTGACATTACTATAAGGAGCTTCTGTATTTATTAATAGATGGAAGATATTGGCTGAATCTAAGTTTCATTCTATGTGTAATTGAGTAGTGCATGTTATTAATTCAATCATGATTATTGTTTAAAGCTTTTTCTTTCATAGATTTGAATGTAGCATGCATTGTAGAATGATGGATTAGTTGTGAATCTATATGTTTCTTATTTCATAATGCTAACATCCTGCTATAACAACCCTAAATAGGGACCTAGTACCTTCATGGCTTCAAGTGAGCACTACCAAGGTCGAGTGATGTGCCGATTTGACTAGGGGTTATCTAGTAAATTCTAGGTCGCATCACTAATTTAATGGTAATTATAGTAATATTGATCATGTTAGATTTGTAAATGGTTTGGAGCGTGTTTTTGATTGGAAGGAAGTCAATTTAAACACTTGTCAAGTAATATACACAAGATATCATCAGTCGAGAATTAGGTGAAAAACACAAAACTCACGGTGACCGAGGTGAAGTAATAGTAGTAGTAATTGGTCGCGGAGTTGGAGAGACATGTGTAGGAGGTGGAGGAGGGGAATGAGGTTGTTTCCATTGCACTTTGGGTTGAGATAGGGGTTGTGTTGTATTGTTTCTAGGAGGTGGAGTAGGAGGAGGACGCTTTGTTTAATTTGTAGCCAAGGGGTGGAGGTTCTTGAGGAGGTACAACTGGAGATGTAGGTGGAATAACAGAGGATATAATAATCAGAGAAATGTGGGAGGCTCTGCTAAAGGGGAAGCAAGAAGTTTCTTTTATAGATCAATAACCTTCTAACACAAAAGAATAAAGGAATCAAAAGTATCATATTGTAAATGTTGCCTTGGAGGAGGAATAAGAGCATGACATAAGATGAATTGCTTTTCCAAGTCGCTAGGATGAAAGATAAGTTGATTTACACATGCATTAAAGCCTACAATGTAATCCTTAATATAGGTTTGGAAGATCCCCGATGTAGAGTAGGAAGGTGATCGTATGTGACCCAAGGACCATTATTGATAATGACCCTACAAAGGAAGGCATCCTCCAAATCAAAGAAAGTGCTAATAGACCCATAATGGAGATGGGTATACCATTGAAGTGAATCGTCAACTAGACTAAACCGGAAGGCCTTAAGCAAAAATTCTATCATTGGAATAAGATTACATAAGAGTGTTATAATGTGCAATATGAGCATGAGGGTCACCGGTACCATCGAAGCATGTAAATGTGGGTATGATGAAATCCTTAGAAAGGCAAACTTATGGATTTTTTTGGGAACTAGATTACCATGCAAGGAATTATTGTCTATAGATTCATAGTAAGCCATACTTTCTAAGGTGATGGAGTGAACCTGAGACTGAATTTGACCTACAACGTGCATGAGAGAGAGAATATCCTATGATGGAATAGGAGAAGATGGTAAAAACGTATTAAGAGGCTGAATTTTTCCCATTGTGTGTGATCATGGGTATATCAAGAGGTGAGATAGTAGGCTTTGATACTAAAAATGTGTGAGGAGTGTGTGTCGAAGGAGCTACTTGATATAATGAAGGGGAAGTTTCACTAACTGTATTATAAAAACATGTGGTATGGGGGAAGTGGATGAAGGAAGTGTAGATAAAGTAGGAGTAGAACGAGAAGAAATAGAAGGTGGAGACTCATGCACTATGGTAGAAGCAAGCTCTAGAGAAGAGGAAGATGAGAGGGGCGAATCACTCTCATTAGTGTAGAAATAAGGAGACTCTTTAGAAATGAGAGACAAAGTAGTATGGTTAATGTCAGTTGAAACAATACTATCAATAGGATCATCAAGGTAATAAGAAGGTGTTAATGAACTAGAATGAGAAGGTCAGAGAAACACAATGAGAAGTGGTAGGAGACACATGAGTAGCTTTATTGGAGTGGTCAAGGAGAGGTAGGAAGCATACCATATTGTGAATAAGTTCCCGATAAATAATTAATGATAGAATGATCCAAAACATCGTGTGCCATATCGAAGAAGAATAAGAAGGATCACATGCATCTAGATGGTATGGCGACAATGAGTAAAAGCAATACGGTCATCAATAAGGCATATGCCTATAGGATAATCAACAATTTTAGTTGGAACATGTTTTTGACCTTCTAAGAGGGGTTGTTGAGTGGCATTGGGTAAGGTCATAGGAGCACTATATAAAGTCAGTAAGTTTAGCTATGGTAGACTCATCATAAATAGGGTTAACACTAAAATGAGACATGATGAGAAAGGAAGAGCTATGAAAATCACTAGGGTATGAAAGAGGATCCAAAATTGATAATGTTTGAAATGTGGGGTTTATGAAAATGATTAACTATAAATAAATAAAATAGGGTTACCTATGAATAGTTAATCTAAATAGAAACTAAATGCTATAGTGGAATACAAGTGTTGGTCTTTCAAATTTGCACCCACATCTCGATTTACAAGAACCGAGTTATTTGAGACAACAATGGAACCATATCCAAGTTGTGGTACCTTGCGTGCTTGATATAGATCTTTGAAGAAGGCCAGCCTCTATATATTTCTACTGCTATTGCTACTCCTAATACGGAAATGAAAATCTAATCTAACAACACAAAGGGACCAGGATAAAAGGATAACATGAAAAGGAAACTACACTAAAAGGTGATAGCACCAGAAAAAGAGGGATGAACATCATCCATTCTGAGCTAAAATGAAAGGAAACTATGTGAAAGAAGGCTAGACACATGTAGCACAAACTAAAACACACTTATCAGATCAGTTTCATGGAACACAACTAAAAATGGAGCTACAAGGGACATGAAGTGACACCACATACACGCAATGAAAAAGAAAGGCAAGAAAAAGGAATACAAACATGTTAGGATAGAGAATAGTCACAAAACGATGCTTCCATTACTTCCAAAATTCACGAGCTATTAAAATGGTGAAAGAAGTCGATATCCACATGTACGAGCTAGATCAAGAGGTCTCATGCGACTTAGAATATAGAAATATGGATTCCTTGGCATAATGTGTAGGGATCCAAAATGTCCAACATTAACAAAGAGCCCAGCTCTTGTATTTATAGATAATTCGATGGAAGAAGAAGAGGAAAAGGGGGGGAAACCCAACTTTAAATACAACCACCAAAAAGAGGCATTTAATGCCCGCAAACCATCGAAAAATATTGTCAAAATGTGCTTCCCCATGTATTTTTGGCATGTTAGAGTAGGAAGGAGGAAAAATCTAAATCAAATCGAGTGGTTGGAGAAATCAAATCTGCTCATTAATGCCTATGAAGATGTTTTCCCATTCTCACATACCAAATGTGCCAAGGATTTGAATTTGAATGTCTTGCATTATATCCCATATCAATAGATATCAAATAAGATAAGATGCATGAGGATCCGAGTAACGACACAAAATTTATGGCTATCGAATTTTTAGAGCTTCGCTCGGGCACACAAAAAAACACGTGGCACACATGGATTGGTTGAAAGAATGACCAACTATGCTAAATTTCTTGTCTTTTTGCCACGTGTCATTCATTGATCTATTGCAAGGATTCAAAATGTAGATCACGTGATTTGATTTATTGCTTGTGGCACACTCAAACATGTCGAGAATTTTGTAGCACAAAATGGCGCAGAGGAGGGTGCAAAGGCATGTGCACGTAGAAGAATGTGGTGTGATATGATGATAGAATGAAACCACGTGCAAAGGTTGGTGTGCGCTTGAAAAGAATGAACAAATTAGAAAAATACACATGTTAAGGGTGCAATCATGACGAGAATCATGTATGAGGGTGCGAGGAATGGGTGCATGGGGATACCAAGGACTTAGCCATTTTACAACAAGTGTTAGGCATGAGCACTCAAGATGAATGTAATGTTGAGAAGAAAGTGGAAGCGCAGGAGTCCATGCAAGGGGAAGAAGGAACAAAAGGAAAAGGAAAAGGAAAGGAAGGGAAAAGGGTGTGAAAATAAGGTAGGTGCACGAGGAGTTTGTAACCAAGGGAATGTGACAAGTGAACTTAAGTGTGCACAACCATGCAATGAAGATCTCGAGCTATAATATGTATGCAAGTTACCCAAATAACTAGGAGAGTTATTTGGATAATAGTTTTGGAAACTTTTGGGGCCATATGCCTGCTAGATGAAGGAGATCAAGAGTTCTGAAACATCCATTGGGCATGGATTCTATCATATAATCATGGAACTTTTGATATGCATCCTTAAAATCATTTAGAAACCTTTTGAACTCTATTCTGAATCCTACAAAACCGCTTCGAAGATAGCCGGCATCCCGGAAGCAATAGAAAAGTGTGCACAAAAGCACGTGATAAGAAAGATGCTATATACAAACAAAAAAATGTGTGCATGACACACTTGGAGGAATGAAACTACTCTAATATTTACATGGTGATGTAACAAACTTGATGGAAAGGTTTGAGAAAGATCATGTTTATCGGGATTGGTAACGCACATCCATTGAGATGAGATAATGTGAAAGAGTTAGCCTCCTCGCATGAACTCGATAATGTATAGACCACTTAAAAGTGCATCAAATTTTGAATGGATCCCTAGCTTAGCTCTATCAAGATCCCATTTTAAGACCAAGTCCCCAACTTTGAAATCTTGAGGCCTAGCCCTTTTTTCAAACCATCTCTTCATTTCTTGTTGATGTTATTCTAGCTTGATCATAGCAGAGTTTCTTAATTACTCAAGACTAACCAGCTCTACCATTATGACTTCTCTTTGGTTTGTACCTTCAAATCCTAGCTATTGGGTAAGTGCTAAAGAGTTCAATTCTAATGTCAAAGCAAGTGTAGCCTCCTTTCCATATACAAGTTTTTTGGGTGAAGTTCCTATAGCTTTCTTTATTGTAATTATGTCTTCCTATAGCGCACATAACACCTTTATATGCCAATATCTTTGGTTAATGTTCATTGTGTGCTTCATGATCCTGATCGGGTTCTTGTTTTTTTATTCTACCAAACCATTGCCTTGAGGGTAATAGTTTGAAGAAGTCTTTAGGTAGATACCCAGATTTAGATCCCAATCATTGATTTTGCTTCAAGGAAGGCTTTTGCATTATCGTAGATAATGGATTGAGGAAATCCAAACCTTATTATAATTCCTTTGATAAATTCAAGGATGAATGACTCAGTTAATTCTTTGAGTGCAATAGCTTCTATCCATCTAGTGAAGTAATCTATAGTTGTCAACACCCACTTGTGTCTAGCAATTTAAGGTGGATTGATCATGCCTATAAATTTAAGACCCCACTGTGCAAAAGGATGATCTGCTTGGATTGGCCGAGGGGAAGCACACATATTTCTTATTTCCTACAAAGAAAGTGCATTCTTTGCACTTTGTGACCCACTTGTGTGCATCTGTAAACAAGGTAGGCCAAAATATACCTGCCATTATGATCTTTATTGTTGTAGTTTTGGCATAAAAGTGTCCACTAGAAAAACCATCATGGAATTCTACCAACAATTTTTTAGTCTCATGTTGTTGATACATCTTAATAACACGTCATCGATATTATTTTTGAAGATAAGGCCATTAATCAAGACATAGGGAATATATTGTAACCTCAAATGTCTTCTCTTTGCTTTGTTTAAACTAGGAGTGTATGCACCCTCAGAAAGGAATGTGGTCATGTCCTTCATCTAATTACACGTTCTAGTTCTCGCACACATGAGATTCTCATCCGTAAATAATGAATTTTTAGACTCATTTTGTGCATCCTCAAAGAATCTAATTACAAAGCACGCTACCTCTTACCAACTTGGTGGTCTTGACAACCACATCATACTCCATGATTTTTTTCACCCATATCACTCTCTTTTCACTGATTTCTACTCCCATGATGAAGTCTCTAACACTCGAGTGAGAAGCTAACACCTTGATGTGACTTGTGGAAAACATGCTTTTAAATTTCTTGAACGTGTGCATGATAGTGAAGACCCGCTTCTCCATGTGACTATATTTTAACTCATAATATTTCAGTTTCTAACTCGAAGAAAACCACTGGTTTTTTAAGTCCTTCATCATTTTCTTGTGTTAGGACAGCAACAACACTTACATTAGCACCACGATCATAAAGAATGAAATCCTTGGAGTACTTTGGGTTGACAAGTGTCCGTGAACAAGAAATTTCTTGCTTGATTCCATTGAATTTCTTGATGATAAATCTCTAGATTTGCATAAATGAATTAAGTAATAATTATTTAAAATCAACGCATGAAATGAAAACTACAGAAGATAGAAACCAAATGTAAATAGAATGGAGTAATTTCTATTGAATATGAAAGGGCATTTTATACAATTGCTTGCTCCTAAAATCATGGAGTCAAGTCTTATCATGTTATCTCCATATCACTCCTTTATTCCCTAGTCTTACTCTCAATCCCAAGATATTCTCACACATTTCTATCTCTATGAGTTGTGCATGACAACTAATTTTGCACACTCATATATTAGTTTATAAATATTAAAAACTATTACTACAAAATAACCCAAACCACTCCTAAGTGTTCACACTATGAACAATATTTCGGTAACAATTTATCCTCCTTTTGATGTCTAGTCAAGGCTATGTCCTTCTTGAGCATCGGGTGATGAGTGAACCCGACCTACAAAATTAGGAATAAAATGCCTAATGAAATTAATCTGCCAAGGAAGGACTGTAAGGCTTTCTTTTTTGCGCTGGGTAGGGAAAGAGCTAGGATGGTTGAAATATTTGTTCTAATTAGTAGCTCTTTTCCTCACATGATTCTCGACTGCGACACAGCTCTTCTTGCACTACGTGCATGTAATTTTCTTCACCCTTGAACTTGTCATCAGGGATAAATATTTTTCTAAGGTGACCAACCCTTTAGCCAACTTATTTGACTTTATTTGAATTACTTGGTCACCATAACTATCATGTAGGTCAACTTACATGCTTGAGGAGAACTCTTCCTCATTTTGAATGAACTATATGATTCCCACATCACCGTCAAATATTTCTCACCTAGTGTTATTGTCTGGAATGGATGGTCTAATCACCATCTTAACATGTTATGCATTCCCTTTCATAAATTCCTCGACAAGATAAAATTATGAGCCAAGCGTGACCATTTGATCAGATTCCTTTTTCATTTTGCACAATATTACCTATAGATTTGAGCATCAATTCCTCAAGAAGGTCCCAAACTCTATTTTTATAGGATTTGAGAAGCTTATTCTTTATATGTCATTTGTTATTAACTTGATGGATAACCAATTATGTATCCCCGAATATTTGTAGCACCCGAATACCTTGTTCTCGGTAATGAGAATTCCATGCACTAATGCTTCATATTCTACTACATTATTAGAGCATGTGAATCAGTAACTTGTGCACAAAGAATAATCTCTCATATTTAGGAGAAATAAGAATAACTCCCGTGCCATCACCATTTCTACTTTTAGAACCATTGAAATATAACTTCCATAGACTAGGTTCAACTTGATATTTCTTGAGAGTGAGTGGCAAAGACAACTTCTCCTTCAAGGATGAAGTAAGTACTCAGCCTAGTTTAAAAGTATTTTAGCTCTTCAAAGCATATGGATCAAATTTTGGTGCCTTTCCACCCACTCATCTAAGAAAAGATCGGTAGAGGAGGAGGAAAAGTTTTCTCTCCGATAACTTGGTATTGAATTTCTTGGATTAGGTAGTTGGCTTGGATAGGGGATGAGTCATATGACTCTACATGGTAAGAAAATATAGGCTCATCTTTTATGGTAAACTAGGTACCATATCTTGTCTTGACTAACATATGAGACCAATCAGAAGAGAAGTAACCACCCACTTTTACATTAAATTATCTTGATAGACATAGGGAAAACAAAGGAGGTAAGTCAATGATAAATACATCTTGAGTTATGGTGAGGCTTGGACATGCATGAAGGGTCAAGTCAAGATCCTTAATAACTCCTAAGGTAGTAATAGTTGAGCCATCAAGTTACAATACTCCTTTAGACAAGGGGTTATACTTAAGACCTAGGACATCAACTATCTTCTTGGGCATAATAGAGGTACTAATGCTCGAGTCTATCATGCAATTATACACTAGGTGTTTTCCTATAATCAAGGACATATAGAAGGGTGGGGTTTTAACAATATTACTTACTTTTTTCTCCTTTGTCTCACAAATATTGATAGAAGTGCATGATAAGTGAATAGTTGGATGAACGTGTGGAGTTGGGACAAGGCTTCATGTAGTAGATCACGTTGAGATGGAATGGTTAGGGCATCCCAAATTGTGACATTTATATTTTTCTTCTTCATCTAGTCCATAATGTTGAATGGAAGACCTAATGACCTATGCATCTAGGGAATAATATCATCCTTTCTTAGTTGGTCGGGTGTGGAGGCGGGAGCCTTAGATGAAGCCGAGGCTTGACCTACCAAAGGAGGGTTACGCTACTTCAGGATGAGCTTTTGCGGAGCCTATCGTATGGGAATTTGAGCACTTTTAATATTGGTTGTCCCGGCTACATCTTTCTACTTCGAGGGTAGGCTTGTGTTTCTGGAATTGTGACATGCGTGCCTGACTCTAGCATTCTCTTCTTGTGTCTTGTGTTGTCTCGCAAATTGGGTGCACGGTCTATTGTTTCATCTACAACTTGGTTGATTTCACAAAAGTCCTCAAAGTGCCAAATAACGTCATATTAGAATTAGGAAGAACTTGGCCCTTCTTATTTCTTTACTTCAGGTGCACTTGTTGAAGGCTCACATGTGGAAGCATTCTAGATCATGTAGCTGCGTGCGTGACATTAATGCGATGGTATTGGTTGTGAGACATTTTGCAAGGGAAGCAACATTAAGACTCCTACACCAAATTTTTTGAATTGGAAAAAGTGTTTGACTTGCACTAGGCACTGAAAGAGAATGTGCGGGAGGAATAACTTGCAAGGGTAGATGACATGGTTCTATGTGTATCTTTGGTTTCCATATTGACTTTTCCAAGGCTGATTACTTTGGCTATGTGCCCGATTAGAATTGCTTAAATAGGCTTGCACCTATTGTTTCTCCAATGATATGACCTTATCGGAAAAATTTCTAATCAAGGTCTTGAATTCTTCATCTTCTTTATGTTGACCTGGAGAGTATGATGTTAATGCAACTAGTTGTGCACTTTTCTCATGGACAAGAATAGGGAAACTAAAGGTTGGGGTACTTGTGACATTTCTAGGAATAAGGGCATAGGCGGTCTAGGGGCTAACTTTCCCGCCTGAATAATAATATTTTTCTACCCTTATCGCAATATTATAAGTGGTCGGTAATGTTCTACCTCCCATGGATTGAATCATATCAAAGATATCACTATTCAACTCCTTTAGATAATACAAAAATCATGTTAAACCGTGGCCTTACCACAAGAGGGATTATGTCGCAAGTCTTCTCGGAATCTAATATCGAAATCAATCATCTGCTCGTTGGGTGCCCTCTATATTATTGTTAGTTGCTCCACCAAATATAGGTGATCCTACTTATCTTCAAAATAATTATAGAGAGTTATTCCTAGTTTGTCCAAGTAGCAATAGATCCAAGTCACGAGCCTTGGTAACATTGAAGTGATTTACCTTTGAAAGAGGATGTAAGTAGCCTAACCGATATATCATCATGTGTGATCAAGTAGAGTGAACAAATGTTTTCTATATCTTGGATATGTTCCTCGAGACTTAATTATCACCAAGAAATTATGGAATGCTTTTGATCATGCCATTTGGCATATCATGTTGAACAGATAGAACTAGGGGACTTCCGTTGGTGAAGTTAGCAAATTTCCTCACACGAGGAGGTGGCTAGTGTGCCATTGTAGGGTGCACATGTTACCTATTGTCGAGGAGTTGAATGGGTGTGGTGCAATCGGAGATGGAGAGAGTGTGAAGGTCTTCTTGAATGAACTCTTCAGAGATAGTTGGAAGTACTCAAAAAAATATTCAACTACCGCACTTTTCCTGTATGCACTCTTCTCATGAAAAGCACTCAAGACTCGCTAAAATAGAGATTTGCTAATGTTAGAATCGTCAGATGTGCTGAAATGAGCCTCCAAAGGCTGAAATACTAAATCCACACACCAAAACTTAGTAATATGAAAATTAAGTTTCAATGTAAGTCCCACCAAGCATGCCTAAAAAAAAAAAAAAAAATTGTCTTTCAAACTTGTACCGCGTCTCGAATCTGCAAGAACCAAGTTGTTTGAGACAATGATGGAACCATCTCCAAGTTGTGGGACCTTGTGTGCTTGAGACAGATCTTCAAAGAAGGATCATTCCTCTATCTTTTCTATCGCTATCGCTACTCCTAATGTGGAAATGAAAAGTTAATCTAACAACACCAAGGGACCAGGATAGAAGGATAACATGAAAAGGAAACGCACTAAAATTGATAGCACCAGAAAAAGAGGGTGAAAATCATCCATTTTGAGCTAAACAAAAGTAAAATGTGTGAAAGAAGGCTAGACACATGTAGCACAAACTAAAATGCACTTACCAAATCAATTTCATGGAACACAACTAAAAATGGAGCTAGAAGGGACATAAAGTAACACCACATGCACGCAATGCAAAATAAAGGCAAGAAAAAGGAATACAAACATGTTAAGACAAAGAATAGTCACAAAACAATGCTTCCATTACTTCCTTAAATGTACAGAGTTATTACATTGGTGAAAGAGGTCGATATCCACGTGTATGAGTCAGATCTAGAGGTCTCTGCGACTCAAAATGCAAAAATATGGAGTACTTAGCACAATGCACAGGATCCAAAATGTCCAAATTAGCAAAGAGCCCAGCTCTTGTATTTATAGATGATTCGATGGAAGAAGAAGAGGAAAAGGGGAAAACCTTATTTCAAATACAACCACCATCAAGAGGAATTTAATGCCTACAAATCTATCTACAAATCTTGTAAAAATGTGCTTCCCCATGTATGTTTGGCATTTTGGAGTAGGAAGGAGGCAAAATTTGAATCAAATCAAGTGGTCGGAGGAATAAAATTTTCTCATTAATACACATGAATACGTTTTCCCACTTCTCACATACCATATCCGCCAAGGATTTGAATTTGAATGTCTCAAAGATCGTAGCCCATATCGGTAGCTATCGAATAAGACAAAGCGCGTGAGGATATGAGTATTGACAAAAAAATTTATGGCTGTCAAAATTTTTTCGAGCCACCGGGAATGCAAAACACGTGGTGCGCATGGATTGGATGAAAGGACAACCAATTGTACTAAATTTCTTGTCATTTCGACATGTGTCACTCATTGATCTATCGCAAGGATTCAAAACTCAATTTGGCACACTTTAATTGATTATGTGTGGCACACTCAAATGTGTTATATAATTTCATAGCACAAATGGCATAAAGGAGGGAAAAAGGCATGAACGTAGAAGAATGAGGCAAAGGAGGATGACAGTGAAAGTGTGCACAAAGGTTGGTGTGCGAATGAAAAGAATGAACAGTGAGAAAGAGACACATGTCAAGGGTGCAATCATGACATAATCATGTGCAAGGGCATGAGGAAGGGGTACATAGGGATACCAAGGACTTAGCCATTTTGAAGCAAGTGTTAAGCACGTGCAGAAGCATGAATGTATTGTTTGAGAAGAAAGTGGAAGTGCAAGGAATGTGCGCAAGGGGAAGAAGGAAAAAAATAGGAAAAGGAAAAAGAAAGGAAGGGAAGAAGGTGTGAAAATAATGAAGGTGCACAAGGAATATGCAACCAAGAGAATGTGCCAAGTGAATGCAACCTTGCAATAAAGAGCTCAGAGTCATAATATGTATGCAAGTTACCCAAATAACTAGGATATTTATTTGGATGACAAAAAGAATTTGGTTCTAATGTTTGGAATATACATCAAAGTAAAAGGGAAATAGAAGGACATGTTACTAACCTATAAATAACTTACCTTATTGTGTACTGGACTGTAGTATACCGGTGTGTGGACTAGGTAGGCTATAGTTGAATGACCTCAAGAAGGGAAAAAGTTGATTATTTTCCTGTATTGAGGCGACTGGAGTAGTACTTGAGCACCCTGTGGTGTCCCGATTTGTGTTTTGGGCATTGTGGACTGTTTAAATTCTCAAAAATGGAATTTGGTAGTGTCACAAAGATTCTATGTTAACTTTTATCATGTCACATGGGTGTCGTAACAATACTACCTATTTCACCGCAATCGTGGTATAAAGATCTACCTACAAAGCCCTATCCAAAGCATCAATCCCTAAAAATGAAAATTTCATATGAATATGTTAGAATGACCTTAGCTACCAAACTAGTGGACTTATGACTTAGTGTTATACTACATTTTGGGCCCGATGTAGTTCTATGTGTGTGTGTGTGTAAGTTTTTGCTTAGGGTTCCTAGCTCCAATGATGTAGTGGTAGGGGAAATATCTAGATGTAAAATGTAAAATGGTGGATGAAATGGAAAGAATACAACCCTTTCCCCTTATGCTTGTGTGATGTAGATGTAGAAGAAGCCCAAATGCAGTCCCTTACCTTAGTAGATAGTTTCCTTGATTTTAAGATGTCCGCCCATAATGTAGTGAGTATGTTTCGTTTATATAGGGATCTCTTGTTCAAATTTTGACACTAGTGACCCAAAACTACCGACTACAACCTAGGGGAATACACAAGGTAATCATTAGGACTGACCTTGAATAAATAAATTAAGACCACAAATTATGACAACATGGGTGCTTGAAATCACGAACAGTGTGCCCCGAGGCACCCCAATCTAGACCTAAAGACAACAATTGAACAAATTGTGATATCCGAGACACCCTAAAAGATGGCCAAAACTGCAGAGACAACTGATGACTAAACCAGACAAAACACAATGATACCTAACCAACTAACAACAAGACCTAGAAATGGGTCACTAGTGAATACTTTTATTACAAAAGATCCATATATAAATTAACATACTCAAGCGAAGTATAAATATAATAGTAAGCGCATGATTTTGTGACTACACCCGACACCCCTGTGATAGGGGATGATGCACTTATATACCTAGCTTGTCACTAGTTTCAAATGACTAAAGGCCTTTCCCTTCATTCAAAAAAATGTATAAATCATGATAGGTGGTGTAGAAAATGAAAATCTACACCCTCCTTCCTTAGTCAATCAATCAAATACATTGAAATCCCATAAATACACCCCTTATCTTTATTTAATTAATCAATTAACTATATTGACATCTTATGTTTATGAACCTTATCACCACCCCATGTTTACTTAATTAAATACATTTTAAACCACACATTACATCCCCCATTAATTAATCCCCATTTTCATTTAATTAATTAATGTTTCATAATATACACAATTTTCCATGATATGTTACATTCACCCTAACCACCTAGGTTAATTTAATTATTTTTCCTAAATCAAACTAAATATTCCCTAAAATCTATCTAAAACCACTTCTAACTCCCTTATCTCGATACACCTATCATAACCATTTACATGCCTATCATTATCCTCTATACACCTAATAAACCTATCTATAAACCTAGATAAATCCCAACATAATCTAGCCAAAATTAGTTCATTCTATCATCACCAGCCAACTCAACACATTCCCAAACAAATTAACAACTCCATTCCCAAAATTCAAAACAAAAATCTGGATTTAGCAAGTTGTTTCAACCATTTGCTAAACAAAATCTAAACATACCAAAATCATCGGTGATTCGGGAAATCGTCAATGATTACTTAAGAGAATTTTTTTGCACCTAAGTGTTCATGCTATCTGTCCAACCATCCTTCTAACATTACTTAGCCATCCTCCAATCATCTTTAGAGCTCTTGCAAATGGTATTCTATAATCATTTACGGTGTTTCACCATCTTCTTGCATCATTTCATATCAAGGTTAGATCATCACCTCCACACCATATCAAGGTATTTATACTTGTTTGTTTATCTATTTCACATCACTTTTATCTTCTACAAACCTTAAAAATTAGCTTAATCATCAAAAGCATTCATTTTATTAGTTTTTGTTATTTTCCATAATTACCTAGGATTTTTGCTCTTTTTTGTTTTCCTGTAAATTTTACCAGACTCCATCCAATAATTTGTATCTATCATATTATATCTCTTTGTTACTAACACGTTGTCCAGCATGGCTTGTTTTAGATGACACTAGGTGGTCTAAGCCATGATATTATCAATATCGACTCCTTACCCATTGTTCGTCATCCGTCAGACTAGAAAAAATATGACATTATTCACAATATTGAGTTGTGTGCTATCCTCCATTATGGCATGAAGAAGGTCATGAAAAATAACATTCATGGCACATTGATAAGTTGCACCAACATTTTTAAGGCCAAAAGGCATGACCTTGTAACAAAATGTCCCCCATGGGGTTGTAAAAGTTGTTTTATGCTGGTCTTCTTCAGAAATTTGAATTTGGTTATACCTAGAAAAATCATCCATAAGGGATAACATCTCATGGCCCACAGTAGAATCAAAAATCATGTCAATATTATGCAAAGGGAAATCATCCTTGGGACATGCTTTGTTAATGTCATGGAAGTCTCAGAGAAATATGAATTATAAGATTCTTCTTCATAACTAGTACCATATTAGATATCCACTCTAATTAGTCAATGCACCGTATGAATCCTGCATCCAATAATTTTTGTAGTTTGGCCTTAAAAACAATGTGACCTTGGGATACATTTTACGTAGTTTTTGTTTGACAGTTTAACATCCGGTGCACCAAAAGGTGATGAACTAAGAGAGAAGGATCAAGGCCGGGCATATCTTTGTAATACCAAGTGAATACATCTTGAAACTCGGTTAGAAGTGTTGTGAAGGATTTTATTTCAGTTTCTAATAAAATGGCACCTAGTTGTAACAATTTTGGTTGGTTTTCAGCCCAATGTTAATGGTTGTCTCGCTTCTACCAACAACTTATAAGTGTCATTATCTTGAAATGATGTTGTAGGCTTGTGTAAATTGTCGAGATATTTTGGATTTGAATCTCTACTCGTAGTTCCTCTTAAAGGTTTTCACTAGGAGATGTGTCCTTTTCTTTATTTTTGTTTTTCATTTATTGCTTCTCGTATAATGCCTCATAAAGGTTTTCACTATGAGATATATAATTTGTCTTTTTTTGTGTTTAATTTATTTTTATTTAGGACTAGAGATCGTAAGTTCTTCACCAAAGTAGGAAGTAGCATCAATGTTTATATCAAAACCCTTCTTATGATATGAAAAGGGAAAAGGGTCCCGAGCCCCGAGGAATTATTGGATGGCCTCATCATTTTGAAAAAGATCCATGGGAATATGAAACCGTTGATCCTAATCAATGAGGGAAGGATAAACAACATCAAGGGTTCAAATGGATAAGTATTTGAGGAAAAGTGTAGTCTCAACTAGGTCTTTGAAGAGGCTATGTGTGGAAGGCCTCGGTTTGTAACGTGAGTCCTCAGACGCATAGGTAACACATCAAATACTATAGGCCTTTTTCTCATATGTCTCATATCCTAGACTATATGAGTAAATATTAGACTTGATATTAATATGTTCCAGAACACCATGCCCTTGTGGGCCAAGGCCTCTTCCTTTCCAGTTCATGTTTTTCATCATTCTATGGCCCTTGGTGTAATCAGTAGATTCATAGCATTTTCGCCATCCCTATCTTTCATAGCCAAAAGTTGTTGAAGATTGGAATGTGTTCATCTTCTAGATATCCATATTGTCTCCAAAGAGTGTTTCTGAGATATTAAGTTGGATGTTATTGTAGATGAGGAGCGTTAGCATGCCCATAACTATGAGGTGATAATGGAAGTTTTCCAACAAGGAATATATTGTCAAGTGTGTACTCGCCTAAGCCTTTATGAGAGAATGTAACTTCAGGTGACACCTTATATGTAGATGCTTCAGAGGAAGATATGGAAGCATGAGGGCTCAATATTATATCAAGGTCAATACGGTTGGTAACAATAGGAGTTATGCTAGATCCAGTTGTGCTATCAACAAAAGGAAAATAATTTTCCTTTTTGTACCTTGCTTCAAAAACCCTATAGTATTCAAAGGGGCAGTATCACCATGCAAGGTGAACTCTCTATCATTATGTGGAAACTTTATGCATTTATGGAAGGTGGAAGGTACTGTGTGCATCACATGTATCCAAGGTCTACCCAAAATAAGGTTATATGACGTTTTTGTGTCAACTACATGACATACAGTGTCAAGGAGTTATGGGCCTACTTGTATGGGAAGAGTGATGGTACCACAGGATTGGCATTTAGTATTATCATAACCATGAATGGTAATGATATTAGCATCTAAGTCATCTATTGTATGACCAAGGAAGTAGATAATTTTTATAGAATAGATGTTAAGAGCCACTCCATTGTCGATAAGAACTCTCTTGACTTTATGATCTATAATGTAGGCTTCAATGTACAAGGAGTTATTGTTAATCAGATTTGGGTTCAACATATCTTGAGGGCCAAAAGATAGGATAGGAGTTTTAGGTGTAAGATTTGTGATCATAGCTTGAAACTATTGAACATTGAGAGTATGAGGAACACGTGATTCATTTAGAGCACGAGTGAGAATATCCTAAAAGCTAGGTGACTCTTTTAACAGCTCCATTAGAGAAATATGCACTGGCATGGTTGCTAATTATTTGATGAAATCATACTAACCTGGGGTGGAAGATATGGCATTAGAATTTGACACTTGATTTGAAGGATTTGTTTGTTTAGACATTTGAGGTTCTCGCAGAGGACGTAAATAGTGAAAATAACTATAGTAATGAAAGATGAACAAACTAATAATGCAATCCTTCCCTGCATTTCCTTCAATGAAAACCTCAATAGGGTTGTGAAGACATTGTCTGTGAAACCTTGCAAATGAATGTCATAAATAAATGTGGGTGCTCTTGACTTCTCTCCAAACTTTGAATGAAATTTCTACCAACACAAAGTGAATTCAATAGAGTTTTTGTACTTTCAGTTCAAGAGGATTTGAAAGTAAGGTGATCCTACAATTTATAGAGGCAAACATAGTTAAAATTGGTTACATACGGGTAAATGCATATGCTAAAAATAGCATTGTGGTAAGTTACAAAAGTGTTGGGGCAGTAAATGAATTAATTGCAAAATATGCATTCATAAAGGTGGTCAGTACTTTCAATTCAATTGCCCCCACCTTTCTAGGATTCTAGAAGTGCAGCTTAACTAAGATAAGTATAAGGAGTCCAAGTGGAGTCTAAGTGGAGTCTTGGTGGATGTTGATCAAGTGACAATTGACTAGGATGTGCACACACTTGATTATTTATTTATTTAATTAATTAATAATAATTAACTTAGCTAAAGGGGTACAAAGGATATATGGGATTAATTAAATTAATCAAAAGGGGTACAATGTGCATGAATAAATTAATTTAATCAACTAATCACAAATGGATGAATAATAGGGTGAACTAGGATAACACTAGGAACAAGTGGAAATAGAAGTGTAATTTTGAGGTGTCTACATTTTCCCCTCTTTAAAGTGTTATTGCAAAGTAATAGTTCTTTAAAGAAAGTAGACGATGCAAATCAGCAAGCGGAAAATTGTGGAACATTTGGATGCCCCGACAAGCAATAAAGTGAAGCATTGGGATGCCCCAACAAGCAAAATAATAGAGGAATGGCCCTCAAGTAGGTGGATGAAACATCAAAGTGGCGGACAATAAGCTTGATAGGAAGGAAAACAAGGGAGTAGAATAAGATTGGGAAAGGAATATGCTCTTAGTATGAGTGTCATTTGGAGAGTACTTTTTAGAACAACCTGATTTTTTTGTTGCACAATAGAGTTTGTGACTATGATTATGAAAGAATCAAGATGGTTAACCTAAATACACGTAAACAAACACACACAACAAAGAAAAGATAAAAAGGAAAACAAACCAATATACAAAGTAGGTGCCAACATCAGGATTATAAAGGAACCAAGATGTAATCACACTACTAGTAAGTGGTCCAAAAAGAGTAAACATCAACAATGCAACACAAAGTTAAAAAATAAGACAATCAATCGTGCCCCTAATGCATGCCATAATGATGATTAAGTAGATACAAATGCTCCCAAGTGGAAATAGGATTAGATTGGAAGAGTGGAGTTGAATTAAATCCTTATAACACTCTTACTAAATCCTTTGTGTAAATGATCGAAGTTTAAATTTCTCCAGGTGAAGTTATATCGTGAAGGAAAAACAGCATTTTGTGACTTGCCCCAAGCAAAGTTAGCATATCATGCAAAGGGAAGAAAGTGATAGTTGTAAGATTGGCATGATTAGTAGGGTAATAGATAAAAGTATGATATTTATCAAGATTGTATTGACATGTTGAATGATTCACTTTAAGGGTTTTCCAATTGTAGGATTTGTATGATAAGTGAATGTTTGTTCAAATTTTGTTAATTTTTTTATTTTTGGATTTTTGAAATATTTGATTTTTTTTGGATTTTGAAAAATATTTGATTTTTGGAATTTTTGTGAGTTTTGAAATATAAATGCAAAAAAATGAAGACATTCCATGGCTCAAATAAACCAGGAAGAAAACACAACACGTGCAAATGAAAAAAGTAATAGAAAGAAAACCCACTATGAATAGGAAGGAACCACACCAAAGTTATATGTGAACTAAGATGCGAATAAATTTCCTACAATTGGTCCATGAGTGCATTCCAGATACACATAGTACTGGTTATTCAAACTATCAAACATAAGAAAATAATCTAAGAATATAAAATACAAAATTCAATATGTACAAGTGTTAAACAAGTAAACAAGCTAGTGAACAAAAACACACCAATGTAAAAATTCTAATAAATAAGTGAATATATATAGATGTCAAGTTGCCCCCAAGAGAAATCCAAATCCAAGTGATGTCCCTAAGAAAATTTACATTGCAAAGAGTGGCTTGATTGATTGGAAAAGATGATTGGGAACAATCAAATGAACAAAATGGCGAACGAAATTACACAAATAAGTGAGTGTGTTCTTTTTTTAGAAAGTATTTTCAAAGCATGTTATATTTTTTTTTGTATTTTCTGAACAATTTTATTTTGTTTTTGGTATTTTGAACAATTTTATATTATTTTTTTGAAGTTTTGTGAAATGTTTTTGAATGTTTTTGGTCTTTTTGGAATTTTGAACCACACGCCAAAGAAGAGGGAAAGGAAATTCCCAAGTCAAAACCAACATGTGACACATGAAAGAAGTGAAATATGGAAGGTGAACAATAGCGGTAGACAATGGGCATGAAAACCTAACAAGGAACATGCGACACACGATGAGGCAAAAAGTTACAAGCAGGAAACAAAGTGAAATGACGAAACAAGTGGATGCATTGATATGCCCCTAGTACAAGGGTTACTCTTTGGAGACTCAAGAGTAGAAATTCTTCAAATGAATGGAATTCATAGGATCCTTCAACTCTTTTCCATCCTCAGTAGATAGTTTTTATGCACCAGATCCAAATTTAGTAGTTATAACATAAGGACCCAACCAATTAGGCTCAAATTTGCCCTATTTTTCTCATGGTTTAGTTGTGTTCTTCTGATTTTCCTTTAGGACCAAATCACTAATTTCAAACTGTCGAGGTTTGATCTTATGATTATAATTATGGCACAATATATTCTAATATACCTGCATATGGTATAATGAGAAAAGCCATCTCTCATCCATTAATTCTAGCTCTGCAAGGCATGCAACATGGTAATCCTCTCTATGAATGAGATGTTGAAGGGAGACACGAAGTGAAGGCAATTCAACTTTGATATGTAATATGGCTTCAGAGCCATATACTAGGGAGAATGGAGTAGCTCTGTAGGAGTAAGGAACGAAGTGCGATAGGCCCAAAGGGTGAGATAGAACTGTGTATGCCAATTACATCCATGTTTATTGATTTTCTTTTCCATAATGTACTGATAGTCTTGTTTGATGCTTCGTATTGGTTGTTGCATTGTGGATAGTAGGATGTAGCCCATTTTAGGCGGATATTATATTTTTTAGCTAGGGCCTTAAGATCCTTATTTTTGAAAGAACCACCATTGTCAGTGACAATAACAACTGGGATACCAAAACAATGTATAATATGGTTAAATATGAATTTAGAAATATTGCACCTAAGAACATTAGTAAAATGCATATCCTCAACCCACTTGGTGAAATACTCAAATGGTGGTTATAATAAATGTGTGACCATCATAAGATCTGGGCTTTATTTTTCCAATCAAATCAAGTCCCCATTTTGAAAAAGGCCAAGGTGAAGTAAGAGGTCAAGGCTTGGGATGGTGCATGAATGAGATTACCATGTTTTTGGAAAGCCTGCATTTCTTCACAAAGTTGCATGCATCTTCCTCCATTGTGGGCCAATAGTATCCAATGCATAAAATCTTCTTTGCAAGGACTATTCCATTGGTATGGGTACCGCAAATACCCAAATGTACTTTAGCTAGCGTCTGATTAGCTTCATCCTGATTAAGACATCTTAAGAGAGTCCCATCATAGCCTCTTCGATACAAGGTGTCAATAAGAAGGGTGTAATGCGAAGCACGTTGTGCTAAGGATATTTTATTAGTTGAATTAAAATTAGGAGGATAGGCTTTAGTTTGAATGAAGGTGTATATATCGTGGTACCAGGGATGATCAGGACCAACAATCTCACAAACCATGGTGGACTCTAGAAATTCATATGCGGGCACCAAAAGATGTTCAACAAGGAACTCGTTGTGAGTTTGATTAGTGTCAAATGAAATAAGGGATGTGATAGTTTTCATGGCATCCACTGCTTTATTTTATATGTGAGGAACTTGTTCAAAATTGATAATCCAGAATACCCTCGAAGGCTATCAACCATTCTTTTATAACGTAAGATATTTTCATCTTTTACTTGATACTCTATGTTAACTTGATTAATAACCAGTAAGAGAATCACCAAGAAGTGTTGATTCTTCCATGCACCATGAGATAGAAAACCATAAGGCTGTTATTAATGCTTCATACTCTACTATGTTATTTGTGCAAGGGAAACCGATATGATAAGATTTAGGTATGAGGTCTCCATCCTGGGTGTACACAAGACAATTCCTACTCCAGAATAATGGATGTTGCAAGATCCATCAAATAATAAGATCCATAAGGGTGTTTCTTCTATGTACAATAGGTATTCATCTAGAAATTTAAAATTTAATGGTTGTGAAACCGATAAAGTGGTGCTACGGCCGGTTGGTCTACCAATGATTGACCTTTGATAGCTTTTTTGATTGAAAAATTTAATGTCAAATTTGTTGAGTAGCGCAATCCAACTTAGCATTCATCCTTGTGATGACTAGTCTTGAAAGTAAGCACTTAAGAGGATCAACCCGTGAAATTATCTTAGTGGTATGATTTAGGAGATAGTGTCACAGCTTGCCAAAAGTATAAGCAACCACTAAACAAGCCTTTTAAACCTGTGAATACTTGGTCTCATTTTCAAGAAGATTTCTGCTCAAGTAATACATAGCTTGTTCCTGGCCCTTATCATTGTGTTGCGCTAATAATGCCCCAATGGTATGTTCTGTTGCAGATGTATACAACAACATAGGTTTATCCTGTATATGTGGCATGAGTACGGTGGAGATGCCAAGTATTCTTTCAATTTTACAAAGGCGTCTTAATGCCTTGTGTCCATTTGAACTGGACATCCTTTTTAAGCGGTGGTTGAAATTATGGCACTTATTTTCCAATTGAGAGATGGAGAGATGAATAGACTATATTTTTCCTGTAGGCCCCTTAGTTTCTGAAGGTTTTGAGGAGGTGGCATATCTATTATATATTTGACCTTGGTAGGGTCCACTTCAATTCCTCTTCATGAGACAATGAATCCCAGAAGGTTCCCTGAAGTGACACCAAAGACACATTTTTTGGATTAAGGAAAACCTTGTACGCCCTTAACCACTCAAATATACACCTAAGAATTGTTGGATGATCCACTCTAGTCTTTGATTTAGCAATAATATCATTGACATAATCCTCCATTATGTCATGAAGAAGGTCGTGAAAAATAATAGTCATGGCACATTGATAAGTTACACTAGCGTTTTTAAGGCCAAAAGGCATGACCTTGTAGAAAAATTTCCCCATGGGGAAGTAAAACTTGTTTTATGTTGGTCTTCTTAAGAAATTTGAATTTGGTTATACGGAAAATCCATCCATAAGGGATAACATCTCATGGCCCTCATTAAAATCGACAATCATTTCAATATTAGGAAAAAGGGAAATCATCTTTGGGACATGCTTTGTTAATGTCACGGAAGTCTATACAAACACTCATTTCGAGAGTCTTCTTCACAAATGGTACCATATTAGATATCCACTATGAGTAGTTAATGCACCATATGAAGCCTACATCCAATAATTTTTGTAGTTTGGCCTTAACAAGAAATGCAACCTTGGGATGCATTTTATGTAGTTTTTGCTTGATAGGTTTAGCATCTGGGTGCACCACAAGGTGATGAACCACAAGAGAAAGATCAAGGCCAAGCATATCTTTGTAAGACCAAGTGAATACATCATGAAACTTAGTTAGAAGTGTTGTGAAGGCTTTTATTTCAGTTTCTGATAAAATGGCACCTAGTTGTAACAATTTTGGTTGGTTTTCAGTACGAATGTTAATGGTTGTCGTCGCTTCTACCAACAACTTAGAAGTGTCATTATCTTGAAATGATGTTGTAGGCTTGTGTAAATTATCAGATATTTCTGGATCTGAATCTCCACTCTCTAGTGCCTCTAAAAAGTTTTCACTAGGAGATGTGTCATTTTATTTTCTTTTCTTTTCGCTTTTTGCTTCTTGTATAATGCCTCATAAAGGTTTTCACCATGAGAGATATAATTTATAGTTTTTTGTGTTTAATTTCTTTTTCTTTAGGACTAGATATCATAAGTTCTTCACCAAAGTAGGTGGTAATATCAAGGTTTATATTGAAACCCTTCTTATGATCTGACAAGGGAAAAGGGTCCCAAGCCCCGAGGAACTCCTGGATGGCCTCATCATTTTGAAAGAGATCAATGGGAATATGAAAATGTTGGTCCTGATCAATGAGGGAAGGATAAACAACATCAAGGGTTCAAACAGATACGTATTTGAGGAAAATCATAGTCTCAACTAGGTCTTCGAAGAGGCTGTGTGGAACCGGTCTCAATTTTGGAATCTAAGTCCTCATCGCTAGGTAACACATCAAAGACTATAGGCCTCTTCTCATATGTCTCATATCCTAGACCATATGTGTAAAGATTAGACTTGATATTCATAGGTTCAAGAACACCATGCCCTTGTGGGCCAAGGCCTCTTCCTTTCCAGTTCATGTTTTTCATCATTTTATGGCCCTTGGTGTAATCAGTAGATTCGTAGCATTCTAACATCTGTCTTGCATAGCCAAGAGTCATCGAGAGATTGGAATGTGTTCATCTTCTAGATATCCATATTGTCTCCAAAGATTGTTTCAAGATAGTAAGCTAGAGGTTCTTGTAGATGAGGAGCATTAGGATGCCCATAGTGTGAGGTGATAATGTAAGTTTTCAAACAAGGAATGTATTGTCAAGTGTGTAATTGCCTAAGCCATTTTGAGAGAATGTAACTTCAGTGACACCTTAGTTGTAGATTTTTAGAGGAATATGTGGAAGCATGATGGCTCAATATTATATCGAGGTCAATACGGTTGGTAATAATAGGAGTTGTGCTAGATCCAATTGTTATCAAAGAAAAGGAAAATAATTTTCCTTTTTGTACCTTGCTTGAAAAACCTACGGTGATTCAAAGGGTTAGTATTGCCACGTAAGGTGAACTCTCTACCATTTTGTGGAAACTTTATGCATTGATGGAAGGTGGAAGGAATTTTTTGCATCGCATGTATCCAAGGTCTACCCAAAAGAAGGTTATATGAAGTTTTTGTGTCAACTACATGACATACAAAGTGTCAAGGAGTTGTGGGCCTACTTGTATGGGAAGAGTGATGGTACCACAGATCAAGGCGTTTAGCATTATCATAACCATGAATGGTAATGATATTAAAATCTAAGTCATCTATTATATGACCAAGGCAGCAAATCATTTTTATAGAATAGATGTTAAGATTTGCTCCATTGTCAATAATAACTCTCTTGACTTTATGATCGTAATGTACGCCTCAATATACAAGGAGTTATTGTTAATCACATTTGGGTTCAACATATCTTGAGGGTCAAAAGATAGGATAGGAGTTTCAAGAGTAAGATTTGTGATCATAGCCTGAAACTATTGAACATTGAGTGTATGAGGAACACGTGATTCATTTAGAGAATGAGTGAGAATTTCTTGAAAGCTAGGTGACTCTTTTAATAACTCCATTAGAGAAATATGTCGTTGGCGTGGTTGCTAATTGTTTGATGAAATCATATTGACTGGGTGGAAGATTTGGCATTAGAATTTTAATTTTGATTTGAAGGAGCTTTTGGTTTGGACATTTGAGGTTACGAGAAGATGTAAACAAGTAAAAAATACTACAGTAATGAAAGATGAACAAACTAATAATGCAAACCGTCCCTACACTTCCTTCAATGCAAATCTCAATAGGGTTTTGAAGACCTTGTTTGTGAAACCTTGCAAATGAATGTCAGAAATAAATGTGGGTTCTCTTGGATTTTCTCTAAAATTTGAATGCAATTGCTACCAACACAATGAATTGAGAGAGTTTCGTACGTACTTCAGCCAAGAGGATTTGAAAGCAAGGTGAGCTCGTTATTTATAGAGGAAAAGGTAGTTGAAATTTGGTTACATATGGGTAAATGCATATGTAAAAAAATAGCATTTGGGAAGTTACAATAGTTTTGGGGGCAGAAAATGAATTAATTGTAAAAGGTTGCATCCGGAAAGGTGGTTATATGTGCAATTAAATTGCCCCCATCTTTCGAGGATTCTAGAAGTGCGATTAACTAGGATCGAATAAGGATTCCAAGTGGAGTCTAAGTGGAGTCTAGGTAGATGTTGATCAAGTGGAAGTTGACTAGGATGTGCACACACTTAATTAATTATTTAATTAATAAATAAATAATAATTAACTTAGCTAAAGTGGTTTTTTTTGTGCTTTTCCAAACTAGTTGAGTGTGTGCAAGGTGGAGAAACCCAAGTGGATGTTTTTTACATGTGTTGGAGCATGAATAGAGCCTGATTTAAGTGTGTTGTGGGTTTGGAAAACTTGGAGAACAAGAGATAAAAGGTTTTATGATTTTTTTAGTGATTGAAGAGATTGTTTTGTGAAGATTGATCACCTAGGGTTTGAGTGAAGGAAAGCGAGCTGAATATTGGATCTCCATCATTTGTGGTAGAAAAAAATCAGATATATACACATAATAAGGTGGTTGAGTGGGTGCTTGATCATCTTGGGGTTTTTAGCATCCTTGTGGAGTTGGTGCTTCACAAAATTAGAGGTTTGTGCTCTTTATATGGTTAGTGCTCTACTAAACTAGGGGTTGGTACCTTACTAAATTTTGAAACATATCAATATAATATTGTGTTTTGGTGTGTTTTATTCCCCTTGAGGTTTTCCCACTTATATCTTGTGTCTTGTGTTGATGATATTTCTTATGGTTCTTTCCATATGATTGTTTGATGTATGCACAAATTAATGGATAATTACATGTTTATGAGTATTTATATATGCAAGTTTGAAATATGAATTTAAAGTTCTATAAGGATTGATTCACCCCCCTCTCTGTCCATTGTGCTTCTAACATTGGGTAATGGTGATACGATGACAAGTTGGCAGAAGGAAGGATTCACAAGTAATAGGGAAAGATGATTTTTAATCATGGGCTTAGTTTTCATGCTCAAAGTTTAAATTTTCCATGCTATACATTTTGCATCAAAAACTTGGAAAATAATTCTCCTAGGGATTGATCCATTCTCCCAACAAAATTTAACACTATTTGGAAAAAATTTAAGTTGATATTCTATTTCATTTTTAGAAAGATATTCTTTTTTTTTTTTAATAATCTTTCTATGGATAGAAACTTCTCTATGAATGGTACGGTTATTGTGATACAATGTTATGATTCAAATATAAATTAAATTGAAAAATGTTTTCTTAGATGTGGGACACCTACACAACCTACTTTTGCATTGGGTAAAATTTCCATATACCATCATTTAAGAACCTCCAAACTCCCCATGCAATAATTTTTCCTCCTAGGTTTATGGATAGGGATTTCACAGGGGTCACTCTAGTTTTCAGCGAATCTCCCTCCCTAATGACACTACTCTCCTCCTATATCTCAGATTCTTGACATCCTTATCCCACATGTAGTGGAAATGTTTTGATTGGATTGACAAAGAGGATGGTAATGGTGGAAATTGGTGGGGTGCCCCACTCGAGGGAAAATTATGTGGTCATCACTTACCATCTCCCCACCACTGATCCCATTAAAGTATTGATTAAGAAGAACAAAAATAGTAGTAGAATGGTAGGTGGAATCCCATCCTAAACATGGCCCACCCTCTACCACCACTAGTAGCTGGAGGAAAATATAGATAGTCCTTTGCCTCTGCCTCCTCTAACCACAATTTTAACTATTTTGGATTAATTTTTCATAGGCCTCTAATTTCTCTTATGTAATTTATTTCTTGTGCCTTTTTTGGTTTAAAAATCCACTTTTAATATGTATAACTATATTTTTATGCCTTCGAGGTGAGATGGCCTCTTCTTGAGGACTTCTTGGCTCAAGGTGACTTGCATTCTAGGGTGTGACTTTTCCACCCATTTTTAATGTAATTATCAATGTAATATATATAATTTTTCTTTTCAATCAAAAAATAGTGCCCTTAAAAGATACTCTAAGTGAAGGGATTTCCAAATCAAGGGGTATAATAGCCTCTGTATTATAGACCAAGGAGTAAGGTGTTTATTTAGAAGTGGGTATTCAAACACTAAAACTATAGGCCCAAAGGCCGTATATAATATAATTTTTCATATGAGCTCCATGCTTCATTCTTGGTTTCTTAAATATTTATCATTATCTTATTTGTAGCCTCATTTCATCCATTACATCATATATAATAAGGATTTGAGAATGTGTGTTTGATTTTAAATTTAGAACAAAATTTATTAACCATCCAAACATTTAAGGAATAAACATTATCGAAATAATGGTAATGGGCATACCAAAGCATGAAATAGCATTTTCATTAATAAATTACATATGTTGTTTCCCATAGTATATTTTAAAGGTATGCATGCATCCCATTTAGTAAAGTATTTTGTATCCATAATGATGAATTTTTACTTGGGTAGATTTTGGGATAATATTATTGATGAGATCAAATACCCATGAAGAAAATGGTAATGGTACCATAATGAGTTGTAGTTCGTGAGATGGGGCATGATTATATTGACATGATTCTAGCATTGATTTCCTTTATTTTTATATTCCTAACATTATTGTTCAATCATTGGAAAATAATAACCTTAGCGTAATAGTTTGTATGAAATTATTTCCACTAAATTGTCTTCCACACTCACTATAATGTATCTCAAAAAGAGTTAGTTGTGCCTTGTCGTGGATTGGTATTATAGTAAATTTCCATTGCATAATCAATTGAATAAATATCCACCAATTATAGCATATCAAGTTACTTCATAACATAAACTACACACATCCTGTTGGGATGGATTTAGAAGATATTCTTTCCTATAGAGGACTATACACACACACACACACACACACACACACACACACACACACACACACACACACACACACATCAATGTACTATTCATTAATATCCGTACATTGAGTAATAGCCAAAAATTCAATGCATCAAGAGTATTTGTAATCACTAATGTATGTTAGATTTGACATATGGTAAAAGTAGTTGTTGGAGTCTAATCTTTATTTGTGTATATTAAATATCTTATTATTATGTAATATTAATATTATGTGAGTTATTAATTCACATACTCTGGATAATGTGAGGTGACTCTGTAACCTTCACCTCTTTTGTCTTATTAAATATATTAATTATAATAATATTTAAGTTATATTAAAAATGTAACTCTTTTGCCACTTTACACCTACTTCCCTTCACTTCATGGGAAATACTAACACTAGGCACACATTTGGAAAGTTGGCTAATGTAATGATTGGAGTTTCTTTGTAACTCCTTATTCCCTCTTCACTCTATTTTAAGAGTGTTTGAGTCTCTTCCTTAACACTTTTCACGTGCTCAATATCTTATTTTAGATATTTTCTTAAGTCTTCTTTTAGTCTTTCTCTAATTTTTTCTCTCCGTGTTATTCTTTCTTGAATAACGTCTATACATATTGTGTTATCTTGTAAATTCTTTGAGATATTTTAATAACTTGTCTTCTAGTGTATTGATTTTACCACTTGACAAATCTTGTCTCAACTCTTCTATGATATGTTTAATTATTCCATTAACTTCATTGCATTTTATTTACTTATGATTCAATAATTTAGTAGTTGATCTTCAAATTATTTCTTACATAGTATCAAAGGTACACTACTAAATATTATTTCTAAGAGTGTAGATTTTATGGTAGAGAAGAAAAAAGATTTATTATTTTACTTGAATTTAATTTTTTGCAAGGGCTCATACAATTGAAAATATTTTTGGTGTTTTTATAACCATTTATTATTCTTGTTATCTTTTTCTTGCAATCTAACATTTTCAAGCTTTTCCCCATTATAAAAGCTTGTTAGAAGCTCTTTCAAATCAATTTAAATCCATTATTATATGGTATTTTTATTTACAATAAAAAATAAACCATAAATGAATTTTAATTCATGAGTTTTATTCTTATTATTTGAGATATTTTATATCTCTTATGATCAGTTTTCTTCATTTATATTCTTTGTACAAGAAAAAAGAAAGAATCAATTTGTTTTGGTATTTTTTTACTCATTATTGTTTATAATTTTTTTCATGTGAAATTACTAGTCCAAAATTCAAAACTTGAACCATGACAACCAAGCCATAATGTGAAAACTTTCTTCAAAACCTTCCTGAATCCCTCTCTGGATAGTCTGTCTTCCGTGTTATGATCATATTGACCTTGAAGGTTATCATAATTAATTAAATAAACATGTATAAATTTTCCAAATGGTGTGGTAAGGTCCATTGTTCCATTTGGTGAAGAACAACAAAAGACTAGTTCTCGGGAAGCCTTGAAAGGCCAATTTTGGCCATTTTGGCACCTATGTGCATCTCCAGAATGGTTATGAAGAGGTAAAAAACATTTGAATGTGGTATTGGAGAGAATTGAATGTGTTAGAAGTAGTTTAGGAATATTTAGGAAATATATGGTGATTTGGGGGTAGTCTGTGCAAAAGCGAGGTTTTCAAGTGTAAAGAATAAATAGTCAAATTATGAACCTAAACTTCTCCGGATGATTTTGGGAGCTCCATAAGGATTTAGAAGGGAAAAAATAGGAAATTGAAATCTTTAAGAATCATATACATGGTGGAAGCATCAAATTTGATCCAAGGTCTGATGATTTCTTGAGGAAGTTCAAACTTTGCAAGTGTACCTTGGCATCCCAATTACAATATATAAAACCTATTCCATTAGTCTTATAATGTATTTTGGAGTCATATTCATATAAAATTTTACCTCAAAATTCCATCCGAGCCTCCGGGTGAAGATTTCATGCTTTCAGGCTATTTCGGGTAAGCCAGTGCAAAACCTGGCTTTCCAAATGGGGCAAGGCGCACTTTGTTGCACCTCTTGTCCCTTTATCCTCAAGGGGACATATGGGATGATAAATCAAGCCCCATGACATCCTTGTAACTCTCCAACCACCCATGTGTAGTCAAGATAACCCGAGTTGAGTCTAAGCTGAGTTAGGGAGAAGTGTGAGTACTTAGCCAATTTTCCATTGTGCCACATGTCACCACCTTGCTTCAAGGTGCAATTTTGTGTCCCTTGTGTCCCTAATTTCCCCAAGGTCATAAAGGGGACAAGAAAGTGTACCTCCTACCCATTATTATCCACGAAGCATTGGTGAAAATCAATAATTTACACTGCAACAAATTATTTTGCCAACATAAATCTTGTATAAAAATCGGTTATAACTTTTGATTAACAAATCAGATCTTTGAAATTTTTAATGAGGTGTTTCCTTTTTATGTTAGGAATGTAGGGTTAAATTTTATTTGAACCTAGATACTTGTTTAAGAGAAAACTTTAATTTAGTAATATGTTATTAATATCTTTTATCCATATTTTAAAAAAAAAATCGTCTGGAAAATAACTCATAAATTTTAATTTACAATCAATATTTTTATTGGGTTTGTTCCCTTATATGTTGGAAATAAGATTCAAACTTATATCCTAAACCATATTATGGTATATGACATAAAAATCATTAAAAAACTTGTACTCGTGTTTTTAATGTAAATTTTTTAGTTTTATTATCTTTGAAAATAAATCATTTGAGTTATTTTTCTCAATTTCCTCTTAAATTGTTTTAGTTGAATTATGCATTTTTAAACATAATTTAAATTACAATAATTTTCAATTTTTTTTGACAAGTTATGTTTTTATTTGAAAACATAAAACAACAAATTTCTTCATGTGATATGAAATTATTGATCTTAAATGTCAAATTCAATGCCAAAATAGCTTTATATGAAAACTTTTTGTTTTGTGTTAACACAAACATAAGAAAACTTTAAAAATTTCTTTAATGTTGATAATGAAATTATTGATATTAATTTTTCTTAAATGTCAAATTGAACATGCCAAATCCATTTGAAGGCTCCTGCTCATGGTTGCTCGCGTCTGCTAATGCTCAGCCCGAGATTGCAGCGTCAAAACTCTTTTGTTAAATTGTGTTCGCGGCTACATTACGGGCTTCAGTGTTCGAGGAAGCATTGCAGGTTCCTCTAAAAATTGAAATGAGGTCCCTATTTGGCTAATGTTGGGAGGCGGATGCAAAAATAGAGGAAAATAAAGCACAATCTTTCAGGGTGTTCACTCATGGGACGAGTAAAGATGGTTGATATTAATTTTTCTTTAAAACTCAAACTTGGTAGCTGCAGGTTAGAGATAAGAACATGATTATCTAGGGTAAGCTAGAACCAAAATAATCAATAGGTCAGGATCTTATGCTTCGGCGGTCTTAAATAATGAAATTGATAATGAGCTCTTAAAATCCCGGGAGGTCCCGATGCTGTGGATTTACTTAAAGGTTCTTAAGGATGAAAAAAGTGACATTTCACAAATTTAGACCCATTTGGTTTAAATCGAGAGATGGAGAGAAAAATACAAATAAGATTGAGCTTTATCCTTGGAGCTTACTTCATTCTTTGTCTTTGAAACCCCGAAGATAGGGATTTAATTTTTAGTCAACATGGAAATTTGAACCATGGTATCCATCTTTCGACCCATTAAAGGATTTGATACCTACCCGATTTGGGTTCGTCTACAAGGACTCCCATTGAAGGACATTACATAGGGGATACTTTGATTTTTAATACCTCATTAACCCATTCTTTTGATGATAATGTTTGATCTCGATACCTCGAATTTTCGAAATCAATCTACAGATTACTCTATTTAAAGAGACTTGCAATAGAAATTCATGTGAGCATTGAACACTCCAAATGTAAGACTGGTGGAGGGATTCTCTACTGAACATCTTCGTCATCTTTCTAAATCTTATAAATTATTCACGAGACCCAATCGAGAGAAGCCCAGTTATTCTTTACATCTTGATTGGTGAAATCAACTTATGAAATTCTATATTATTGGATGGGAAAAACCAGTGGTGGATAAAAGGGTAATCAATCTAAATCCCCAATATTAAACCAATTTGATTCTTGTCCCTAACATTACATTTTGGCATATCTCTCAAGACTTTAATGTGTTGCTTTTTTTGATGGTTTCTTTCGTTTTTTAAGCTTTTGTTGGGCTCTTTGTGATGATAAATGCGGATGTTTTCTCCGTTAGTGGTAGGAAAGTGAAACATCCTCATTTTGTCTGCCTTTGTTTGATCCTTTTATAAGTTTAAAACTTGTTTCTTTTTTAATTTATTTATTCATGTTGATCCTTTCTTTATTTTCCTTTGGGCTTACTTTTTCCTTGTAATAAAAAAATAATGAACATTTATCTATCGAAATAATCTTTCATAGTTTTAAATAATTGATGCTAATTTTTTTAAGGATTGACATTGTTAACATTTGTTTAAATTTCAAATTTTGTAGAATCGAGTTTAACACTTTGAAATTTGAATGGAAGTTATCCCCTCTTTTGCATAATATTTTTCATTAATATTAGACTTATTTGATTATAATGTTTTTTCTCACTCTATTTAAAATAGAAATATTTTCTTATACATAAAGATTAAATGTAATCCATGCAATTTGTTTTCAACTTATGAAATTCTATAGAAAATCATTTTTTAAACCAATTTGGATCTCCATTTCTTGGTATCTTCTCAAGACTTTAATGTGGCTTCTTTTGATAATTCCTTGTTTTTTTAATGGATATCTTTATAGGAAAGTGAAACATCCTATTTGTCTCCTTTTTATAAGTTTAAAACTTGGATTTTTAATTTATTTTCATTCCTTTCTTTTGGATACTTTTCCTTGTAAATTACATGTTTTTTTTATGCTAATTATTTTTGGAACTTTTTTCATGTAGGATTCAACACTTTGTTATGGAAGTTTTCTTCTTTCTTTTTCATTAATAGATTACCTTTTTTTCTCTAATGTAGAACATATTTTTTCATAAAGATTAGTGTAACCTTTTGTTGGGTAATAGAGAATCATTTTTCCATCTCCTTATTTTTTGTTCCTTGTTTTATATATTCTTAGATATTTTTGTTCAATTTCAATATTTTTCTACTCTCTTCTTCTTTCTTTCTCAAATAATCCCAAATAAATCAAGGGGGAATGTTGTGTAATGAAACCCCTTTTATATATTTAGATTGTTCTCTTTTTCTATAAATCCCAAATAAATCTTAAGGGGGAGTCTTGGAGTTTAATATTTATTTGGGTATATTAAATATATCATCATCGTGTATTATTAATATCATTTGAATTAATAATTCAAATTGTCTCGATAATACGATGTGGTATGTAATATTTACCTCTTTTGTCTTATTAGAGAAATTCCTCGTTAAGAAATATTGAAGTTATATTTAAAATGAAACTCCTTTTCCAATTTGCACTCACTTGAGGAGAAATAGTGACACTAGGCACATACTTGAAAGATTAGTTAATGTAATTATTTGAGTTTATGTGTAACTCCTTATTCTCTCTTGACTTTATTTCAAGAGTGTTTTAAGTCTCTTCCTTACCACTTTTCACTTGTTCGATCTCTTTTATTAGAGAGTTTCTTAAGGATGTTGTTAGTCTTTCTCTCTGGATTTTTTTCTCTCCATTTTATTCTTTCTTGAAGAAATTCTTTGTATGTTATGTTATCTTGTAAATTCTCGAGCCATATTTCAATAACATGTGGTATTTTCTTATAACATACCGAGTTTCCCCAGATTGAAAAATCTTGTCACAAATATTTTATGGTATGTTTAATGCTTCCATTAATTTCATTGCATTTTAATGATTTATGATTCAACAATTTAGTAGTTGATCTTCAAATTATTTATTATAATGACATACTCATTATTAATATCAAAGGGTATGAGGAGGTGATATTATCCATAGCATCAACATTTAGATATCCTTATGAGGGATATTTTTATTGATAAAGAATTGAAATTTATAATTAAGCATTTTACCATATTATTGTATAGGATTAAGAATTTTTATTTTGTGTGATAGATGTCTGAACTTGATTAATAACTAGTTGAGAATCATAAATTTCCTTCAAATATCAAATATCTGATGTGTGAGAGGTATATAGTCTTAAACCAAGGATTTTTATCCACCACATTATTTAGACATGAAAAACCAAGCCAATATGTAAATGGAATAGTTTTTCCATGAGGGTGAGAAAACAAATTCATGCTTAGATAACACATTTTGATACATGGAAATATATATTCCAAGTTTGATTCAATATTATATTTTGTGAATTTGTCATAAAATTTGCATTAACAAGAGAGGACTCAAATATCGGTGCCTCCACTAACTAATCATCATTGATTTTTTCCCTTCACATGTTTTTAATTAACAAAGTTTAAGTTAAATTCAAGAAACAACATAACCCATTTGACTATACATCAAAATAATTTAGTGTGAGACATGAGATATCGTAATGGATCAATTTGGTGATCATGTGTGTCTTTTTATTGACCTCGTAATGTCATAATTTTTTGGTTGCAAGTACTAATTCCAAACATAATTATTCCATACTAATATAGTTATGCTTATAGGAAAGTAATGTGAAGCTAACATAGCAAACTAAACTTTCCTTGTTAGCAGATGTGGACATCCACCTATGCATACATAATATCCCCCTACCATGTGAGACCAACCACTCCATCTATTTTATTTAGTTCTCTCACCTACCTTCTTTCGTATGTATCTAAACTATCCTATTTTTAATCTAGAAGCTTCCAAGTCTCGTTTGAAAAAGGCTTTGTTTTGTATTGATACTTTGTTTTTTGATGATAAAAAAATGCATGTAAAAGAACACATGTAGCTCTATTTCAAGAGATCTTAATACAACTCTATTTTTTATTTATTGTATCCTCTCCTTCTCTTACAAAATGGTATCGGAGCGGTAAGCTCACCCAACTTCCTATGTGGAAGGAGGAAATCCAAACTAGTTTTGGCCTTTTGTTGTCTTTTCTTGTCTAGCTTTACTTAGCATGCAATTCTCTCTTGGAATTTGGAGATGTGGAAGATATATTTGCAAATAGCACTAGCGAAGTGTGTATTTGGGTGAACCAATAGACATTCCAAGGAGTTGTAAAATCTGTGAATGAAAGATTGTTGACAGTATTAGATGGAGTTGGATCTGGAAGAGTGGATTTAGGTTTGTTTTATGTTGTTCTTTCACCCATCTACGGAGGTCCTCCAAATATGAGGAAACATTTTTTTTTCATAAAAGGAAATAGTGGAACAACACTAAGTAGAGGAAAAGTTTTGGAGTAATGGAAAGTACCAATGAAATCCTTTTACCTGACCACAAATACCAACATTCAATGGCAAAAATTATGATTTTTGGAGCATAAAAATGAAAACTCTGTTTTGCTCCCAGGATGTTTGGGACTTGGTTGAGAATGGATTTAATGAACCAATGCAGACTAGAAAGCATATTGTTGTCCTATAATTTTGCAGGGGGGAAAATTTACTATCAAACAAGACAACCATACCACAGTGTCAAAATTTTCCAAATTCATACCTTCCCAAGACACCCCAAGGTTAGTCCATCCATAGTACCAACCCTATCCTATCAGTTTGATGATCTCCAAGTGAATTTTAAATTTCCCTAGGTGATTTAGGAAAGAGAAATCAATCCCCTAGGTGATTTAGGAACAAACAAGATCATTCAAGCATGTTGGAGCAATGGTTTGCAAAGTGAGTTTTTGAGCATGCTTAGAAGGGGGTTTTCATCAGCCTTTCTAAGTTGGTGCATCATCATCGAGAGAAAATTGAGAGGAAAAAATCATCACAAAGGAGTATTCAAGTGCTAGGAACACCAAGGAGCTGATTTTGGAAGATTTGGGGAATTTTCGGAGGTTTTGGAGCTGATTCATAAGAAGCGGGTTTTGGGCCGAAGGAGCATGCACCGTGAAAGAGGACTTGAGCTTTAAATAAAGATTTGGAGAGCCTCGTGAGGAATTGTAAGTCCATAAAATTACCTATGTAAATAATTTTCTATGCCCTATAGGACATCTTGGAAAATATAGGACATCTTGAAACATCATACACTTTCTGAGGAAATTCATTCTTCGGGGCACAACTAGTGATCCTAAGAAATAAGGGGCCATTTAGATGTTTTTCATTAAAATTTATGTCTTGATACCATCCTCATTAGATTCATTTTTTTCTAGGTGGAATCATATAAAATTTCACCCCAAAATTTATCCAAAAGATCGAGATATCGCCTTCGCAAGTTGGTCCCAAGGTATGCTCTCTCACTAGGGTTTTACTTGCATGCCTTCGCTCGTGTTAGATTTTTAAATAGGACTTTTCAAGATTTTATCCCATCACTATTAGCATTGAATTTTTTTCATAGCATTTTGGGAATTTATCCTACCCATTTTGGGCATCGTTCACCTTTATAATGGCATCTAACCCTCTCATTGCTGACATACATTGCAAACAATGGTGAAGATGACTCCCAAACACGCAAGGAAATTTGTTTCAAAAGTGTACAATGAGGTAATGATTTTGAAACCCCTCTGGATGTCTTTATTGATCTTGATTTTGTTGATCATGTTGTTCAGTTTTATCATAATAATTGTTTAATAGCATATTTATGTGGTCATATTTCATCTGAGTCATATTTACTGAACTGGATTAAGAACCACTGGGAAATAATCAGTATCTAGGTCACTGGTGTTCAAAATATCACCAAAGGGTTTTATTTTTTTACTTTTCATGAGCCTTTTAAGTCTAACTTGTTTTTTTATCATTCTTGTTGTTGGTATATTGGCAATACTTTTCTTGTTCTTTCCAAATGGACTCTCGACTTTAGCCCATCCAATTAGGTATCCCTTCGAGTTCTGTCTAGGTGGAGCTACCGGGGCTACCATTATAGCTTTGGCATTTTTGAGTGATATTTTCGACCCCTTGGTCATGTTATTTTTCATGAACTTGACCACTTTTACACATGTCCTCATAAACGGGTTTTTGTTGAGGTTGATTTAGCCTCTGATCTACGAGACCACATTGACATTCAGGTTGGGTCCATGCGTATCTCACAAAAAATTATCTATTTCAACTTACCTAATACCTTTTTTTTGTTAAGATATTGACCATCGTATTCATGATTTCCCACTTACTCAACACACCAACCCCTTGTTAACACTCAATCTGCTTCTTGCTCGCAAGAGGCTATCTCGAGGAATGGACCACTGTGGCTAATAAGAAAGGTGTCGGTGGTAAATGAACTTCCGAGTTTCCTTCCTTCTTCTAGGAAACATTTGGTTTCCATCTCCCTCACCTCCCATGTCACCTCAGACATGATCATCCATCCATGTCTATCTTTGAGCCATTCCACTTTGTAAAAATAGAATTATGGGACGAGTTCTACCACGTCTTCCTCCTAAAACCATTCCCGAGTCCTCTAGAGAGAACTTTGTGGAGGCTTTGGGCTAGACGGGCCTAATCTCCGCACCGTTTTGATGGAACCACCCAATTCAAACAAGACTATTTTTCTCTCCAATATATTTGGTATTTTAATCTCAGTAGATATGTTGTAGGATGGGTAGGGGAGGAGCTGATCATGTTTGAACTTCCATGAATTGTCTCTCATGGAATGTTAGAGGACTCACATAATCCTCCTGAAAATATTCTGTGAAGCATGTTTGTCAATTAATTGGTAATCTTGATATTATTTGTTTGCAAGAGGTTAAAATTATAGGTTTCCTTCTTCAGACTTCCTTAATGTGTATTGTGTCGAATTACATGCATTATTTTTCTTCTCACTTGGAAGGAAAAGGTGGTGTTTCTATTTCTGTGTCTCCTAGATTTTCTGCCATGATTACTACCATGGGTCATGATCCTGACAATCGGGTCGTGTGGGTTATTCTAAATCTTAATGGTTTTTCACTTGGTGTGTTAAATATTTATGCCCCTAATGATGGCCTGGAAAGGTTAGCGTTATGGCGTTGGTTAGGAGATAATTTACCCCTTTCATATTGGATTTTTGTGGTGATTTTAATATGGTTGAACATCCTGAGGACAAGTTGGGGGCCTTCTAAAATACGCACTCATCATAACATACATTGGTGTGTTGGAGAGAATATATGGAGTATTAAATACCCACTTTATAAAAGTTAGGGAATTTACTTCTCAAAATTGGTTTACTTGGTCCAATTTTTGAGGAGTGGTGCGTGTTGTAAAAGGTTGGATCGTGTCATGATATGTTAGTAGCGGAAATTCGAGATGGAAACTAATGGTTCCTGTGTGCATATATACTTTGCTTAATGCTAAATCAAATGAAACAAGAACTACCACCTAAAATAGTTCTACAATTTAGCTAAAACAAAGCATAAACACCATCATGATAAGAATTAAACAAGGGTTAGATGCTAGCATTCATCAATACAAACTTTGAAACTAACAATGCTAAATATCTAAACTCCTCTATTCTCTAACAACAAATAAATGAATGGACCTAAGTAAGCTCCATGGCTATCAAAATAGTTGTCATTAATGTTCCAAGAACCTAGGAATGGGGGCTAATCAAAGTTGGAGCTACTGAGACCCTTTTGACACCTCCCATATGACCCAAGCACTTTAAGAAAGAGGCTTAACTCTTCAAGATGATGAACTCTCAAAAGGGCAAGGTGCAAGCTCTTAGTCACTTTGTTATATACTTTGCATTTTCTCTCTTAGAAAGTTTAGGTGTAAGTAAAAGGTGGGTGGAGGGCTCTTTATATAGCCCAAAGGATAAAGGATTCAACACATTCTCATGAATGTGGGATAAAGGTAAAACATGATTAGGAATGGATAAGGTTGCTTTATTAAAGGTAACCTTACTTTAAAAGGGTTTAATACATGTTTAGCAAGTCATGGGAGTTGGGGTATTTTAATTAATCAAAGGTGATTAATTAATAGGTAGGTGTAAGCTTATAGAAGCCAATTAGAGGAATATTAGTGCGATTTAGGCTATTATATAAGGGGATTAAATCAATTAAATATTGATTTATTGGTTAAATGGAAGGAAAGCTAATTAATTAATAATAATTAATTAGTCTAGGTAGAAGGGTGATTTATTAACGGAAGGTCATTAATTAGGTATTTGTTAGATAGGAAACTTAATTAATTAGCTTAGTGTAATTAATTAATGATGATATGGGGAAAATGAGTGCTTTTGACGATATGTCGTTGATTTGTGAGAAAGGGGATAATTAGCACAATTTAAGTATTTAAATTGCTTGGGCGTAATTACGGGTGTCTACATTTGCCCTCTTTGGGGTGGCATAAGTGATGCCACTTCAAAGATAGTAGCAGAAGAGATTTTGAAGGGATAGAAGAAAAATTAGTAGGAGGAGAGATGCCCCTCGAGTGTCGATGGGGTGACGAAGGAAGCCGATCGGACGATCGAAAAATATGAGTAGCGGAAGAATGGGGACGAGGAAGGATGCCCCAGGAGAGGGAGAATTAGGGGTGAAAGGGAAGTCGTGTAGAAGAAATATGGATGAGGGAGAGAAGAGCTTAACCTCTAGCCGCTTATTTGTTTGGAACAAATTTGATGTCATCATATTGCCATAGGAACTACATCATCGGTCTTTATGAAAAATATAAGCATACGAAAAAGGTAGAATGACATGAAAAGCCATACTACGAACAATTGTCCATTCTGAAAGTACCAACTCCACGCAGCATACAATAATGCAATGCAATACGAGAAGGAAACAAGCTCATATAACAGTGGAAAACAAGTACGAACGCACATATCTAACCCAACAATAGTCAAAACAATTGTACAAATGTTTTGTTATCGATCTTGAAGAGATCCACAAGTTCGTGATCAAGACAAGGGTTAAAAATGATGCCCCAAGCAAGGATACATGCAAGGGGAAATGAAAATGGACATGGGGTCCATGAAAAGTATTTGTGCGCAACGAAATGTAAAGACTGTGCAACCAAAAGTGCCCCCAGTACAGGCAAGCAAGCGGCTAGCTTTTGTGAATGGTTGTGAATCTAGTGATCCGCGAGTCGATTAATCGGGGAAGATGTGAGACAAACCAACAGGATATGGAGAAAATACCATGCGCAAGACACAAGTTTCAGCCGTAAGAAGCAAGTTACCATTTTGTAGGGTGTTTTACTTTTTAGGAATTTTTTGAAAAAAATTGCCTTGTTTTTAGATTTTTTGATATATATATATATTTGTGGTTTTCGAAACAATGTTCTATTGTTTTTGTGTTTTTCTCGAAACAATTTTCTATTGTTTTTGTGTTTCTCAAACAATTTTCTATTGTTTTTGTGTTTTCTCAAAACAATGTTTCTATTGTTTTTGTGTTTTTCTGGAAACAATTTTCTATTTTTTTGTGTTTTTAACGGCTTTTCCAAAGCTATGTGCAGTAACCAAGAAAGCATGTATGCCCCAAACGTTAGGTGGGGAATATACAAGGGCAGAAGCCACACGCTTATGAACAAGAAGGTGAAGTCGTTGAGTGGCCCCCAACGTAAGATGGGAAATAATGAAAGACCACGTACCTTACAGATGAATAGAAGAAGGCAAAGCCGGATCAAGGCTGGACTAGATGGTGTGCACAAGGAAACTCGAAGGTAGAACTAGGTCCAGGACAAAGACAACTACCCTTCTAATACAGAATGCTTGTGAACAACAAATCCTCCCGAGGCGCCGGAAACCAGTTTTCACCCAAGGACTTGTCCAAAGTACCACAATTGCGTGGTTTTCACTAGTGGACGACTTGTTTTCTCTTTTTCTTTTTCGATTTTTTTTTTTTTTTATGTTTTTATATTTTTTGTGATTTTTATGACTTTCTTGTGCCATGTTTAGGCATAAAACCTCTTAAGATGCATGGCATTCATGGGCTCCCGGAGCTCATCACCATTGGGGTGAGCCAACTTGTATGCCCCTATGCCATACTTGGCAACTATGACATAGGGTCCTAACCAAAGGTGTGGTCCAAACTTCCCTTTCTTTTCTCGCTCCGCTCGGTGTTGGCTGGTTCTCCTTCATAACTAAATCACCCACCTCAAACTGGCGAGGGATGATTCTCTTGTTATAGTTGTGGGAGATTATGTGTTGATATTCCTTCAGGTGATTAAGAGCGCGAATGCGCCTCTCATCCAGGAGCTCTAACTCAGCCAATCTTGCCACTCAATAATCTTCATCCTTATCCAAATAGTCCCGAAGAGAAATTCGCAGGGATGGGAGTTCAATCTCTAAAGGGATGATAGATTACATCTAGAATACTAGGGAATATGGTGTGGCACCTGTAGGAGTGTGAATTGATGTTCGGTAGGCCCAGAGGGCTGGGTGGATTTGTAGGTGCAGTTTCGACCGGTTTTACTAACCATCTTCTCCATTATCCTTACCAAAGTCTTGTTTGTTGCCTCGGCTTGTCCATTACTCGAGGGTAATATGGCGTGGACCATTTCAATCTGATTTGGAACCGTTGGTAAAGACCTTTCACAATTTTGTTCTTAAATGACTTCCCATTATCTCGTGACAATGGTCATTTGGGGATACCATATCGGCAAATAATATGATTCATGATGAATTTAGAAATATGTGCTCTTGTTACATAGGTTAAAGGGACAGCCTCCACCCATTTTGTAAAGTATTATGTAGCTGTGATGATATGTGTATGACCATCAGATGAGGTAGGAGTAAGCTTCCCTATTAGATCAAGTCCCCACGGAGAATGGCCACGGGGTAGTGATTGGTTGCATAGTTACGATGGAGCATGGATGAAATTTCCATACGTTTGGCAAAGCACACATTTTCTAACATAATTACAACAATCAGTTTCCATGGTGGGCCAATAGTAACCTACTCTTAACAGTTTCTTAGCCAAGACCATTCCATTTGTATGTGCTCCGCATACTCCTTCGTGTACTTCTTTAATTTCCTGGATTGACTCCGTCACATCCAGACAACATAACAGATTCCCATCGTAGCCACGACGATAAAGTGTACCTCCTAAAAGGGTGTAACAGGCTATCTGGTGAATCAGGCTTTACTTTTCAGAATGGGAGATATTGGGAGGGAAAGTATTGTCCTTAAGATAGGTGAAGATGGGTTCATACCACGGGGAATAGGGACCAACAACCTCACAAGCTAGGCAAGATTCGGTACGTCATACACGGGCTGGTGTAGATTTTCTATGAAAAATGGCATATCATTGTTCCCTGGTAGAATACGAAGCATAGATCCCACCGTTGCCATAGCATCGCCGATCATTGCTGCGCTCTTGGGATCTGCTCAAAGGTAATGCGCACAAAATACTCCTTGAGTTTCCACCAACTTCTTGTAAGGTATGAGCTTGTCATCCTTAAGCGTATACTCATCATTAACTTTGCTTGATGATTAGTGTGAATCACCTACAACCTTAACATGTTGAATATTCCACTTGATGGCTAGCTTCATCCCCTGCAATGAGTGCTTCATATTGCAGTAATGTTGTTCGTGCGAAAGGGAAGGCCAAAGCGGAAAGCCCGTGGTATAGGATCACCCGAAGAAGGAGTAATAAGGACCACTCCTGCACTGAACCATGAAACATAAAAGATCCATCAAAATGTATCACGCCATACGATGATTCTTCAATGTAGAGCAAAGATGCATCGGCGAGATCAGACTCAAAGGTTACGTGTGCTTTGAAAGGTGCTTTCCATTTGCTAGCTAGTTAGCAAGTACTTGTCCTTTAATTGATTTTTGATGGACAAATTCTATATCAAACTCACCGAGTAGAATGATCCAATTAGCCATTCTACTTGTGAGGGCGGGTTTGGACAACAAATACTTGAGCTTGGTCTTAGTATTTAGCGAGGTAATGGCGAAGTTTCGAAAGGTAAAAACAACGGCCAAGCAAGCCTTTTTCAATCGAGGATAATTATGTTCATAGGCGATGAGGGTGTGACTCGGATAGTACACTTTGCTTTCTCTTTATGGCTAAGGTCATATTGGGGGCGAGCAAGTGCACCAATAGCGTATTGCGTAGCGAGAAATATAGAGAAAAAGTGGTTCTCCGGAGTGGGAGGCATGAGGACAGTGGATTAGCCAGTCTTGTTTAAGCAAAGCAAAGGCTTGTTGTTGCTTGGGTCCCTTGATGAAAGCGATGTCCTTCTTAAGCAAATGAGTGAATGAGTGACATTTATCTGCAAGTTGGGAGATAAAGCGGTGAATGGCTTGAATTTTCCCTTACAAGCTACGCAGTTGCTTGATATTCTCAGGTGGAGGCATTTCTGTGATGGCAAACACTTTAGCATGGTCTACCTCAATACCTTGTCTTGACATGATGAAGCCTAATAGTTTCCCAGAGATAAAGACACCGAAGACACACTTCTTTGGATTTAGCCTGACTTTGTATTCACGCAGGCGTTCAAAGATACGCCGCAAAATGATAGGATGATCCTCTCTTGTTTTGGACTTTCCCAAGATGTCGTCTACGTAGTCTTCCATGATGTCATGAATCATATCGTGAAATATTCTTTTGTCATGGCCCATCGATAAGTTGCTCCCGCATTCTTAAGGCCAAATGGCATCACGATAATGTGAAGGTGCCCTAAGGAGTTGTGAAAGTTATTTTGTGTTGGTCTTCCTCAGCGATCTTAATTTGATTATAACCCGAAAATCCATCCATAAGTGACATTTCGTACCTGCAGTTGAGTCAACAATCATGTCGATGTTGGGCAACGAGAAAGTCATCTTTAGGGCAAGATTTATTGATGTCCCTAAAATGCAGCAAGTCGGATACCGATAGGTTTCTTCTGGATAGGAACAATGTTTGATATCCATTCAGAATAATCAATTGGCCTGATGAATCCTGCTGCAAGCAACCTTTCCAACTCTTCTTTAACTAACAAGGCCACTCTTGGGTGCATCTTTCAAGCTTCTGTTTGATAGGCTTAGCGTCTGCATGCACAACCAGGTTATGCATGACCAAAGTTGGATCTAAGCCGGGCATGTCTTTGTAAGACCATGCGAACACATCAATAAACTCTCGCAGTAGCATAGTGAACGTATTTTGTTCTCTGGCCGAGAGTGATGCTCCCAATTTTACTATCTTGGGATCTTCTTCGGTACCAATATTGACATCAATGGTTTCTTCAACTAACAATTTTGATAAATCCTCCATACGCGTAGGATCGGGAGGTAGGTTGAGATCTTCATCCAAGGATGTCTCTATGAGATTTTCATCCTTGGCGTGGTCACTTTGTTTGTCCTTTGATTTTATTATTTTTTTGTTAGCCAATGCCTCAAAGAGGTTTTCACTGTGTGACTTGGACTTTGATTTTTGCCGAGGCTTTTCTTTAGAACACTTGCCCTCGCTTTTCTTTAAATTTTGTTGACCACGAAGTTCACCTCCTCTTTGAAGTAGGCGCAGTGTCTAAGTCGATAAAGAAACCCTTCTTGTGATCTCTAATGGGAATTGTATTCCTTATGCCCATGAACTCTAGCCATAGCCTCATCGTTCTCGAATAAATCTAGTGGCACATGACGTTGTTGGTCCCATTCAACAAGGGAGGGTATCTGAGGTCAAGGGTTGGTTCGGTGGGGGGGGTGATGGTTAGGGCGGCTTTATTCATGAAAAGGTTCGTGGAGGACAGATCCTCATATTGGCTACAACAGAATCCGTATTGTTGTCTGAGATAATCGGAGCTATCCTCATGATCGAGAATAAGTCGCATCTTGATCATTGGGGTGTGCTCCATAAGGGTGAATCCCAATGCCATATCTTTCATTTTGAAATGTGGAAGAGGGACTGGTTCTCTTTGTCCTTGTTCATTCCTCCCACATCCTAGGCCTTTATAGCCCATGGAGTACATCATTCTGCTAGATTTTCATATTACGGGGTTTGATAACAAGATGGTGAGTGTCCTCGGGGACCCAAGTAGTAGGTGGATCAAGTAATTTTTCCTCGGCTACAAGCCTCCAAGTAGGAACGACCCGATAGTGTGTTCCTCTCTAAGTCTCCCCAAGCGGTAGTTGGCTCGACCTCTAGTCTTGGGCGACAAGGAGAGGTCGAGAAACCAAGAGCGCTTGTTGTACATTATACTCCCCACAGCCATATTCGAGTTTTCATCTCACATGAATTAAATGGAGATGTTGAAGTAGATGCCCCATGAGTGCAAGAACTAAGAGAATTTGAATCTACTCGAGATTCCATGGCCTCGAGAATGAAGAGGGACGGCTATATACGTGGAGGGACATGCGTATGTACCCTTTCGTGCAAAGCTATTAAGAGCTCTACTGATGAGCAAAGGGCTCGAGTCTCTGGTATTATTCTTTGTATGTCCCTCATGCTTCAGACTTGATGCATTGATGAAATGTTGATGGCAACTGCTTGCATGGCATGGATCCGTGGTCACTAGAAGCATATTATATGGAAGTTCTAAGTCTAAGATGTGAAACTTTGTCTGATGGCAAGTGGGGCCCACCTCCATGGGCAGCGTAATGGTGCCTGCTGACTCTCTTTCCACGTTGTCGTATGCGGTGATAGTGATGATATGGGACTCAAGATCCTCCTCTGTATGTCCCAATTATTTGACCAACTTAAGCTTGTAGATATTCAATCCGATCCATTGTCCACAAGCACCCGTTTGATTTTCTGCGGGGTGACAACTACTTCAATGTATAAGGGAAGATTATGTGTAGGATTCTCGGTAGGTACCTCCTATGGTTGAAAATGAGATGCTCACTTTGGGTGTAATATTTGCCACCGCGGCTTGAAGGTATGCGGGATCAACTTTAAAGGCACTCCAGACCCACGAAGAGTTTGATGCAAAATTTCCTTATGCACATTGGATATCTTGAGAAGATCTAAGATCGAAATCTTAGCAGTGTCTTCTCAAGTTGTTCTAAAAGGTTATATTTACCGTTTGTGGGGTCAACGAGAGAGGGTTACGGAATCACGAGGCGAGGCACGCCTTGTTACCTGTAAGTAGCGCAATCCTTTCCCTTGATCTGGATGGTATTGACACGATCAGCAGGAGCGAATACATCCGATAAGTGAATCGTAATGATTGTTATCTCTTTTGGTATACAAGTAATTCGTGGCTTTATAGGTTTGGGATGACTCTCCCGATCCGGTTTTTCCTTTTCCGACTTATCATGCTTGGGGAATGGTTCCTTATAAATCCCCATTTTCTCGTTAGGTGTTTGCATGTGGCTAGGGTTATCCACCTCTATCTCCCCGTTGTCAATGAGGTCTTGAATATAGTGGCGAAGTCGCAAACATTTGTCTATTTTATGACCTTTAACGCGATGCATTTCGCAGTATTCATGCTCCTTATACCATGAAGGTTTAGGAGCGTTGTCATCAAACGGTTGCGTTGTAGGATAGGTCATCATGTGGGCCGCATCCAACTGTTTTAGTATGACGGACAACGGCTCATTGAGGGAGGTGAATGTTCATCGCTTTGGTGGTGGTTGAATTGGGCCCTTGGTTAGTTTAAAAGGTTGATGTGGTTTGAAATTTGTTTGAACACGTTTGGAATCAGTGATTCCGTCTCCCACCACGTTTTTGTTTTTGTTAAAGATCTTCAACTTTTCAGCGGGTTTGACACTTTGGTTGTCTTTAGATTGGGTTTTGAGGGTGCCTTTGGCAATGAGAGCCTTTTCTATTTGAATCCCTTTCTCGATAACCTCCTCAAAGGTGTGGACACAATGCATTTGGAGGTGGAAAGTTATATCTGGGTTTAGATTAGGGACAAAAAATCTTGACCACCGCTTCTCAAGGAAAGCCTGAGGAGCGACTAGCTATCCCTCTCCATCGTTGGAGGAAGCTAGCGAAGGTCTCATTTGGGCGTTGTTTTGTGCGCGCATAAGTACGCCATGGTGACGTCACTCTCCACATGTTATATGAGAAATGACGACGAATCTTTCCGCCATTCTCCGCCGGTGAAAATTGATCCTCGTGGTAAGCGCGTAAACCATTCAATGCTTGACCTCCGAGACTCTTAGGAAAAAGTCGATGAGGTAATTATCACTATAAGACACCTCTTGACATGCCATGTAGAAATCTTTAACATGATCCCTTGGGTCTCCCTTTCCTTTGTATTTGTCGAACTTTGGCATATCAAATTTCTTTGGAAAGGGTTGAAGAGTCATTGTCTTGTCAAAAGGATAGGGGCATAGTTCTTTGTATTGGTATTTCCTAATACTCCTATATTGCTTTCTTATATGCTCGCAAGCGTTGCTTTCATTAATTGTACTTCTTGTGTGAGCAATTGTTCTTTAGTGGGAGAAGCGGGGATGTATACATGATGATACCCTGTGTCTTCTTCTCCTTGGTTTTCTCAATGGAGTTCGTGGATCCTAAACTTAGGCTTTGACTTTTGAACGTTCTTGTTTGTGTCTTTCTATACCTAGAAAGTAAGCAAAGCTAGTTGTCGGCTTAGGTTATTGAGTTGTTGTTGGATTGTGACTTGGTTTGTGTCTTCTTCTTCTAAAGGTTCTTCCTCTTCGTATTGTGGAGGTTCTTCCCCTGTCTCATGTTCTATCTTGTTTCTTCGTGGCACTTTGATGAGGGGTATTCTATGCCCTACCACTTTATCATTTTCTGCGTAAGAAGTGGAAGCATGCCCACCTGTTAAAATATCTTCCATATTGATAAGGGCGTTCTTCCATAGTAGTGCCATTTGTAGGTAATATTGGTTCATTTTCGGTGGGCAATTTGGCCCCTAATTCCATGACCCGTGCCAAAACTCTATCTTTATTTCTAAGGAGAAACTCATCTAGTAGAGTGGGGTCAAAATCAAAGTCCGTGTGTGGTGATTCTAATTTGTTTCCACTATGGTCGACCATTTCTTCTATTTCCTTTTCTATAGAAAATAGTGGTCTAGATCGTAATAGATAAATGGGTTTGAACCTTGTTTGTTAGAGGTTTCCCAAGCTTGCATCTGTTGTTCCTCATATGTTTGTTTCTTTAAACCTAGACATGTCTTGGGAGCCATGTGATTTCGTGATAAGTTTCACTAAGGTAAGTTGTAGATTTGTTCAAAATTCAATGACTACCCCTAAGTGAAACACAAGATGTATGTGTTAAGAGTAAATTAACGGTGTGAGAATACCTGATGTGATAGAATGATAAAGTCACCAATGAACAATCATTTGGTACCAAAACTTAATCAAATGAAGTACTTCTAGACTACGTTTCAAAGTAATTTGTGACGCTTGGATGATTAACAAGATGTCTCCACTTATGCGAAAGTTCAAAGGAATGAACAAGACTTAAGTAAATACATGAAGTTAAATGCGATCTCCCAATCAAGATATACGATGAGCAAGCTCAAGTCGATTAAGACCTATATCTCAAAAAGTGTCAATTACGATTTGTGAATGACAACAATATCACTGAATATGTTAACCCACTGCGAAAATGAAGTATTGATATCGAGTTGTTATTGATATAACATGCACATGAATGGTAGTGCACTAGCACCTTTTGAAATCAAGGTAATAATAAACCGAACAAAAATATGCTCAAAGTATAGCTAGGAATAGTTAAGAATGTGTGCGGCATGGCAAATACAATATAGGTATTTATGTCGAGTTTACAAGAAACAAGACGTAAATATCAAAATTGTAATGATACGAGACAAACAAGCTAACTCCTCATGGAAGTCCGTAGTAATGAACCACGCTAACTTCTGATGATGACCTTGATGTGGGTATCGAGATCACAATAGCTACAAATGATGTGAAAACGCCTCCACTCACTTTAGGCGTTTAACTAACTTGACCCAAACATGGATGGGCGTAAACGGACATAAAAGTGAGGGAAGCGATCGAATGGCAACACAAAGGTAATCACCTCTTTTGATCAACAAAGTGTCAAAAGAATATGAAGAAAATAAATCAAGAAAAATAACAAAAAAATGTTAGTCTCACTTTGGCGAGTTTCACCTCGCCTAAGGCAAGTAAAAACTAGGCGAAAGTAATCGTCACACATTTCTCAAAAAGAAGGTTCATGACTCAACACTATTTTAAAGTGGTCAAAGTGGGCTACGGCCAAAGTATATTCTCTAGGTGGTTCTCTGCCACTAGGTGTTACAAATTTGCTTACGGCGAGTGTGATTTACCCAAAAAAGTTTCAGCGACTAGTTTGGGAGTATCTCGGCTTTACTTTACCCCTTGAGAACAGAGAAGGGCAACTAGTGCATCTACGTGTACTTATCATTTAGGGTCGCCATGATGGACAACTTGTAATGCTATCTCACAAAGGAAGCAGTAGTCAAGTAGGTAGTGCGGAGCACTTCAGTTTCGTCCTGAGGTTCCCTCTTCACGTGGACTACTTTGGGGTTCCTGGAACCACCCCCATTGTTGTAGCTTAAGGCGTTATGCAAAGGGTTATGTTCAGATTGAGCGGAGAGGGACGTACCCTTTTAAACCTGCAATACTGATGTTTTGAATATGTTGTTCTTTTGATCTTGTTTAATTAGGTGTGGTTTGATTGAACACCTTTTGCGACCAATATAACTTATTTGTATTAGTATTTTTGATTTCGTTTTGATTCCTCCTTTCTTTGACAAGCGTTTTAGGTCACTGCACTTAAGCGTTAGTAGTTCTCCAAGAAAATCATATTATTTAAAAGAGGATTAAGAGTTGCTTTTGATTCTCAAGATCATCGAGGATGCAGAGAGAAGAGCATACACAACAAATAATTTAACTAAAAAGTAAAGAAAATCTTTTAAATCAATGAATGAACCATACAAAATTCTTGATAAATATTCATTCCTTTAAACCAAAAGTGAAAGATGAAGTTTCTAATTTACCAAATGTTATAAAATGAAGACTAAAGTTGCTTTTGATTCTCAAGATCACCCTAAGGTGCAAGAGAAGAGCATACATAAACTTTATCCCAACTATATAGAAATGGAAAACTTCAAATCAAAGGACCATTGAAAAATGCTTTGTAAAAAGGTTCATTCCTTAAGCAAAATGAATAATCAAGTTTCCAAGTTTAATCCCAATGTTAACAAGATAGAGATCAAAGTTGTTTTTATTCGAAGATCATAAAAAGGTGCAAGAGAAGAGCATACACACGCTTTGGTCTAAATCGAATAAGCATGGAAATCTGACATTCATCAAAACATTAGACATGTTAGAAAATCACCTGAGTTTTAAAATAATAGAAAAACACTGAAACTTTTGTAAGTATAAATCCCAAATTTATGTTTTCATTGCATAGTTAACTTCAATACCTTTCAACTCAAAACAAATGGAGTCATTTCAAGTTCGGGAGCAAAAGTTATGGCCTTCGGAAGATGGGTTACGCATATGCTCTTATGCTTTCGTAGGTGTGCACTTGACATGCACTCAAAATGCTCAAAAAAAAAACGTCCCTTAATCTGAAAATGGGAAAAAATTTCCAACCCAAATTCAATTTGACAACAACCCATCACATTAATATATGAATAGAAGACTCGATGATATCAAACATTAACATACATGCTCGATAATTTAAGATTTTCAAGAAATTGACAAAACTAGCATGTAGAATGATGAAAAAGTAAGCTCTAAAAATGAAAACATGATGAAATCTTGAAATTTTCTCACCAAGATTTAAATTTTGACAGCAACCCACTACATTAATATGTAAATAGAAGACTCAAGCATTTTATCAACACTAACCTATATGCTCAAGAATTGAAAATTTTTTGAAATTGACAAAATTAGCATGTAAAATGATGAAAAAGTAAGCTCTAAAAATGAAAACATGATGAAATCTTGAAATTTTCTCACCAAGATTAAATTTTGACAATGAACCCACCACATTAATATGTAAATAGAAGACTCGGCACTATCAAACACTAACCTACATGCTCAAGAATTGAAAATTTTCAAGAAATTGACAAAACTAGCATGTAAAATGTTAAAAAAATAAGCTCTAAAAATGAAAACATGGAGAAATCTTGAAATTTTCCCTCGATTCCAATTTTGTGATACTTCACCTCCTTCCTTACCTCTGAAAGACCCAACACATGCAAACTCAACAAAACATGTTAAGAAAAACAAGTTAGATCAATATGTGTAAAGAGGGTTAGTAACAAAAATAAAACTTAACTTCTGAAAACTTGAAATTAAGTCAAAAACAATGGAGTATGTCCCACAGGCGTGCAAATGTGTGCATGTATACTTTGCTTAATGCTAAATCAAATGAAAAAAGAACTACCACCTAAAATAGTTCTACTGATTTAGCTAAAACAAAGCATAAACATCATCATGATAAGAATTAAACAAGGGTTAGATCTTTAGCATTCATCAATCAAACTTTGAAACTAATGATGTTAAATATCTAAACTCCTCTATTCTCTAACAAAAATAAATGAATGGACCTAAGTAAGCTCCATAAGCTATCAAAATAGTTGTCATTAATGTTCGAGAACCTAGGAATGGGGGCTAATCAAAGTTGGGCTCTGAAGACCCTTTTGACACCTCATGTATGACCCAAACACTTTAAAAAAAGCTTAACTCTTCAAGATGATGAACTCTCAAAAGGGCAAGGTGCAAGCTCTTAGTCACTTTGTTATATACTTTGCATTTCTCTCTTAGAAAGTTTAGGTGTAAGTAAAAGGTGGGTGGAGGGCTCTTTATATAGCACTAAAGGATAAAGGATTCAACACATTCTCATGAATGTGGGATAAAGATAAAACATGATTAGGAATGGATAAGGTTGCTTTATTAAAGGTAACCTTACTTTAAAAGGGTTTAATACATGTTTAGCAAGTCATGGGAGTTGGGGGTATTTTAATTAATCAAAGGTGATTAATTAATAGGTAGGTGTAAGAAACTTATAGAAGCCAATTAGAGGAATATTAGTGCGATTTAGGCTATTATAAGGGATTAAATCAATTAAATATTATTTTATTGGTTAAATGGAAGGGAAAGCTAATTAATTAATAATAATTAATTAGTCTACAGGTAGAAGGGGTGATTTATTAACCGGAAGGTCATTAATTAGGGTATTTGTTAGATAGGCATGACTTAATTAATTAGCTTAGTGTAATTAATTAATGATGATATGAGGGAAAATGAGTGCTTTTGACGATATGTCGTTGATTTGTGAGAAAGGAGATAATTAGCACAATTTAAGTATTTAAATTGCTTGGGCGTAATTATAGGTGTCTGGGATTACTCTTTTGTCATTACTGCCAAACATTCTCTTGTCGGACCATGCAGGGGTTCATTTCGAGAGACCTCTTGGAAATTAGAGGTGGAAAATACCTATGCAAATATCCCGAACTAGTTTCATGAGAAGGCAAATTTTTCGGGGTTGTATGAAATTTTTTTCCTAATTTTTAAGTGGTGTGATAGAAGACTATAGACACGAGACAAGATATTTTTGTCAGCGACAATAACAACTTATTTTCACATGACAATAATTTTGTTCTCGTATGACAAAAATCTTCTATCGCACGTCTGCAGCCTCCACCCTCTAGTCACACATCAAAAAACTCTTCATGTCGCGTGTCAAACAAAATATCCATGTCATGTGTCAAAAAAACTCTGCTCGTGGGTATACATCCTCCTCCCTCCTATCATGCATCAACAAAATCTTTGTCACACATCTCACAGCCTCCACCCTCATGTCGCATTTTACTATATTTGATAATGCATATGCCCTAGGTGGTATGAGTGAGCTAGTAGTGTTCGAGCACAGTGAATAATCTAGGATTATATAGGGGATAGTTTGAGGGTAGGAAAAACCGACCCTTAAAAAATCAAAATTCAGTAATTTTTAGGTGAAGCAGGTCAACACCGCTCGAAAAAAATTCACCTTTTCAAAAATTTCAAAAATGGAATATTCGTCATTTTCCAATATTCACCACTAAAATTATCCCCGATCACACCTATCTCTTTCACGGTTATGTGGAGTGGGGCCACTCTCAAAGTGCCAAATACATCATTTTATTTGATTTTTCTGTTGAGTCACCCGAGGTTTTGTCTATTATAGCGGTCTGGAATATGGTGCCACATCCACCACTTGCCGCCATTTGGATATCTTCATGGAATGAAGTGATTCAACGAATGGCTAAATTTCTTCGCCATTTTGGAAAACAGGTGGCCCAAGTCCGGAAGCAAGTTGATGTGGCACTTCAATAGGAATTTCAAAGGACAACATTGTTGTTATAATCCAACCCTTTGATGTTCCTACCCGAGTTTGGTCAAGGCGGTGAAAGAAGCGATAACCGGTCATGTATGACCGAGAACATATATGTTAATCAAACACCATGATCAATAAGATGAAAGTGATTTGCCAAAATAGCTTTACATAAAACCTTTGTAAACAAATCAAAGCGAATATCATATATTATTATGGAACTCAATGTAATACATTAAGAATGGACCTTGCTTAAATAAGCGAGGAATAACAATCTAAGAACTAGTCAAGGTCGTACATCAATCCATAAATCAAGGAAATAACTAGTCATCAAAGAACTAGTCAAGACCATAGATTTAGGAGAGAATTGAACATCAAAGGATATAGTCGATACCACATATCAAGGAAAGAACAAGTCAATACCATAGATCAAGGAAAGAACTATACCTAACAACTAGATAATATCCCTTAATATCTAAATAAGATAAAAGAAATATCCACACACATAAGTGGGTGAGGATAAATCTGATAAAGCTAAGTAAAGTACCTAGGTGAACATGAGCTAAGGTAAATACCTACTCTAACAGTAGCTCGGACATCAAATGAAGATTATTAAGCATCACAATGCTAAGGTGGTGCAGTCCGTCTTGAATTCATTTGTTGAAAATTGGTGATCGAGAATCAAAGAGCTTCTTCAAATTCCTTAGATCCAGGCATGTTAAGGAGAAAATTAAGGCTATTCAGTTGGCTCATTCTCGGGTTACCACTCTCAGAGATATCTTGGCCTTTTTGGATCATTATACCTTGGTTTTTATGTCCAGGAGCCTTCAAAAAAGTAAAGCAACCTTACAACAATGCATTGAGGTGGTCCCATGTAAGTTGAGTCAATAAGACAGGAAGCACTGTGATGCTTCTCTCTCTATTGAAGAACTTCATAATGCCCTCAATTGTCTTGTTGATGATAAATATCTAGGATTAGATGGTTTCCCTTGCGAATTTTACAAAGTTGTTTGGCCCTTTATTTGCCATGATTTGTTGAAGGTGTATCAGGAGGCTTTACAAAACTAGTCCTTGGGTGATGTTATTAACAAAGGAAATATTAAATTCATTCCTAAAGCTGGGAACCTAGAGGTCATCACTAATTGGAGACCTATCACCCTTCTCAATGTTTCTTATAATATTTTGGCTAAATCTCTTACCTTACGTATTGCTCCCTTGCTTCCTAAGATTGTGCGACCTGAGCAATCTAGTTTTGTCAAAGGTCACTATATTCTAGATAATCTTATTGCAGTACTGGGAAGGCATGGAATGGGCCCAAACTTCTCTATAAAGGGTGATTGTTTTGAAAATTGATTTTGAGAAGGCTTATGACTGTATTGAGTGGCCTTTCATCCTCGTTATGCTTCGTGTGATTGGTTTTGGCAATTCTTTTATTAATGTGGTGTAGACTCTTTTTGTTGATGCTTCTTCTTGTCTTACTATTAATGGTTAGCAGTCATATGTTATTGGGTTGTATCATTCCATATGACAGGGGTGTCCTCTTGCTCCTACCATTTTTTTCTAGCCATTGATGCGCTTGGTTATCTTATTTCCAACATAGCGAGTAAGGGTGTATTCGAGGATTTAAATTACATATCACAAGACCTAGCTCATCAATGGTCACTTTGTCGATGATTATTTTCTCACTCTAGCTGAATCGAAACATAATATCTAGGAGAATTTCTCTTGTCTCAAAACTTTTGCAAAGCCTTGGGGTCTAATGTTCAACTTGCTAAATATTTGGGTTTCTCCCAAAGACCATGGCTCATGCCGGATTGGTTGGCGAATTACCCATGGAAGTGGATTCAGTGAGGAGAAAGATTTCAATTTTTGGGGATCCCCTTTTCTTTTGAAAATGAATCCTCCACTCTGTGGCAGTTTGTGATTGATTAGGTTGAGCAGAAAGTGCAGAAGTGGGTCTCTAGACCTTTGTTGCTAGCTAGGAAATTCCAAGTTTGCACTAAAATTTTGGCAACGACTCAGGTTTACTATGCAACATGTTGGTGTCCTTCTCGGGATTCCTTTGACAAATTGGACAAACTCTTAAGGGATTTTATTTGGTTGAGTTATAAATAAGAAGGCTTTCACAGAGTGGCTTGGGAGGTTTGCACACTTCCAAGGGATCAGGGTGGTATGGGTGTCATTGATTTTTGTAGGAAAAGTATATCCCTTCTTGTTAAACGAGTTACTTATTGTATTCACAAACCATGACGCCTAACAAATTATCTTAAGACATTGTATTTCTTCAGGTTCTCCTTATGGTAAAAAATGTTGGAAGAACATTGGCTTTCATACCTTAATAATTACCAGAGTGCTTAGGTTAAAATACCTAGAAATTTTGTGGTGAAAAGCATCTAGAAGGCCTTCGATGCCATGAAACATATGATGTGTCGGGTTGGTGATGGCTTTAGATTTGGTCTCTCCTTCAATGATCATAATATATGGTGGTCGCCTATTTTTTAGATAACTTGTCATTGATGTAATTTTCGGACATTAAAGGTGACACTATCTCGAAGGGCATTTTTACCATAAGGGATTTGGTCTCCAAAAATATTGGATTTTGTGGCCCGAGCTAAAAGCAGAAATTCCAGTTAGCCAATTCGGACTTGCTTTTTATCCTAAGAATTCAATCTCTTATGTCGGATGTCATGTTGCACAATTTTGGGCTTGACCACTTCTTGCCAAGTGGAAAGATTGGAGATGGAATGTGGATATTCCCTTATTGAAATATGATTCTAGAGTCATTTATTCTTTGCTTTCTCCTATTTCACACCTCTGGATAATCTTAAATATAGATGGAACTTGCACTCTGTTAGTGTGAGTTATCCTACGTGTGTTCCTCTCATGTTGGAGGGTCATCTCACATGGGTTAGGTTTAGGGTTAGGTTTAGGGTTTCATATGTGTCATGCACTAGGGTTACTCAACACCCTATATGTACCCATTTTCTATTCATTTATGAGCATGCCAAGACACTCCACTGTCTTTCCTCTATGCAAGCTTTGTTTCTGTTGAGCAAGTTCTTCCATTATTGATCAATTTTTTCCTTACTATCGTTGGAGCTTTCACGATTCGTTGGAGTGCAACTACTTCGTGGTGCCTCATTTCCGATTCGATTCTCGCAAACTCTTTTCATGGTATCAGAGCTGAGATCGGGTAAACGTGCACTCGATTTATTTTTGTTGCTATTACTCTTACTTGGTTTCATTATTTTACTCTGCATGCAAGTCTTTTGATCACCATTTTTCGGAAATTATTTTGCTAATATCTCTAACAAGTTTTCTTAGAAAGTTTTTGTGTTTTTTTCTTGTGCATATGTTATGCGTGGTTGCAGGATCCTTGAGTTCTTCAGTCGTGGTTGCTACTCAACGAACTGCTGTCCCTCTGGCATTTTTTTTAGCTTCCCAGGCGTTTTTAATCACATTTGCCACGTTTTTTGGTGTGGGCAAGCTAAAACGTGGCTGCTCAGGTGTTTTTGGACTCTCCAAGGCATTTTTGATTGCACAGTTATTTTTTAATCATTAGCCACGTTTTTTTGATTACACAGGCATTTTTTAATCATTAGCCACATTTTTTTGTCTGCAGGGCGTTTTTTAATCATTTGCCACTTTTTTTGCTTCACAGGAGGTTGTAAAAATCATCATTGCCTCATTTTTTTGCTTCACAGGGTTGTAAAAATCATTTGCCACGTTTTTTTGGCTCTTTAAAACAAAACGGCTGGCGAAGCAAAACGGCTGTACACTCTCTTGACACGGCGACGCAACATTTCTCTGTGTTTTTTTACCCTTGGCGTGGCCAAGCATCATTTCCCCTATTTGTTATTTATCCTCGGTGCGGCTTTGTTCCCTTGTTTTTTGGTGTAGGCAACATAAAACGTGACTATTCATTCACTGCTTTCCATGTCTTGGCGCTATACACTTACACCGGTCGGTTTTGGTAAGTTTCATTCCTTTCTTTTTTTTAAAAAAACTTACTCAATCTCTGCTTTTTTATAAAAATGAGCCGTGTAAGTATACATGCTAAGTTTTTTTACAATCACACTTCTTTTTAGTAAGTTTTTAAAAACATTTCTAACTCTGACAAGTTTCTTAATTAGAAACATTTATCTTTTAAAAAAATCTTCATCTAAATCTTCATTAGATTAGATCTAATTAGTTTTAAATTAGATCTAATTTTTATTTAATTTCACATTATTTAAAAAATATATTTCCTTGGCATTATAATTTGGTCTTTGGATTGTTGTATTTCTAACCTTCTGTCGAGTGCCGAAGACGAAGGGTGAGGTCCGAGATTGGCAGGTGGCTAATTCCCCCTCGCAATACAAACAAACCCTATCTCAAATTCCATGCCATTTCCAATGAGCATACATACGACACCCTTTGCATGTGTTTAGGGCACTTTTTAATCCGTTTGCAAGCTTATTGGCTTTTTCTCATCAAATTACGGGAATTGGTTTTTGCTATAACTTTTGACTCGTTGCTCAGTTTTGAGCACTTCTTTAGTCAAAGTTGTATGTTTTTTCACACTCTAGATGATGGGATCATTAGCTTTGTAAATGCACTAATTTTATAAAGTGCCGCATTCTGGGGGGGTGTCTTTGTTTTGCTTAATTCAGCTCATTCTTTTGAGCTTTGTTCTATTCCTTTTTTTCATGGACTTGTGAGCACGTCCGCCATAGTTTTACGACAAAGGGATTCTTTCGTGTGACGTGAGACACTTTTTCTCACCACCAGGGTTGGCTTTCGCCTCCTTTCTATTTTTTGCTTGTGCTTGTTTACAATGTTCCTCTTTGTTGCGCTCCACGAAACATTGTTGTGGTCTCCTCTCTTGCGCATTATTACACTAATTGCAAGACGAGTTACCAAGTGTTTCAAACCGCACACACGGACCCGATTGTAATCAACGCACTCAACTATAAAGTGCCGAAAGCAGGGGGTTGTTATTGTCCTGGGTGTTGTATTACATGCAGATGCATTATCGGCCGAGTCCGACGTCTTGCATTTGTGCATCTTGCACTTTTTGATTCCACATCATGGAAGGTACTCTTTCCATACTTGAGCATCGTAGGATCACCTTATAGCCTCTGCCCAATTCTTAGTGGGAGAGAGAACTATTCAGCTTGGCGTGCTTCTATGGAACATTACTTCGCCTGCAAGGGTCTTTCTCACTTCTTGCTTGGGCCAGTTCCTGCACCCACTGATCATCATCATCTTAATGATTTTCTCAACAATTGTGACCGTGTTTTTGGTCACATGATGATGCATGTCTCTACATCTCAATGGGTTCACGTGGCGAGACTGAGATCCCCCACCACGTGCGGAGCATTCTTCGGTCCCTCATGGAGACCCTTCACATCTGCCATTGTTGTTGCTGGTGCTAATTCGATTGTCTTCTCTATTTTTTCGTGTGATGACAGTTCCACTGACACCGACTCACTTGGTTCTACTTCTGATAACGAGGATTGTGCACCCAGCTCTGATGTCGAGAGTACTACAGAGGACTCTTCTCCTCCCTCTCACTATTCCAGAGAGTGTTGACACATCCTACATCTCATCAGATATTGAGCAGTCTCTTATACAATATCATACAGTCATCACACCCGCCTCTTTTCCACCTTCAGTGTTTGAGGCCCATTTCACTCCTCAACCTTCCTTGGATGACTCATACATATCTGACATCGCTCTTCTGTTTGTTGAGCCCCCTCATTGGGATGAGTATCTGCCTGACCTTAGTCGTCTTTTCGCAGAGCACACTTGTGATGTACTACAGGTTCCTCATCCATCTACAGGTATTTCAGAGGAGTTCATCATCTCCATTGTTGGGAGTGCCCCTTCTGGGACTCTTGCCACTTCCACTTTACCAGGAGACTTTCATTAATCCACCTTTGTTTGTGGATCCATTTTTTGTCGTGGGGGATGTTTTATTGCCTTCACATCAGTTGGAAATCCTTTCTACAGGTGTTCACCCTTCATACTCTGATAGTTCTGCACTCATGACATTACCCTTAGCTCCTTTGCACTCGCTTGCTAGACCTATGTCACACTTTCGTGGACCAGACTCAGAGTTCTTCATGCTTCCGCCTTAGTTTTTCTTCGTGGGTGGGCAGATTTCAGCACATATTTTCTATTCTTCCTAAGGAAGACACATGGTACGGTGTAGATGGCTTTTCTTGATCAGAGGCGAGAGGATCTCATCATCGACATTCTTCTGGGAGACTTCTTAGAGTTGCAGAGTTCAGATCCATCCATGGCATCTTCCGCATCCATCTCATCTCCCTCATCTTCTCTCTTTTTCATCTTTCGAGAGATTGTTTCTTTTGTACATGGGACTCCTCATCGGGCTTTATCGGGACCCATTTTCTTCTTCTTCTCTAGGAAGATTGTTTTTGTAAATGGGCACCTTATCGGGCCTTTAGTTGTTAGGCCCCATTGACACATCTTTCTTAGTTTTTAGGAGTGTATTCCTCTTCCGTCGACTCATCACTGCCCTTTTACCCAGCTTCAATGAAGGGGGTGTTAGAGTGAGTTATTATATGTGTCCTCCTCTCATGTTGGAGGGTCATCTCACATGGGTTAGGTTTAGGGTTAGGTTTAGGGTTTCATATGTGTCATGCACTAGGGTTACTCAGAACCCTATATGTACCCCTTTTCTATTCATTTATGAGCATGCCAAGACACTCTGTTGTCTTTCCTCTATGCAAGCTTTGTTTCTATTGAGCAAGTTCATCCATTCTTCGATCAATTTTTTCTTGCTATCGCTAGAGCTTTCACAATTTCGTTGGAGTGCAACTACTTCGTGGTGCCTCATTTCCGATTCGATTCTCACAAACTCTTATGTCGGATGTCATGTTGCACAATTTTGGGCTTCAACCACCTCTTGCTAGTGGAAATATTGGAGATGGAATGTGGATATTCCCTTCTTGAAATATGATTCTAGAGTCATCTATTCTTTGATTTCTCCTATTTCACATGCTCGGGATAATCTTGAATCCGAGATGGAACTTGCACTCCTCCCCGTCCACCTAGCTTCAATGTCTCCATCGGGCATGTAATCCTCTATTTGATGTTATCTAATCCTCTATTAGATAACTTTTCGTTGATGTAATTTTGAGACATTAAGGTTTGTGAGGCTATCTCGAAGGGCATTTTTACCATAAGGGATTTGGTCTCCAACAAATATTGGATTTTGTGGCCCAAGCTAAAAGCAGAAATTCCAGTTAGCCAATTGAGTTGCTTTCTATCCTAAGAATTCAATCTCTTATGCCAGATGTCATGTTGCACAATTTTGGGCTTCAACCACCTCTTGCCAGGTGGAAAGATTGGAGATGGAATGTGAATATTCCCTTCTTGAAATATGATTCTAGAGTCATCTATTCTTTGATTTCTCCTATTTCACATTACGGATAATATTGAATCCAGATGGAACTTGCACTCCTCCCCTCCACCTGGCTTCGATGTCTCCATCGGGCATGTAATCCTCTATTTGATCCCAAGTTGAATTTTTTTCTCTGGTGCCTGATTTACCAAGGCCTTCCATTGGGGAGCGGTTAAGCCACATCCACATTCCTAACCACAAATTCCATTATTGTGGTTACCCAGAGTCTTTCAAACATGTTTTCTAGTTTTTCCCCCATGTTTAAAGTGCTTGGCATTGGATTCATTTTCTTTTCCAACCTTATTACACTGAATTTTTTATTGGAAAATTGCCTTTTTGTGGATTATGCTAACGACCTTCTTACATTGCTTCTCTTTGGCATTTTTTTTATTTTTTTATTCTCTTCCAGCTTTGGAAAGCTAGGAATAATGCTTTGTTTCAGCAAACTCACTATGGAGATATCTATTAATGAAAAGGTGGCAATTTTTTTTGTGTGCTTGCATATCCAGGCCAAGCTCAGAAAGTGGTGCTGGAATTTTCTCATCTCCAACAGTTGCTTGATCATTGGGGCAGTGCACCTTGTACCATGAGTCGGGTCCCCTCAGATGATGATCAAAGCATCCTCCACCTCCACCGCCACCACCTAAACACCATGGTTGTTCACGTAGCCACTCTAGGAGTGATCGACCTTCTCCACCACCGGCTCACACCACGGCCCTTCTTCCTCTGGGCATGGTTGGGTCCCTCCCGATCATGTTAAAGTGGTTTCTAGTTATTTGAATTGGGGGTCTGCCTGGGGAGATTCTCGGTTTAGCGGAGTCTCCTCACTTTGGTTGGGGAATCATGGTTCCACTTAGTGTTTAGATGTCAAACCAGGATGACTAGATGATCAGCCCCCCTTCTGATGAGCCTCACACACTTGGATTCTTTCCGCCAAGGGATGATTTTCCTCTGCCTCCAGGTGCTACTGCTCTGTGTGCCTAATGGTGCCCTGATATAGTTTTCTTGGTTTGCCCTCGTGGCCATGTCATGTTGCCTTTATGGAATTTTTTGGTTACCTATGTAGCATTTTTTGTTTTTCCTTTGGGCTTTTTATCTTTTGAGGTTGTGTTCTCGTCGGCCACCCCCTTACTATGTAACACTTTATATTATTTTTTATAATATAATGGTGGTTCAAATAGTAAATTTATAATGGGACAAGTTATAGCCTATGGTTAAGGTGTATTTTCATGTCCCCTTTGTCCCTTTTACAAAGGGACAAATGGGACATGAAAATGCACCCAACCACCCACAGCCCCCAAGTCACCAATGAGACCAAGAACTTGCCCATTAGCCCCTGTTGACCAGTTTGACTTATGCACCCACCTAACCATGCATGCCCGCCACATGTCCTCACCAGAATGAAGGGCAATTTCATGAACCCTTTTTCCTTTTTACAAAGAGATGAAAGGGACACAAAAATGTGCCCTCCCCCCTTATTTCCACGTGGTTTTTCATATGACCAGTCTCAGCTCTTGTGAGGAGAAGGTAGTCAAAATAGGTACTTGATCTTCATCGAACAATTGTGGGAGCTCCATAAGGAGTTAGGAGGAAAAAAATAATCTTCAGAAATTTGAGAAGATCCTCTACGTGATGGAACATTTATATTTTTCATCTACGTGATGGAACATTTATATTTTTCAAAAAACTCTATGTGCTTCCTAGTTAAGTTCATTTTTAGCAGGCACACTCGATGATTCCAAGGAAGGATGCCATTTTGGAAGATTTTTAATAAAAATCAAAAGATTAGACCCATTGCTACCATTTTACCATGATTGGATGAAGAGAAAACAAGAAAAAACATGGATTTTTGAAGGCTCTAGGATTTTTTCTTTGCCAGAATGACTTTGTAACCCATGAAGTGAAAAATATTTGTAGCTTAAAGAAGCGATGCGAATCAACATGGTATTTTTGTGATCATCCACATTTTTAGATGTCATTAGAGTCCAATTGGAATATTTTGCAAACATGCCTCATATTTTTTGCAGTGAAGAAACCCTAGTTTTATGCGGAAAAATATTGAAATTTCAAATCTCTCAAACTAGTGATTGGGTGAAGCTAAAATTTCAAAGGAGTGATATGGGGAAAAACCCATATCAGAAAATTTCATTCCATTGTAAACCAAGCACCATCGACCCACTTTATAAAAATAGTAAGCCTTCCTACTGGGATTTGGTTAGTTTTGGCAAGTTGACACCAGAAGCAATATCGATGAAGATAATTTATATAGGGGTAGATATACAAGAAAATATAATTAGTACATATCATTTTGGTCAAAAATCATTACTTACTAAAAATAGTAAGTTGTCCTATAGGAACTTACTATTAATAGTAAGTCATTCCAAAAGTATTTTTCACATAAGGAGTGCATAGAGGGGTAACCATTCAAGTCAACATCATCAGTTGGGGACCAGTGAGGAAAAATCTTGACACTTGTTGAAAATAGTTTCCCTTTCCAAATATAGTAAGTGTTAAGGAATCATGAAATTCAAGTTCAAAGAGATAATACTATTGTGGGCCTTCTCATTAGAATATGTGAAGGAATAGGTAACAATGTGGCCATGTTGTAAAATTCATAGCGGGGTTGGTTTTAAACTCCAATCTCTTGAGAATAGGTCTTCCTGTGGTGTTAGTAAACACTCGGCTCAAGGTTATCATGCATCTTTCAAAGGAGGTGTCTAGTAGTTTAAAGCATTCAAGGATACAAAGTTTATTACATTGGGCGTTTCACTTGATCATCCGGCAAACATCAATGAACTTCATCTGTGACAACTTCTTTAACATGATCCTTATTTCTCTCTTTCTTCTCTCTCTTCTTCCTCCCCCAAATTTCTCTCTTGATGTTATAATTCTTCATTGGGGGTGCACTTTAAAAATGTCCTTAATGAAATTAAAAAGCAACTTTATGTTTCTAATCTAAAATTCACCTTTATGTTATAAAAAGGGACTTAATATTTTCTTAGGAAGTTGGAAAGTTTTAAGTTGTAGGAGGACATATGAAAGTTCATTGGGGGTAGACAAAAAAATTTATCACCAAATAAAAGCACCCTCCGATTTGCACAAGTGTGTATGCTTGAGCTCATAGTGTGTTTGGGTAACATGGGTACTATCTCCAAGTTATGGGACTTGTTACTTGAGATAGACCTCCAGAGAAGGTTGGTTCCTCTTCCTACTCCTAGTGCAAGCTAACTCTCACGAAAGCAACTACGACTACCTCTATCCTATAATTTCAAGGGACTATGGAGAGAGAGAGAGAGAGAGAGAGAGCATGAAAGTGAATGAAAACTACACTACATAGGTGATGCACCAAAAGAAGGGTATGAGAATAACTCCCCAATGTGTGAAAATGGAAGCAAAATGTAGATTAGAAAGGGTGATAACAGTTCTCTACATTCTAACAACAACATTCACAACAACATTTCCATGAAAACACAATGATAATGAATACCTCCAAGAGCATAGAATAGACACAATACACCTACAATAATATTGAAGAGGCAAGAAGAATGCAAATAAACACAACAATGGAAGTTACATACACAAACTTGCATCTATTGCTTCATGGGTATGCATAGTTAAAAATCTTACAAATGAAAGGCATGGATCACCATGAAAATATTCCACTATAAAGGCCTACATCACATTGGTTTCACAAAACCACAATGGAAAATTTTGCTAAAAAAATTATCCTCCTCTTGCAAATGAGAGAAATCCCTAATTTATAGAAAAATGAGAGAGAGAGAGAGAGAGAGAGTTTGCTTGCAATCTCGGATTTTACTTTCCACTTAAATGCAAAGTACCAAAATTGTTTGGAAAACATGATTTGTGACCTGAAATAGCCCTCCCATATTGTCCCATAACTTGCATCAAGTAGATAAATGGCCATCCATGCCCATTAATTGCTCTTTCAACTACTCTCCAACAATCAAACTGAACCAGGCTCGTTTTCCTTAAAATTCACCTTAAATCTTCATCAATTTTGTATTTCTCAATTTATTTTTTAAGGTCTCTGAATCACGATTCCAAATAGACCAATTTTGTGAAAATTTGTTGAGGGATGCAAAATTTATGATCATATGAGTGATTTGGAACTCTTTTGGCTTGTCAAGCATTTTTTCATTGTTATGGGATCGAGAATTAAAATCTTGGTTGGAAAAAGACAATTTAATTATTTTTTTTCTTTACCAATTTTTCTACGTATCTTTAAAATGATCTTGCATTTAAAATTATGTGCGCCATCATTAGTTTTGTCACTTTTATTAAAAATTGGGGAAGGAATTTATGTTTCAATGTTTTAATATCTTATCACCTTTCAGTAGAGCTAGCTCTGTCTTTCGACTTTCCTTATACGGAAATTTCCTTGTCATGTTTCCATCTCTCGACCCCTTACATACCTATGTTGAGTCACCCCTTATACCTCCCATCCATGTTCGATCTATCCTTTGCACTTTCCACTTAGCATCACTTGTATCTCAAACGTCGAACCAACTCCTTTCATCATTCGACATGCTATCTCCGACGTGCCGATTTTTTTTATACTCCACCGACCGCCATTTTTATAGATCCCAATATATTGTGGTCCGAATTGACCCGATCCACCCACATGCATGGGCCTCTAACCTCCGTCGCATCCACATGAGCTCGCCGTACCATTGTCGACTGTCGAAGCCATTGACCAAGTTGATGCCCGCAATGTATGGAGTGCGGTGAATACAACTCCCAAAGTGTATGCAATTCTTAACTTTCCTTAAGCCGGTTGGAAAATTTTCACCCGCCATCTCCACACTACACCGTCACGGACATTTTTTTTTCTTTGTGCGCACAAATGGCCCAATTCACTTTTGGGCTCCTGGGCCACTAGCTTCCACCTTTATCACATGTGTTGAGTGCGTAGAACTTGGATTTTCAATGCACTCGTGCCTTGAGTGTTTAGGTCACTTGGGCCGTGGAATGCCGCATTTTCCACAAAACCCACCATGAACCCGGCCTAGGGACTCATCGATCCATGTCGTCCACCCATCAATTTTCAGCTCATTATGATTCACTTGTTAAGTTCACACAAGCTCCCACGACTTGTTTGCCACGACTTCATACCCCACCGAGCTCACTTGGATCTTTCTTCTACGTGAACCATCATCAACGTAACCTAATCTTGGTAAGACTTTTAATGACTTAGTTTTAGTGCTACATTGGACTCACCAATTCCTAGCTTAATGCATAAATTTCCATCATTGAACCAGAACTTTATCCCCACAGAAATAGCTTGACCCATGTCCTTACTTATCTTGATGCTTACACAAGTTCTCTACCATGTCTTGAGGTCAAATTAGCTTTCCATTATGCGTGACTCACCTTTTTAATAGATCATTCCCATTGCACTACACCTACGTTTAAAGGATGGCTCGCCAAGATTTTTAGCAATTCACTCCCCATTCTAACTTGGTATTCCCGTAGGGCTAGGCTCAATGCTTGCTTGAAAACTTGGGGCCATATGGGTTTTCCAACATAGTTGGCTTAATGGGCTTCCCGAAATCTCTCTCAACTCAATATAGCTTGATGAATGGAGACCGGGTTTCACCTCGTTTGAAAATATTTTTCTCACACCTTACCAACTTGGCACTCTAAAGAATAGCTCAATCTTCCCCAAAGAAAGCTCGCCTCTTTAAAATGTAACTTGGTGAGTATGAAAATGGATCTCAATTTTCTCTGCACGGTCCTTTTAGGAAACATTTCGACCTTATATTCGATGCACAGTACACTAGCTCATTCAAGAGCTTACTTCATTACATTTCCCATCAACTTGACATTAGCTCAAGCTATTCACAAGGATCAACTTGGTGACATGTTAGATCATTGGAGCAACTCAATCCCCATGCCATTTAATAAACTCGATGCATAACTCATATAGCTCATTGGACAATGATTGAGCTTGGTAATCAACACGCATCTCGCTCTTTCTAGAGTGGCTCACCTGTGAACTCAATGAGTTGACTTAGAGCTAGGAGCTATTCCTTCAAAAAATACACTTTCCTTTGAGCATTTTATGTAATTTCTTGGATTATTCAGCTATATTAAGGTTGTATGGAATGTAATAAGGTGTCCCAGAGCTATGCATTGGATTTTTTCATATTGTCGCTAGCGGGTCCCATCATCTATTCTCGCTTGAGATGAGTGAAACTCGAACTTGGATAATACCAAGAAGAGGAAAATATCCTCTTACAACTTTCCACTCTCCCAAAACTCGATTTTGTCCTAAATATTGAAACCCGCTAGTGAGCTTCGAATGGCTATGTGAGCTCCTCAGGGCAAGCTTTCCCTATTGTTCAATTTTTCCAAGGTAGTGAAATTGGATAACAAAGTCATCTCCCTTCTTATAAAAGGAAAATACTTCCCATTTTCAAAGGGTTGTTGGTTGCATACTTGTGAATTCATGAGAGAGCATATACCTACTTGTGGAAGAACAAAGAGTTATCCAATTTTATTATATTTTCTCCTCGTTACTTTTCCTCAATTCTCCTACTATGTACAACTCTAATTGAAATGCTAATGAAGGAAGAATTTTATGTTTTCCAAGGCATATGAATGTGTGCATATTTGTATGCATGGTTTCCTCCGACCAGAGTAGCATTGAAGTTTTGGTTGTTTCTTCTCTTAAATGCATGTGTTGAAATTTATAACTAGTGTGTGTAGGCATCTGAGTTTCTACTTGCAACATTAGTTCTCCTACCTTTCATTCTCACTCCCTTTCCCACTCTCAAGACAAAGTCATCTCTAGCAAGTGATTGCTAGATTTTCCGTAGGGTCAATGGAGTGCCCCTATGTGATCTCTAGCCGCTGAGGCCACCAGAAAAGGTCACCTTTTCACACACATGTAAATATGAAAGTTGCATCATCTAAGTAGAGGGACTTCGACTCCCAAAGCATTGGCAAGAAACCCACAAATTTTTTGCCAACACATATCAAGCTCTCTCACTGGGAAGAGAAGGACTTATTGAAGGAAAACAAAAAGAAAGATGCAAAGGCATTATTCTTCATTCAACAAGCAATGGAGGAATCAATCTTTCCAAGAGTAGCAGCTGCCACAAGATCAAAACAAGCATGGGATAGTTTGCAAACAGCATACCAAGGCACAAGCAAGGTAAAAACAGTAAAATTACAAATGCTTAGAAGGGATTTTGAAAATCTGCAAATGAAGGATTCAGATTCAATAGATTCATTCTTCACTCATGCAATGACAATAGTTAATCAAATTAGATCTTATGGAGAAACTCTTGAAGATCAAAAAATTGTAGAGAAAATACTTAGAAGCTTTCCTATAAAATTTGATTCAGTTGTAGTAGCCATTGAGGAATCCAAGGATCTTACACAACTATCAGTAGATGAATTAATGGGATCACTCTTAGCACATGAGAAAAGATTAAATCGATCAGGGGCATCATCATTGGAGAATGCATTCAAAGCTTGGCTTTAATTTGGAATAACAAGAAGGCACACTTCACAAATGAAAACCAGCCCAACACTAGTGAACAAAACACCATGTTTATAACATGCAATGTAGCACAAGAGAGTTCCAAAGAGGTATGGTTCCTAGATAGCGGTTGTAGCAATCACATGAGTGGGAGTAAGGAGATGTTTGCAACAATTGATGAATCATTAAAATCAGAGGTAAAATTGGGGAATGATCACCAAGTATCAGTCATGGGAAAAGGATCAATTAATATAAGAACCAAGCAAGGTGAGAAGAAGCATATCCCTGATGTATACTATGTTCCTGGATTGCAACACAATCTCATAAGCATTGGGAAACTAGTGCAAAAAGGATATAGAATATACTTTGAAAATGGTGAATGTGTGATTCTAGACAAGAAACCAAGCAATAGGCTGATTGCAAAAGTTGAAATGACAAAAAATAGGATGTTTCCACTTAGAATCCAAAGTGAACTATTCCTAGAGCCACAAGGATTGCAAAAGGTTGCTGAATTAGCCTTCAAAGCTTCATACAAAAATGAATCTTGGCTATGGCATTTAAGATTTGGCCATTTAAATTTCAAAGGATTACAACTGTTATATAAGAAAAGAATGGTATATGGGTTGCCACCAATAGAGCCACTTAAAACAACATGTGAGAGTTGCATATTGGCAAAGCAACATAGACATAAATTTCCAGTTGGGGAGTCTTATAGGGAAAAGCATCCACTTGAGATAGTGCATTCAGATCTTTGTGGAGCGATGCAAACACCATCCATAAGTGGAAGTCTTTATTTCTTGACATTTATTGATGATTTCAGTAGGAAAGTTTGGGTTTATTTCTTAAAAGACAAATCAGATGCATTTTTATTGTTTTTAAAGAGTTCAAGGCAAAAGTTGAAAAGGAAAGTGGACATTATATCAAAATATTGAGAACCGATAGAGGTGGTGAATATATATCAAATGATTTTCAGAATTTTTGTAAGGAAAATGGCATAAAGAAACAACTTACAACAAGATATACTCCTCAACAAAATGGAGTAGCTGAGAGAAAAAATAGAACAATTATGGAAATGGCACGAAGTATGATAAAAGAAAAACACCTACCAAATGAGTATTGGGCTGAAGCAGTTGCATGTTCGGTATACATATTAAATAGATGTCCAACAAAAGCAGTGATAAATAAAACACCAGAAGAAGCTTGGAGCAAAAGGAAGCATAATATAGCACATTTGAGAGTCTTTGGATGTGTGGCATACTCCTTGATACCTCAAGAGTTGAGAAAGAAACTAGATGATAGAGGAGAGAAGTGCATATTTGTGGGATATAGTGAACAATCCAAGGCATATAAGCTATACAATCCTATCACAAAGAAGGTCATAATAAGCCGTGATGTTGAGTTTGTTGAAGAAGAAGCGTGGGATGACAAAGAATGAAAAAACAACTACAATTGCAGCTAGTGTTCCACAAGAGAATGAGGAGAATGAAACTCAAGTTGTGACTCCTACTACACAAGAAAATGTTCCTACAACGCCTTCTAAGGCACCCACCACTCCAAATCCAACTACTCCAGAAAGTAATAACAGCAGTGAATCTTCTAATCCAACACTTGCATCACTAAGATCAAGGTCTATAAACACTTCAAAGAAGTCACGCAGTCTAAGAGAGATTTATGATGAAATACAAGAGGCTGAAAATGATGATTTATGCTCTAATTTTGCATTCTTAACACAAGCTGATCCAATTTATTTTGAGGATGCCATTAAAGATGACAATTGGATTGCAGCCATGAATGAAGAAATTCAATCAATTGAAAAAAATCAAACTTGGGATCTAGTAGAGCTTCCTAAAGGCAAGGATGTGATTGGAGTTAAGTGGGTTTACAAGACAAAGTATAATGCTGATGGAAAAGTAGAGAAACACAAGGCAAGACTAGTAGCTAAAGGCTTCACACAACAACCTGGCATAGACTACAATGAAACATTCGCACCAGTGGCAAGATTGGATACCATTAGAATGGTCTTATCCATAGCAGCTCAAAATAATTGGAAGGTTTACCAAATGGACGTCAAATCAACATTCTTGAATGGCATTTTAGAAGAAGAAGTGTACATAAAACAGCCACCTGGTTATCAAATTTTGGGAGAAGAACATAAGGTATACAAACTGAAAAAGGCACTATATGGTTTGAAGCAAGCTCCACAGAGCTTGTACAACATAATGAAAGTGCAGCAACAAATTTACACAGGAAATAACTCAAAATAATATTATATTATTCTGTCCATTCAATCCTGTGCAATACATTAGGCTAATATATAGCCAATATAATAGACAAACCTCTTCCTATAAAATAGGAACAACTTACCCGTTTATAAATATACGGCACAACAAAACTCCATGAATAATATATTGTTGAAACAATATATTCTTTCAAACCTAATATTTATAATGTAAACATTAATTTAATTTCCTAACATTCCCCCCCTTAATGTTTACATGGTAGAAAAACATCCACACACTCAACTGCAGTATGCTCACCCCTGTGGCATGTCCAACTCTGTGACTCATGACCTTGATCCAAAAGAAAGGCTCGCTCCTTCCATGGTTTTAAACAGGCTTACCACAAACCTTGAAGTGACAGGAACCTCATCAACTGTCGACCTCGTGTGGTTTTCTGGATCCTCCCACAAACCCTTTCAAGATCCATGAACTGACTTACTCTGGTGCTACTGTTCACCACTATGCTTATACATCAGGGAATTATGTAGGAAACACAACTTGCATATGACAAAACTGCAAAATAGAAGAAATACTGAAAAAATTTCACATTACTTCCTATAAGAATCGTAATGTTCTTAATTGTAGTCTCTGTCTTTGATCGCTGCCACTCGATCTCGAATAGCATAGAAAACTGCCACTGCCACTGGAAGCTTTCCTTGACTAAGTCGTTTTGGGTGCAGAATGGGAATGGAACATTGGTATGTATTCCCCCCCACAATGTGAAATTCCACACATATAGATACTGAGAAGCAAACTACATCGAAGAACATACTCCTGAATGGATCTTGCTAGTTAGGTCTTCTTTGCACATGGTCACCGATGCTAGTGAACGTATTCTCCTAGCTGACCATCTTCCAACGAAGTACGGGCGATGAGGACCAAGTCGATGGAGGATCACCGATGCTCATCTCGCGCTCCAACACAACTTTCTTTCCAACATCCATCAAATACCAAACAAAACAGGAACTCTGAAAAAGAATCACACCAAGCTGAAACTGGAACACTGCAATACTCAAAAATAAGTACTCACACTGCACACCTGTGCCACCAAATCATTCTGTGCGGCCCCATCGTTGGTGACTGACGAGAGGTCGCTGTCTGACCTCCAGCCTCCTATGCCTCCATCCTCCATTTGACAAGTTGCTAGATCAACGAATTTTGCTTTTGAGGCTCATTAATTTATTTCAGACGTCGCGTTCCAGCGATAATGCGTCTGTGAGGCAAATTTTATTTTTATTTTTGGACTTTTACAATGACACGACTTTTGACACTTGACAAGACAATAATCCTAAAATCACCTATTTAACATTAACTTTTATGACACAATTATTGACATTTTAATGACAAACGTGTAAAACTTGCTAATGACAATATCATTATATCTTGACTTAACAACTAGACACATATAATGATGAAACAATATAAATGACAAGCTAAACAATAACGTATCAATGTTTGATGACACATGACTTTACTTACAATAACCCCTATGTTTTGATGAAACAAAGGTAATAAAATTAATTGAAATGAAATTTTGACATAGAAATGATGGCAGCGGCCAAGGATTTTGATAATATAGAGAGAGATACAAGGCGGTTGAAAAAACCTATACGTATTAACTGAACATAGACCAAAACAAAACTAAATTTAAACAACTATTAATGACTCCTTTGAATTTGATGACTAAATTTAATAAAACCGACTAAACAAACAAAGACTATTCTTTACTTTGACGTGGAGACTGGTCGACTGTCAGAAGATATGTATATATATGACAGCTGCGCAGACTTTGATTAGGTTTTCTGTACCAGCTGTGCCTCGTCAGGTGATTTCCAACGCAAGAAATTACAGAAACTAAAGACCATTAGCAATGACATTGGAAAACTGGAGTAATTACACAAGTAAAGCCACGCCTCCGAGTTTCTCTGCATTCGCCACGTATAGAAACCACGCCAATGAAAACCATATCTCTAGGACTTCGATCCACAAGTTCTTAAGAAAGACGAATTCTACATGCATGGATCACTGCATGGATGAGGTTTTTTTTTTTAACAAATCAATAAAATTTAGCATCTCTCTAATAAGTGCGGGGACTATGTAGCAGGAGCACGAGATTTTTCACAGAACACAGGCTGAGTCAATGCGGATCCAACCAAAATTTGACACAGACTTTTGATATTTGAAAGAACACAAAAGCGTTCATTACCTGACTAGGACTCCCTTGTAGTTATGTCTTATCGATCTGAAAAGGAGCCTGTGTATCGTTCGTGGAGGTGATGAAGTCACCACAGTTTACAAATTTGAGTAGATGATCCAAATACGTAGCAGGGTCTTCGAGCTTGGAGAAAATAAATCTGGCGTACCTTCGACAAATGCAGATCAAATGCAATTGTGGTCAATTCGTAAGAAGATGAATCTTAAGCCGCCAGGGATATGCTCTTGTAGAGAACGACTATGTATTATATCTGCCCAGAAATAATACAAATGGATCTGCGAATGTCTGAGATGTCAAGAAAGAATCTGAGTTCTTTTCCAACTCTGACTCGATGAATACGGTCTTCCTCCCACTGGCAGACACATAATTTGGGACAACAAAACAAAGCCGCCCCTGTAAACAATTATTTCTCCATTGAAGGAATGCAACGCTCTGGTACCAAATGAAAGTGCAGCAACAAATTTACACAGGAAATAACTCAAAATAATATTATATTATTCTGTCCATTCAATCCTGTGCAATACATTAGGCTAATATATAGCCAATATAATAGACAAACCTCTTCCTATAAAATAGGAACAACTTACCCGTTTATAAATATACGGGTACAACAAAACTCCATGAATAATATATTGTTGAAACAATATATTCTTTCAAACCTAATATTTATAATGTAAACATTAATTTAATTTCCTAACACATAATAGACTCTAATTTCATGAAAATGGGTTTAATAGATGTGGAAATGAACCTATCTTGTATGTCAAAGTGAATGATGAAGGAGAAATCTTGATAGTTTGCTTGTATGTAGATGATTTGATATTCACAGGTAACATGTCAATTAAATCATTCAAGGCAGCCATGGAAAGTGAATTTGATATGACTGATTTGGGGATCATGAGATACTTTCTTGGAATAGAGGTAAGTCAAAGTGATCAAGGCATTTTTTAATGATTTGTTGAAGAGATTCAAGATGACAAATGTGAATGCAGCCCCTACACCAGTTGCATTGGGTTTAAAACTTAGCAAGGATGACAAAAGTCCTAGTGTTGATGCAACTTTATTTAAAAGATTAGTTGGTAGCCTCATATATCTAACCGCCACAAGACCGGATATCATGTATGGGGTTAGTCTTATTTCTAGATTCATGGAAAAACAAAGGAATCACATTGGAAGGCTGGAAAAAGAATTTTAAGGTATATAGCTGGAACAAAGAACTTTGGGATTTTGTATACATCTTCAGATGACTACAAGCTGATTGGATATACGGATAGTGATTGGGGAGGTAGCTTGGATGATAGGAAGAGTACTTCCAGGAAACATTTTCCATCTTGGATCAGGTGCTATCTCTTGGGCATCAAAGAAACAACCAATTGTGACACTCTCATCAGCTGAAGTGGAATATGTTGCAGCCACATCAACAACTTGCTAGGAAATTTGGAAGAGAAGAATACTTTCATTTTTGAGGCATACACAAAAGGAGCTACGAAGATTTATTTTGACAATAACTCAACTATAGCATTGTCTAAAAATCATGTTTTCCATAAATGCAACAAGCATATTGACACTAGATATCATTTTATTCATGAATTGGTCAACAATCGGGACATATATCTTGAATTTTGCAAGTTTGAAGAACAACTAATAGACATCTTCATGAACTTGCACTGAAAGGATATATTTGAGCATCTCCAAGAAAGCATACGCATAGCTGATATACATGGAAGTGAAGATTAAAGGGGGTGTTGGCAGGTTTAGACATCCACTGCATACATAATCTCCCCGTGTGTCAAACCAACCACTTCATTATCTAGACTCTTATATTTTTAATCTATAATCTTCCAAGTCTCATTTGAAAGAGGCTTTGTTTTGTATTAAAATTTTATTTTTAATAAAATAAGTGCATGTAAAGAGCACAGCAGCTCTATTTTGATAGATCTTAATACAATTATATTTTTTTATTTACTATATCTTCTCCTCCTCTTACATTCTTTGTTAGTGTCATCATATTGTGCTAAAGAATGCTATGAGATAATAAGCAATTTTTTTCCCAATCATATCGAGCCCTAAGCATTCCTTCGTGAAACCTATCATAGTTTTTGTAGGCCCTTCTCTCTACTAGAGAGACAATGGTTGTGGAAACATATGTGTGGGCCTCAAAGTGGCGTATTCTCTCGTTCCTACCTCTTGTTTGGGAAATGGTGGTTCTCCTATTTCAATTGTGCCTTGAATCGACACCCCTTTTGATGTTGGTGTTTTTCAAGCCTTCCGTATACCTCCTCTTCATAGTGGTGTGGGCCTCTTAAATGGCAGCAAGGGGCCTATTTTCCCCTCTTCTATTCCATTCAAAAATTTGGGGTCCGATTCTGTTTTCAGGAACCGCTCTTATGCTGAGAATTTTGCTTCTTCATTTTCTAAACCTCTCTTCTATTAAATTTGCACCTCTGGTCACTCTTGGGGAGTCAATGTTAGAGGCTAAGGATTTCTTCTCCTCTAATGGTTTGATCTACCGCTTCAATGGACTCGGCCGGTCTTCCACTCCTTCACTCATGGATTACTATGAACTGGTGTCCTCTTGTTTCAGGTAGGATAGACATTTACCCCTGTGCAAGGGGTTTTTTATTGTAGATTTTAGCTCTGGTGATGATAGGGATATTATTCTCTCAAAGATCTATGAATTCCATAACCATCACTTGTTAATGAAATCATGGTTCCCGAATTTCAATCCACTCACTTCCTCTTTCAATGTTAAACCAGTTTGGATTTGTTTACCCCATTTGTTGTTTCTGTTTTGGGGAGAGGAAATTTTAATTTTATTCGAAATACTTTGGGTAAATTTTTATCCATTGATTCCAATATGGAATTCTACACTCACACTACTTTTGCATGGATATTGGTAGATTTGGATACTTTGCTTGATCTACCTACTTCTATTGATCTCAAAGTGCTAGATAGGGTTTGGTCACACCCCTTGATTACAAAGGATTTCCCTTCAGATGTAGAAAATGTTTTAACCTAGGACATCTTGCTTCATTTTCAGATGGTAAAGCAAAAATCTAAAAATGAAAAGGTTTCTTGGTGGAAGGACTCTCATCAAGATATTTTATTTATTGATGTGGAACCTGAGTCAGATATTGATACAAAGGTTGGTTCTGATAAGGTTTCCATTCCAAACACATTGGTTGCAGCACCTTCGGTGGATGATGCTAGAGCATTTATGGTGGATCAAGTGTTGATGTTGATTAAAGATGGTGTTGTTGACTGTGCTAATACCAATTCCACTACTAAGAAACCCAATGATGGAATTTTGGCTTCCTCTCGATATTCAACCTCCACTCACCAAGACAAAAATGTAGATCCTAATAGAGTGACGAATGGACTATTGTTAAAATAAAAAATAGTGCTTTTTCTATGCATCTAATATCTCATGTAAGGGATATTACAAGGTAACTGCTTTCAGAGCAACAATGATGGGTGGCACTGTCTTTATGTTTTTCTCCTTGTTATTTTTTACCTTTTTTCATTCCCCTTTGATGTTGGGGCTTCCTCGTTGTTACGCTTTAATGTTTTATCCATCCTTGAGGGCTTGTTGTACAAGGATACGGGTCCTTTCAAAACCCCCAACTTTTACCAATTTCAAAAAATGTTATGAGATAATAATCAATATAAGATATATCTATATAAATGATTGGTTTATCTATGATAAGAGGTGAAAGAACATATGGGTAAAATAAATTGTGCTTGATATCCTAAAATCTCTTTTGATAAGCCTCGTCCCATTAAAACTTGGTGTATTTTAGTAATAAGAGAATGAAGGGATGTGTCTTTTCATCCAATTGAGCCAAAAGTAAACGTGTTGATTGAATTTTTTCCTCAAGTGAGCATAATTATTTTTAAAATATTGGGGAGATGTGGGGGCATGCCAATTATATATTTGATCTTTTTAGGATCAACCTTGATGCCTCACTAAGAGATAATAAATATGAGTAGCTTAAATAAGTTGACACCAAATACATGTTTCTTATTATGGAAATAAACATTTGTGGTGTGGTGTAGATGAAACTACTAACTATCGGAAGAAGGTGTACGCATTTAGGGATTATATTTGTCCTTAGTATATGTCATGGTATAAAACATAAAACGATATTGATCCATAGAGCAAGTATATATAGAGCCTAGATAATTGAGTTTTAAATAAGAATGTAAGGTATATGGTATGTCATGCATGACTTGTATCTATGGTCACCCCAAAATAATATTGTCATTAATATCATTGGGTATAAATTGTGAGATATTGGAAAGTGTTTGTGGGTTCAATGTAATATGCAATGTAATTTGCCTAAGAATGTTTCGAGGTACACAATCAAAGCCACATATGTTTATGTATGGTGGGGTGAGTTTAATTATTGATATGCCTAAATTATTGGGGAAATACATATTGTGAATATTGAGGGCTAAGCCATTATCAATAAGTATTGTTTAACTAATCTATTTTATACCATAACTTAAATATACAAGGGTAGACAACGACCATGATATGCTAAGGAGAGAAGTATTCTACATAGAGTGGTATGCTTTATTTATTTAAGTGCAGAGTATTGAGAATATATGCCACATATTTTGGTTTCACATTTTTAGGGAACTTTTTTTTTTTTTGAAACCTCATAGAGAATATATTTCTATCTGAGGGTGCATTGAGGTAACCCAAGCAAATAATGTTTTGCATTGGCATTATGTCATGGGCCAAACAAGTTATAAGAAGATGCAAGTTAAGAATCCAGATAGGCCATGAAATAAAAAGGATAATAAACCCTAAGATTAGGGAAAATATTATGTAAAAAGAAACAAATAAAATTTGTAGGGAAGCTAGGGTTTTGGTAATAAAAATATAGGTTGTGGTAGGAAACCTAAGCCTTACTAGGTTAAAGACTCGATCAATAAGTGGGTTTAATAAATTATTTACCTAAAAATTATTCAAGTTTGAGGAAATGGGTTAATTCATGTACTTAATCCAATCTCATATTAGGTCTAGAAAAGTATGCTTATTTAGTTTATTAGTTATGTATGAAAACTAGAATACACACACACACACACACACACACACACACACACACACACACACACACACACACACACACACACACACACACACACACACACACACACACACACACACACACACACACACACACACACACACACACACACACACACAATTTGCAAGATCGGTATATTAGAAAATGTGCTAAATATGGTAAAGCATGAGAAATAAATGTAACTTATTTATTTCGATGATATAGAAGCTAATATCATGGGTGTGATATGATGATGAAAATGATGGAAATATTTTGTAGATGTTTCATCTTTGTTTTTGTGGGTGTATTATGTGTAGAGACCAAAATGTTAAACTAAAACCAAATCGAAAAACTCTATTTACTTTCACCCTTACAATTAGTTCCTTCCAGAAATATGTTGGCATTTTGTAACTTGGTTTCCCTTTTAGATGATTGTAATATGCCTTACTTGTAAAATATTAAGTCATGTAAATGTATGAAACCCTCTAAAATCAACCAAGAACACAAAAATCCTAACCATGGGTGAAGCCCTACAAAAGGTTAGTGTTTAGTTCAAAGTGCAATCCATACACCGATTATGTTGGTACTACTCGAAAGAGGCCTCATATGACACATAGCTATCCACTTAGAGATGTCATATCTATATAAATGCAACTATATTTGACAAATCGATCACTTGATAATGTTTGCGATGGTTTTTTCTTAGTTCTTGAATTTTCTTTGAGGGTTTGTGATTTGGGAAGCTTCAACCTTGAAATTTATTTGGATAACTTTAGACATGTGTAGGGGCTTATCTTAATGTGTGTTGGTACTATAGGGACATTTATAATATCTTTGAGTTCCTTTTGAGATATATTTTCTTGAGGAGCTCTTGTAATTTCAGTGAGTAAATGAGTGTGCTTGACTTGTTTATATAAGGTTTCATAGGTATAAGTTTAAATCAAGGCCAAATCATGAGGAAAGTAATAAAACATAGAAGATATCGAATTGAAAAGTTGATCGTTGGAATGTTTTGTGAGAAATATTTAGTTTCAAAAAAATAGTTTGTTGGTTTTGTCCCTGTTTGGTTGTTTTTTCCAATACGTGTGCAATGTTGGAAAACTCTATACATGGGAATTGTGACATATATAATGTTTTGGACTTATGTAATCTTTTTGTGAGTAATTAAACATTGTAATGATGAGATAAAAAAATTTGTAAGACTAGGGATATAGCAATTGGGATAGAATAAGTGCACAAGTCATGACTTAGGATTAAGCCAACATTGACATTATCAAGTAATTAATTTCCAAAATTATTTTTCTACACCCCTAATGTATTGAAGGAATGCTTGGGAATCCCTTATTAAGTCCTCTTTTTGTATTTTTCCATTATTTTATTATCTTGATGGAAGGTTATAGCAATATTTTTCCTTCATCTCCATTTTTCTTAAACACATCTCCGAAATATTTACGTCCTTTCTCAAGATGTTATTCATCCTATATCCTATGATATTTGGTGGTTAAAGTCCTCATAGCACCATATTTTTGGCACATGTAGCGGTGAGAGAAAGTGTGTAGATATAAATTAGTATGTCTTCTCTTTTAAACACTTGTTAAACCATATCACCAACACCTTTTCTTTAAATAAGAATGTTTAAGAATGGAAACTTTCCTCATACTTTTCCTCCTTCATGAACTTGATGCAATCAAAGAAGATGTCGACGTGAGTGTAGAAATATTCTAACTTGTCTAATTGGTGTTCTCAATTAACATTGGTATCATTAACATACCTTTTCCACCACTTTAGGTCACTTAATATTTACTAATCCCTTTGAATTAGTAACTCTAGGTCACTTGGTATGTACATTTTTCACCATTTGGGCTTGAGTGTGAAGGTATGAGGAGCCTTATCCTCAAATTGCTCCATAAATAAATTGGCCATCACTCATGAAGGGGAGAGCCCATTTTGACCCATACTATGTCCGCTCAAATGTTACCCTCTAAAAGTGAAGAAATTATATCTTAGACATAACTCAACTAAATTTGCAATCTCCTTGTTTGAGTGAGATCTAACAATATCAACACTTTCACCAATAGATACTATGGTAAAGAGAATGTGCACAAGTTCACACTCCTCTACCTTTTTGCCTTTGACAAAATCTACAAAATGGGTAGAGCCTTTCATGAAAGAAGAGGTGGCACCATTTTCCAACATATTTTTTTAGTTAAAAATGTGACAAGAGTTAGAGAACATAATAAATACTTGCAATATACAAGAGGATCAAACAATCTTATCTAGTTGGACATTTTTTTCTATGAAGTATAACATCAAAATCGAGGACATGAAGGTTATGGTGGTTGAAGAGGTGTCTTTGGGAGGTTGTGGAAATCAAAAATGTGAGAGGAACCTTGATAAGGATGATGGATTAGGCCTAAGTCATGAGTGGAGGCCCATCATCAACATGATAAAGAGTGCACCCTCAATTTAGAAAATTATTTTATTATTTTATTTTATTAATGATTACAATTTTTACGTATACTTTTAGCTCGTTACATTAATTAATATTTGTAATTGGTTATTTTAAATTAATGAGTCAATATTTATTTAGGTAAACAACTTCTAATATTTTCTAATGGTGACATCTTACTATTGGAACAGCCTTTATATTATAAATAAAATAATACAAAGTGTTACATAGTAAGGGTCGGCCGACAGAGAACACGACCTCAAAAGAGACAAAGCCCAAAGGGAAAACAACAAACACCACATAGGCAACCAAAAAAGGCAACAAAGGCAACAAGACATGACCACGAGGGTGAGCCAAAAACTATATCATGGCACCATTAGGCACATGGAGTAAGTAAGCACTTGGAGGCAGAGGCAGATCATTCCTTAGTGAAAAGAATCCAAGTGTGTGAGGCTCGTCAAAATGGGGTGATCATCCAGCCATCCTAGTTTGACATTTGAACACTAAGTGGAACCATGATCCCCCAACTAGGTGGAGGTGACCCACCAAATTGAGAAGCTCCCCAAGTGGAGAGCCCTAGTTCAAAGAACTGGCAACCGCTTTACCACACACAAGAGGGCTCCAACCAGACCGAAGGAAGAAGGGCCGAGGGTGGTGAGCCGGCGGTGGAGAAGGTCGATCACTCCTAGAGTGGCTACGCAAATGAACACGACGTCTAGGTGGCGGCGATGGAGGTGGAGGAAGTCGATCATCATCTAGGGGGACCCAGCTCATGGTACAAGGTTCGGCGCCCTAATGATCAAACAACCGTTGGAGATGAGAAAATTCTAACGCCACTTTTTGAGCTTGGGCCTGGATCTACAAGCACATAGAAGATAGAATTGCCACCTTTTCATTAATAGATATCTCCATAGTGAGTTCGTAGTTGAAACAAAGTAGTATTCCTAGCTCTCAAAGTTGGAAGAGAATAACATAACGGAAAAATGCCAAAGAGAAGCAATGTAAGAAGGCCAGTTAACATAATCCCCAAAAAAGGCAATTTTCCAATCAAAAAATTCAGGGTGATAAGGCTGGAAAAGAGAATGGATCCAATGCCAAGCACTTTGAGCACAGGGGCAAAACCAAAAACATGTTTGAAAGACTCAGGGCGACCACAACAAGGAATTTGGGGTTAGGAATGTCGATGTGGCTTAACCATTCCCAGTGGAAGGCCTTGGTAAATCAGGCACCAAAGAAAAAAATCAACTTGGGATCAAACAAAGGATTCCATGCCCGATGGAGACATCGAAGCCTAGGTGGAGGGGGAGGAGTGCAAGTTCCATCTGGAGTTGAGCTTATCTAGAGCAGGAGAAATAGGAGAAAGCAAAGAATAGATGACTCCAGAATCATATTTCAAGAAGGGAATATCCACATTCCATCTCCAATCTTTCCACCAGGCAAGAGGTGGTTGAAGCCCAAGCTTGTGCAACATGACATCTAGCATAAGAGATTGAATTCTCAAGATAGAAGGCAAGTCCGAATTGGCTAACTGGAATTTTTGTTTCACTCAGGCCATAGAAGCCAATCTCTGTTGGAGACCAAATCCCTTATGGTAAAAATTCCCTTCCAAGATAGCCTCACTAACCTTGATGTCCGACAATTCCGCCAACGACAAGTTATCTGAAAAAATAGGCGACCACCATATATTATGATCATTGAAGGAGAGACCAGATTTGAAACCATCACCAACCCAATGCATCAGATGTTTCACGGACTCGAAGGCCTTCCAGATGCTTTTCACCACAAAAGTACCAGGTATTTTAACTGGCACTCTAGTAATTATTAAGGTATGAAAGCCAATGTTCTAACATCTTGTATGTAACAAGAGTTATTTATATAAAGAGCTCTTAGTCCACTTACATAACACATCAATATTAGTTGAGTATGGACTAGTTGAATGGTTTAAAACCTCATGTTAATAGAAAACTTATACACTTTATTTTCTAAAAATATTTAATTACCTTCTTTAATTTATACATATAACTTTCTAATTATGTTGATAGGCACTCTACAATGGGAGCATGCAGTGGGATGTGATGGTGTGCCCGTATAAGGTTTTATTTTCTATATTAAATTTGGCATTTATTTGACTTTCAGGAGAGAACTTTGACCTTAAATTTATGTCTACATAATTGTTACTAAAAAGTTTGTTTACTTTTTAACTTTGAAAAATCAATCAAAAATAATATCTTGGTCATATTGTAGAATTGGAGGCTTTTTTAGGAAAGATTTTTTCATCATTCTATTAGAAATATGAACATAATGTAATAAAATTATTAATCTAGTGCCCAATTGAATGTACTTTTCAATTTAATGAAAAATATTAATCAAAAAAATATGTATAAAATGCAAAATAACACTTTAAAATTGATATTTATAAACATTTTTCAAAAAAAAAAAAAAAAACTTATTAGAATACTTAGTAATAGCGTTTTTGATCCGGCCAAGGGACTTAGAAAGACATCCATACCTAATTACCATAGGCCTAGAATTTTCAAAGGTACAGAGCATATTATCTAAAGGACGGAAATTCGTTAGGAAGTAGAAATGGTGAGGGAAAAGTTAAACGAGTTAGGTGGTGATACTAGACAAGGAATCACGACATTCCCTTCACACAAATGCACTTTCGCAATCGACATCAAACGCATTTCCCACACTTTTTTGACTCGCTCTTCAAATTTATTTCTTGTGTGGATTTTTGTACATACACATCATCATTATCTTTTTGTTCTCTTTCTCATTATCGATTTACGTGTGGGACACTGTAAATTTGATCTCAAAAAATTATAAACCAATCATAATATTGAAATACTCATACTCCTACTCTTTTTTTTTAACAATTATTCATATTTTAAATACAAAGGAAATGTGTAGACCCTAATTATTTGTGATGATAATTGTAATATTTTAGTGTGTTTATCGCTTTTCATTAAAATTAGGCTTTTATTAATATATATTTCTCATTTTTATCATTTTTTGACATGATTTTTTTCTTTCTTCCTTTGTATGTGTATATTCTCTTTTAGTTATTATGTTATATTTTTCAATCTCATTTTCTCTCTCAATATGTTTTCTAGTTTTCACGAAAATCCATAAAACTATATCCTATGGTTTTGGCAACTATTTTGTGTAGGACATTTGACCTTCATCGGGTCACCCTCAGGTTTAGACACTTTTTTAACTTTTCCAACTATGTGTGTCTTTACATGCATTTTAATAGGGACGTAGTTTGATTTCAAAAAAACTATAAATATATAGGTATATTGTCATTTAAAACAAGACTATATATATACATATATATATAAAAAGTTATGAATTATCGAGTTGTGTGATAGAGAAGCATTCTTGTGCTATATTATAAGTATTTAGAGCAACATTCAAGCATTTAAAGAAATATGAACATTTAGCATTTATGGTTTGCATTGATTAGGTCATTGAAAGTGATAAGGATTGCGCACTTGCTTTACACTAGACTATTTGTTGAACTGCATTTTACTTGGTGTGGTGTCTTCAAACAATCACTACCATCAAGTGGTTTGATAATAATGGAGAGGATCATACATGCCCCTCATAACATCCCTCATTTTTAATTGTGATTTTGCTAGGTGTCACTGCCACACTAGGTTTCCAACGAAGGAAATCAAATTCACATAGATCTACACAAAATTATAAAAAAGCAAGTGTGGTTTTCATAGCTTAGGAGACACAAAAGATTATCATCAAAACATAATTACAAAAATTGATAGTTTCCATAAATCTATTTTATGACGCTTTTTATTGTTGTTTTTTTGCCCTTTTTGGTGCTACAATGCCTATTTCTAAAGAATGTCTCTACAATTGTGGCAAATTACATATTCTTCTAAAAATAATTATCTCGTGTTCCAAGATTATTCTTTTAAGTAATTATGTATGCTTTATTAATTATATAGATATTTAGATTAACAAAATCTCAATGTGTGTGGTTCTTTATAGTGTAGTGTTAATGCAAAACCACTTTCCACGTTTACATTTAAGTCGACTTGCATTGTTGTGTATTCTTATAGCCTTTGAGGATTAGATCTCACTTTGTTAGTGATAGGTCTAATTGTTTTCAAAGCATTGTCTTTTTCAATGTAGATTGGGTAGCCCCAATTATTATATCCTTCTTCATACAGTTTTTCTTACATTCATGTCCATTGTAGTCATAAGTGTTCCTTGTAGAAGATATTATAAATTTTATGCTTTTATGTGTACTTTAACTATTAATATAATTAGGATTATTCCTATATGGGATTATATTATGGCGTGTTTTTCAATGTTAACATTTCCATGGAACATCCCTATTTTATGTATATGATTGCATAGTATATTCTAATCTTTGTATAAATTGTATATATTTGTAGTTGGATTATTGTTTCATGTGGACTCCTAGTTGTCATGGGACTTCTTAATTGTTATGGTTCTAGTGTATTAATGTGTTTATTGTTTATTAGTCTAAATTATGTCATTATTGGTGTGTAATCCCTTGTGTTTTTTCCCTAAATATTTTTTTCATGTATCATCGACACTTTATTGACTTTCTCTTGTGTGCTTTGCCATTTTATTTATCATTCCACCCTATTTCTTGCTTTCCCTTGATCCTTTATGAAAAACACTTTCTTCTTATCTTGGACCCTTGAAAATATCACCAATCATCTCAAAATACCCCAAAACTTGCAAAATGACTTTTTATTTTCCCTTATACAACATATAATGCTCCCAAAAAGTAATAAACAATATTTTCCCACTATTTTGATCATTTTTCCATTTTCGAGGGTTGATGAGCATTTTTACCTCATGTAAAAATAGTCGGCTTTCAAAAAAGTTGTCATTTTGTGTTTGTGATACCTTTTAATCCCATATAGTTTGTTTTTCTTGAGTTTTATGCTCTTTTTGGTCAACTTCCTTCTTTTTGTGTCACATGCACCAATATGGTATAATTTGAATTTAAGAAATCAATTATAAAAAAATGAATTATTATATCTAGGACAAGGAACAAGTGATAGAAAATTAGTTAGAAAAATGATATTGAAGTTGTAAGACCAACTTCTATTCTATTTTTGAAGCATCCCCATGTACTAAAATCGTAGGTCAAGCACTTAGAAGATTCATCCTAGTTGGTATTGGTTACACAAATTCAAAGATAAGGGTTGGGATACTGATTGATTGATTGACGTATATGAGTGATTTTTGTGATTTTATTATAATCCAAGGAGTCTAATTATAATTTAGAGGAATAACCCCCTTAACATCCCCCATTTTTACAATATTTTTCAAGGAGCTAGGCATGGATCAAGGATATATAAAGGATACAAAATTCCCATTGATTTGTAAGTGATCTAGACAAATAGACATGCTTTCACACATTAGGGTATGTGAAACTTATTCGTTAATTGAATTTTTATTTAGCACACATAGAGACATTTCTATAGCAATATTCTATTTCATCATCGATGAAACCTGGTGGCATTTTAATGAGACCCGGTCATTTCTCAATTAAATTGGTCACATTCGAAGAAAATGACCATTTAGTATGCGTTGGCCTTTGATTTTGATAAGTGTTGGATCCATTCACAATAAGGTATAAAATTCATGGATATTTTGATCAAAATAGTTAATGTGCATGAGGAGGACAGAGTCACCACAATTCATAGCATGTCGTTCATAGCATGCCACTCTGCACTGAGAAGACAATGCCAATCATGGAGAAGCGAGCGGAAAGGTAGCACATTGACATAGAGTAACTAAGTGTAATGAATATTTATGAGTTGTAATATAACAATATGAAAATGTTTATTTTTCTATAAAAGTATGCCTCATGAATTGAGTAGTGACATATCTATGAATTTATATTGAGATAAGCATTTTATAATAAATATATGGAAGACATATAAAGAGATAAGGGTGTTGATGGACTAATCCATAAATAGGTAGATTTTCTACTTTATAGTTTTTAACTCGACGGGTCCTTATAGGAAACTTAATTTTAATGTCAAATTTTTAACCTCGAAAAATATAATCAATGAAAATAAATGCAATGCGATAAAGAATGGACACTACACACAAGTTGATAACAGTTCGGCGGATGCCTAATTCTTCGTGTTCGTTAAATGGAAAACTAATTCATTATTAAATTTTGTTTGTTCTTCGTGTTCGTTAAATGAAAAACTAATTCATTATTAAATTTTGTTTGCAAGTATAAAAAAACTTATAACATTATAATGAATCTTCGGTTGTAGATTTGGTCTAAGCTTTACAATTTTATAACACTCAAATTGATAATCTACAACTTTCCATATTCACTCATTTGATATATATATATATATATATATATTATGAAATACATATCCTATATAAAAGGAAGCCTATTAAGGCTTCTACAACCACTCACTAAAAACTATACGAGTTGTTTTAATAACTCGTAACTCCAAACTAATTGACTTACAAATGACGTGAGTTGTTATAATAGCAACTCACATATAAACAATATATAACACAAATATAACTTCACATGCTAATAATGTTTATACTAACTATAATTTCCTAACATTCACCCCCTTAGTGTGAACATTATTGCCTACTGATATCACCCCCTTAATGTGAACACGGGAAAAGTTCACCTTTGAAATTAAAACATAATTGTATGCCTCTGCATACTTTTAGGTTTGTAAAGTTTTATTTTACCCAAAAAATCCCAAGGCACGTTGGCTCATCACTCAACCAAATCTGAGCACTCACCTGAAGTGTGCAAGGGTACCAAGTACCTCTTTTATGGTAGCTTGCTCAAGGAGTTAGCATGATTATACAAATATTCCAGATCCATAACAAATAATCAAGTATATTGCATAACATAAACTAGATCTAGATCTTAACCATATACAAGATTAACTCATACAAGAATCAAGATTAACTTTACCATGCAAGAACTAGTAACAGATGTGTCTATAATCAATATCCAGCCACAAAGATTCATTATATTAATTTCCATAAAACACATAAGCTTCTTACATACATAATAATGTCACCATGAGTCATGCGCATACACAAACCAAGTAGCATAACTCTATTACAAAAGTAGTCCTCCTAAACTATGTAGATCATACATATATATAGGGGTGGGGACTTGCCCTTCACCACCCATGCATCCTCAAAATAGGTTGCATGCTAATAATATCCATGCGCCACTACAAGCTAAATACAAAAGCATGTGATCTTTCCTATTAATAGATCTACTCCAGTTAACTCTTAGTTCAGACCCTATTATTAGCTCAGAACTATGCATGTCGCTTGGTCTTCTCCTTATCCAAAAATAGACCTTTCTTGAACCGCAAGTCTTCATGTTTCAACCTTATCTTTAAAACCTTGCTTGGCCACCACTCCAAGTCTATATTTAGATCTGCATCCCAAAAACTAGCTAAGTGTTCGGTATGTCTCATGCGTGAATTCCTATTCGACTCAGCGTGCAAACCCTATTCTCCTCGGGCGTGATTACTCATGTGTTTTTATTCTATAATGCCTCTTGTGTGTGTGCTAACCTTTGTTCTCATGGACTTAATCATTTTCCATGCTCAACATTACCCCAAAATTATTTCATTACCACCCCCAAAGAATGGGTAATCTGACTTATCCCTCCATGAATAAAGAATAAATAATCTTACAATCTCAAAGAATAAAATAATAGTTATCGTCACGAAATAATTTTTTCATTATGTAAGAAGAATGGGAAAATCCTTATTCAAGGATACTTCAATTGCATTCCATCCTTCCACCTCACTCTGCGCTTTGAACAGATCCCCCATCATTGCATTGACTTCTTCAAATGTTAAATCTTCACCCTTGGCCTTGAATGTGTCAACCAAATTTTACAATGGTTTCCTCATGTCTTTCAGGCGCATTCATTACGCATGTTTCTTTGGGATACAATTCTTTGAGCTTATTCTTTATAGAGGTCCTCAATATATCAATAATGTCACTCTTCTTTTTGACCTCTACAAGGATATTATCTCATTCTCGCCTTGATTGTCTTTGTTATTGGCACGAAACTCCTTTAAATCTACCTCATGAGTGGCAACCAACATGCTTGCTTACACGATCCCTAACTTCATAGAAAACTTTGGCTAGATGATTCACAATCTTTCTTGATGCAAGAAGCTTAGTGTATTGAGTTATGGTTGCCTCAATTTGTTCCTTCTCCTGTTGCTTTTGTCACGCTGTAACTTCTCCCATGAGACTATAGAGCTAGGGTTTCTTTTGCATCTTGATCATGCACGTTAAATCCTTCAAATAGTGGAGATTTAATTCATAACTATTTCATTAACCTTCTCTTTTGGTTGCCTATGTGTCGTTGGATGATCACATAATTCACCTGTAACATGAAATATAAATGATATCTTACAAAACCCGAAACTACATCAAATCCTATAAAAGAAATATGCAAATGGGGAGTTGGGTGACCCTAGCAGTCACCCAATAGAGTGAACTTACGACCAAGCACTACACTACATCTTAGACTCCATTTAGTTATTGTGTGTGTGTGTGTAGAAATCATGCCCTAGGAAGCTCTTGTACAATATGCACTTGATAGCAAGCAATAACTAGTTATAGAAATGTAAATAGATGTATGTATAACAAAATGAAATCCCCCTCCTATGCGTGTATGCAAAAAATGGAGTCCCTTGTCCCTTGAGTGAGTGCTATATGGATGCCTTGATGCTCTTATAATTCCTTTGGATGCAACCTTAGGTGATGATAATAGATGCTTAGAGCTTGGTCCTTTATTTTTTTCCCGAGAAAAAAAAATGTAATTTATTAAATATTTTAACAAATTACATTCCATATATCAAAAGCATATCAACCAGTTCCATGAGGAAAAAGGAGCTTGGTCCTTTATTATGGTCACATGCTTTACATTTATATGATTCCCTTGTTTTAATTTTGTAATCGACAACTAAAAGTCGACCCATAAGAAAACAAGATGCCCAAAAGATGCGAGTGCACGGTACAAATAGGTCGAGGGCACCTAAAGGGGAGAAGGGCACCTAAGCGGCGTCCCGACTTGGCGTTGATGTCCATAGATAATAAAGATAAAACAATGAAGATCAAAATGGGTTATGGGGTGTGCAATACCAAAGAGGAAACAAGAAAGAAAGCAAAGAGGCCATATAAATGTCAATTATTAGTTTTCTCGCTTAGGAATCATATGAATAGTAGTATGTGATTAGGACCTAGAAATGTACCCAAGTGCATGATTTTGTGTCTACATTTGCTCCCACTTTATTTTGTTGAGTGAATACTCGATAACATAAATTAGATAAGATATGTGTACCTAATAACCATGTAGAGTGTGATGGAAAAGCATCTTTGAAGAGACAAGTGAAAGCGTGGAGTGATAAAAATGAAGCGTGGAAGCTAAGAAGAGGAAGTGACCCTAGGGGTGAAGCGTATGAGTGTTGTACCATGTTGTACATATTGTTGTTGTAGCTTAGTAAAGGGTTGCTTCTTGTTGCATATTAAGGACAAACCTATAAAAGAAGAGCAAAAGAGTAGTCAAAATCATGTGTTATGAAAAATTTGTAAAAACATGTAAAAGTATGTAAATGTGAAAAAGTAGTAAAAGAAAGTGTGCACCTAATGCATGATGAGTGAAAAGGATAGAGAATTTCCTAAAAATGATGTAGAAGAGTGAGTTTTTAAGGCGATATCACACCAAAAATGAGTTTCTTGGGCGATCTCACACCAAGAATGAGTTTTTTGGGTGATATCATACCAAGAACAAGTTTTTTGGGCGATCTCACGCCACGAAAGAAGAGTGTTGGGGAGAATGGTATCATGTTATTCTCCATATAGGATTATTTCTCAAAATTTATACACCGCTATAGAGGTTTGATCATGCTTTGTTCTGTGTTGTTTCAGTTCGATCCAAGGAAATAGAAAAAGGAGATAGAATGAATTCTGATCGTTGGAGGAGTGTGCTTGTACTTTGAAAATTACTCTTTAAAAACTTCTAAAAATTTTACTTCTACGAGAAAGTAACTATAATTGCCCCTATTCATAGGGTCTCAAAAAGGTCAAGAGCGCCTAAGCACTAGTGTCTTTATCTGGCGCTAGTGTATGTGCTTAACTAAGACCCAATTCGAGAATCGGGTTGTTTTGTGGCCGTAACTCTATTTTTTTCATGTATTGCGCATGCTGTACTAAAGCTTTGAGATTTTGTATGGGGTGAGTGATTAACCAAGGTATTCCCCCTCATTTGGGGGTGCATATGAGCGTCGGCTAGAGTATGCATCCCAAAGGAGAGGACAGATGCTGTCTGAAACTAATACCTTACATGGGAGGGAATGTCCATGGTAGATGATTAACTAAAAATAAGATATTGGAATATGGGGTAGTTAATATAATCTAAAACGACATGTAAATATAGTAAATAAATGCAATAAATGACTATGTAAAATGACCCAAGCAACTATAAAAATGGAAATGCTAAACCCTAAAGTGCAAGGAGAGTTAGAATGAACTCAACTGATTAGAGGAGATCGATGGATTGTGTCAAGAAGGTGATTTGGAGAAACAAAAAGTAGGAACGAATGTGAAAAGGCCCTGAAAAGGATGGATCGAGTTATCTAATTGGACGGGAGCACTTGGAGAGAGGATGGGGCACCTCTTGGCACTCTAGTCTAAAAAATGGGTGCCGTGGTTTGTGTTAAAGATATGGAACTAAGTTTCACATGCTCGATAGGTGGTCTGAAACCCTCGTTGTGTGTCATATCAGATTCATTGTACTACTCCAAATGTCATTGATAATCCAATGTATAGAAGACTTGCAAAAGACAAAAATAAGTATCAAAACCATAAAAAATAAAAAACAAATGAATGGGTCAGACTGACCTTAGCTACCACAATAGTGGGCTTACTAATAGAGTGTTGCACTACATTTCAGACCTAAATGTAGTTTTGGTGTGTGTGTGCATCATGTGTCCTAGGTGCTCTTGTGTCAGTTGCACTTTGTGAAGTAGCGAGCAATAACTAGATGTAGAAAATGTAATAAAATGTGTGCATTAAATAGAATAAAATCCCTCATATGATGCGAGATGAACCAGCTTTTTCCTTGTGATGGAGCTAATAGATGCAAATGATCTCTAAATGGATGTAACTCTAGGTGGATGATAGTAGTGACTAGTGCTTGGTCCTTCATTATGGTCTCATAACTTTATATTTATAGGGTTCTCTTGATCTAATTTTGTAATTAACCCGAAATGGTCGAACACCAAAAAGATAAGAAGTTGAAATGGCTAGAAAGTGCCCAAAAAGTGGTGGGAAAGTTCAAAAAGGATCAGGGTAACCCTAGTGGGACCAGGGCGCCCATGGGTGCCCAGTACTTAGCAGGTGCCCAGGTCAAGGATAATGTGAGAAGATGACCGAAACCGACTGGGCATGTGGGTATAAAATGTCATGAATGATGAAATAAAATAAGAAAATATGGCAAAAATATGAAGCTTGATTATTACTTTCTTCACTCAAAAAGCTTCTAAATAGTAGTATGAGACTGAGAGTAAATAGTGTCTAAAGTGCATGATTTTGTGTCTACATTTTCCCCATTTTATGTCGGTGAGTGGAAATATTCGTAACATAAAGTAGATAGAGATGTGTACTTGATTCCCATGAAGATTGTAGTAGAAAACGTGTTGAAGGACTAGATAAAGCGTGGAATGACAAAAAAATGATGCGGTGTGGAAACTAAATATGAAAAAGAGCAAAAAAGTGATAAAAATGAACCTAGGGTAGAAACGTGTGTGTGGTGTTGATGTGTGTGGTGTACCTACATGTTTAGCATGTGTGTGTACTACGCAATTGTTGTTGACGTTGTTTTTTGTTGTTTCCCTCATTTATTTGCTTGTTTCTCATACAGATGGACTTGCAAGGAGAAAACGATCAAGTAGTCAAATATATATGTATGTATGTGTAAAAATGTAATGTAAAATATGCATGTAAAAGTATGTAAAAGTAAAATATGCAAATGAAAAATGTAAATGGAACATGTGCACCTAATCCATGTCAAGAAAAGAGTGTGTACAAGGATATCTTGTCTTGTTGGGGTTTTTGGTGATCCGTCGCCATCGTCGAAGAATTATAAGGAGAAATTCCATTGTATCTTCCAACCTTTAACTATTTCCCTGAATGTGTGTGAAGAGATCTTTATATGTCCTAGTTTTTGGGTGATCGACACCATTGGCCAAAGTAGTGTAGGGAGGCACACCCATTGTAACCTTCGAGCATGTAACTGCTTCCCAGAATGCTAAGGAAATCATGTCCTGTAAAATTCGTTGTGTACGGGGTTCATAGACTAGTCTGAACCCACTCATTGTATGTAACCCACAATGTCAAGGATGGAAATTTCACTAAACTAAACCAGTGTAAATGTGTTGTGTTAGTATGTAAAACCCCAAATGATGTCCCCCTCTTTGGGGGCACATGTGACGTCGCTGATAGGAGAATACAGCCCCAAAAGAGGACCAATCGCATGAACTCTGTAACTCTTCCCTGCATGGAAAAGGGAATGTGCTTGGTAGAAACCAAGGTGCGCACAAATAATAGGCTAGCCAAAGACAATTGTTAGTATGAAAAAGCATGCATATAGAAAAAATGTATAAGCCACAAACAAAAAATAGTAATGTAAACACTCAAGAAAAAATTAAGCTGCAAAAAGTGGGCTACAAACATGGGACATCACTCACGATGTCGCAAGACATGTAAGGCCATTATGGCTGCATAAAAACAAACAAGTGTACACACCAAACAAAAAGCAAGGTGCGCAAAACAAGAGCAAATAATAGACAAGCAATGTAACAAATAAGTATGGAATAAAATATCCATGCATAACAAATGTTGCACATGAAGCACCCATTATCATGTTAGAAAGATAACTAGTATGTCAAAAGCATGTATAACCAAGTAATGTAAAGTTCTAAGTACAAAATGAAACAATAGCACCTATGAGAGATGAATGTGGATGCCCCCAGTGACCAGTGTAGGAAGGGTAGAAGGCGAGCATCCATGTTATGTGTAAGAGACTGTATCTACGATCACAACTAGAAAAAGACATGAACATGCATGTGTGGATGATATAGATAAATGACATACAAGTAATCTAACTAGCATGTGTAATAAAGTAACCATAAACAAGAATAATTAAGAGTAAAAGCAACCATAATATGCAATATGTTGTGGATGGATGGAATGGAATGCAAGATGGAGTGATAGGAGCCATGTGCCCCTTGAGTGAATGGAAATGTATGCAGTGAGGTTCATTTGGTTTTCCCCCTTAGTAGTCAATAATGAACCATACACTAGATTGCGTCATCTAGAAATGGTCAAAATTTGGTTGTGTCTAACGCTTTTTGATTATTATGTATGTGTAATAATGATGATATGCGACATATAGAAGAGATTATGTGTGTGTGATCCCTATAGCCTACGCGTATATCATATATCACAAGGAAGAAAAGAGTGAGTGATTTAGACATAAGCATATATCATGGCATGAGGAAGAAAAGAGTGACGATTTAGACAAAGCGTATATCACTACTAGATGGGTAAAGGGAGTGGTGATGTAGCCTAAAGTGTATACCACTACAAGATGATAGAGTAAGTGATGATTTATCCTATAGCGTGTGTCACTATCCTAGAAAGGTCGCATGAAGAAAGGTCGAATGATGAATGTGTGATGAGGATAAGTTCTATTTGATTTGTAAACCCTTAGAAATCGAGTATGGACTGAGAAACTACAGTGCATCGTAGGGTAGTGATTACAGGGCATAGAAGACAATGCAATATGCATGATGATAATAGATGACCATGTGTGGAGTAGATTGTGTAATGTATAATGTATAAGATGTAATACGAGATGCAATGTATGATGTATAAGATGTAATGTTCGATGGATAAGAAGTAATGTACAATGTAGAAGATGTAATGATGTAGACTGGAGAGTGTAATATGTGTGCAATGTAGTATATAAAATTCTAGACGCATAGACCATGAAAGTATTGTATATGTATGATGAAGACTAGTATGATGTGTATGTAGGATATGCAAATGTGCAAATGATGTAGTCTAAATGCAAGATGTATGATGTAAGATGTATAGGTGTGCAAAGGTTGAAATGATGTAGAATAAATATAGTATGTATGATGTATGATGTGAGAGGTATGAATAGATGTAGTGTATAATATCTATAGTGTAGTGTGTGGGGTTCATGTGTAGTAAGCCCTCAACAGTCAAGTGTGAACCGAAGCACAAGAGTGTGTCATCGGGTAATGATGGCTCTAAAGGATGAATAAATATGAGGATAAGAAGATGATAGATGCGCAGATGCGATGATGAGTAGGGGTATTAGATGCTTTATGCTCCCCAAGTAAATGAAATGAATTACTCAATGAGAGGGAAAAATGAAGGTACGTCATTCGATGTATGCGGTGATGAAAGCGTATGTATGTAGAACAGTGTCAAGATGAGGTATGTTTAAATGCTAGGAGTGTGGTGTAGTATTATGTAAGGATATGAATGAACAATAATGTAAAGATGAGAGATACACCTATGCTAATATGATGATGGGGGAAGGGAATGTATAAGCATCATGCCTCCCCCAAACATGTGCAAGAAGATCATGTAAATTCATCGAGAATATCGTCATCCTTTGGGTCATAATCAAATGGATAAGCATTAGTAACTTGGTAGGAAATGGTGTTAGGTTAATTTTGTAATGAGCCATAAAGGTGTAAGTTGTACATTCCCATAGCATACTCATCATTGGTGAATGGAGGAAGAGGACAACCGTGTGCATACCAACGAGTAAGATTTTTGTATGACCTAGGAAAGAGCTATTGCAGATGAAGATGCTCCCAAATGGTATAGGGAAAGAGATATCAATATAATCATGATCTAGAGTGCCCACAATATAATCAAATTAGGATTTCCCTAATGTGAGTGTAGAAGAACCAGGGGTACATGATAAGTAGACCATAAGATGAAATACATGCAAACCATAAGCAACACTAATATTGATAAAGCCATAGAAGAGATGAGGATCGTGGATAGGAGGATAAATGTCCTCAAAATCAAAACTAAGCTGAGTTAGACCATCATGGGAACATATAATGATATCACATGTAGGGTCAAATGGAATATGTTCCCAATATGAGTCATTCATGAAGAGGGTGCAAGTGAATGGTGGGTGTGCTAATGTAGGTGGTACATGTGAGGTGTAGGAGATAGAGTGATGTCCATAGATTGGACAGGCCCCTGATAAGGAATCATAGTAGTAGTAGGTAGTAGTAGGTGGCACAAAAGAAACTACATCTATCACACAAATGGTACCATCAAGTGGTGGTAAGTGTGGTGGTTCTTCGATAGGTTGGGGCTCATCTATAATATTTGTGTGTGGAATAGGAAGACTAGTATTATGAGTGCGGGTGCAATCTTTGAAATGGATCATGGTCACAAAAAACAGTGTACTTGATGTTCTCATGTAATAATTTTACACAATTATGGATAGTAGAGGCAATATCTTGCATGGCATGAAGCCATGGCCTACCAAGTAGATAGTTGTAGAAACTAGGAAATCAACAACTAAAAAAGACAGTGTGGACAGTCTTAGGACCAACAGTGATAGGAAATGTAATGTGACCGAAACATGGATGGACAGAACCATCATAAGCATGTAGTGAAACACTAGAGGGACTAATGTCACGATCGAAGAAATACCTAAAGTTCAAGGAATGACATAGGACACAAGTTAATTTTAGATCCATTATCAATCAAAGTGCACTTAACACTACATTATGAATATGACATATGATATGTAGAGGTGGGTCATTATCAAAAGTATGAACATCAGTGGGAAGGTTAGACTTGAATACTATGTGTGAAGAGAAAACATCGGAAAAGGCTTGATAAACCGAGTCTAGATGCATGTCAGCATGAATGCGAGTAATAGCAAGAAAGTGTTAGACTCTATGTAGTAAATCAAGATTTGCAAGAAAATAATCATTGATTGAGATACTCATGATGACCAAACCCTAGGATGACAAAAAATGAATGAAGAACCTAGAAGCGTGAATGATCAAGTTGGGTTCACCAAAATGATTAACTAAAAATAAGATATTGGAATATGGGGTAGTTAATCTAATCTAGAACAACATGTAAATATAGTAAATAAATGCAGTAAATGATTATGGAAAATGACCCAAACAACTATAAAAATGGAAATGCTAAACCCTAAAGTGCAAGGAGAGTTAGAATGAACTCAGTTGATTAGAGGAGCTCATTGGACTATGTTGCAAAAGTGGCTGGAGAAGCAGAAAGCAATCATGCGTATGCAAAGACCCGAAAAGGATGGATCCAAGCTATCTAGCTGAAATGGAGCACTAGAGATGGAGGGTGCACGTGGGTGCTCTAATCTACAGAATGGGCACCACTGGTCGTGGAAAATATCTGGGCCCGAGTTTCACAAGCACGAAAGGTGGTGAAACCCTCATTGTGTCACATCAGATTCGTTGTACTAATCCAGATGTCGTTGATAATCCAAGATGTATAGAAGACCTGCAAAATACCAAAAGAAGTATCAAAACCCTAAAAAAATAAGAATGCAAATGAATGGGTTGGACTGACCTCAGTTGCCACAATAGTGGGCTTACTAATTGAGTGTTGCACTACATTTCAAACCCAAATGTAGTTCTAGTGTGTGTGTGTGTGTGTGCATCATGTGCCCTAGGTGTTCTTGTGTCAGTCGCACTTTGTGAAGTAGCAAGCAATAACTAGATGTAGAAAATGTAATAGAATGTGTGCATGGAATAGAATAGAATCCCCTCCTATTAAGAGTGATGCAAATGAACCATCTTTGTCCTTGTCATGGAGCTAATGGATGCATGCGACTCTAGGTGGATGATAGTAGTGATTAGTGCTTAGTCCTTTAGTATAGTCTCATAACTTTATATTTATATGGTTCTCTTCATCTAATTTCATAATTAACCCCGAAATGGTGACCACCAAAAAGATAAGAAGCTGAAACGGCTAGAAAGTTCCCAAAAAGTGGCAAGAAAGTTAAAAAAGGATCGGGCACCCTGGTGGGACCAAGGAACCCATAGGTGCCCTAGTACTATCTTGGGCATCCGATCAACACTAAAATGATGAAAGATGGTGAAACAAGCTGGGCATGTTGGCGTAAAAGATCGGGGCCTGATGAAATGAAATAAGAGAAGATGGCCAAAAGACAGGGATTAATTAGTACTTTCTTCACTCAAAAACCTTCTAAATAGTAGTATGAGACTGAGACTAAATAGTGTCTAAAGTGCATGATTTTGTATCTACAGTGAAACTAATGCGCATGTAAAAAAGTGGCTAGATGCATGTGCTAGTAGAAAAGTAGCAAGCATGTAATAGAAAAAGCAGTGTATCAAATAATAGTGTAGACAAAGTAGACCGCAAAAATTGGGATTCAAACATGGGACATCGCTCACAATGTCACAAAAAAATCAAGGACGAAGTGGTCGTAAGCATACAAGAAATGAACAAACAATACATAAGGCATAGCCCATAAACAATGATAATCAATGGAAAACAAGATTATCAAGAAAAGTAGCACACAACCATGGTGGAAAATAGTTCTGCAAAGCATATGTTGTACATTAAACACATGTTAGCATGTTATAAAGATAAAGAGTATGTCAAAGCATGTATGTTCCTATTTAGAGTAGTAGTGTCTTTACTAATAATATGATGTAGTATAAAACAAAACAATACCACTTGTAGTGTATAAGAAAGTAGATTCCCCAGGATCCTCGGTGGGACTTGTAAGAGTACGAGTGCAAGTATCAATGTTGCGTGTAAGGATCTATAAGAAGTATGCATTCACAACTAGAGAAAAGTGAATGTGCTTGTGTAAATGACATACAAAGTATTTGTCTAGCATGAAAACAAAGTGTACATCTAACTAGTATAAGAAAGCAAGATTATGTGTAACCAAGATATACAGTATGTTGTGAATGAATGAGATGGAATGATATGCAATGTGAATTTCAAAGGAGCAATGTGCCCCTAAGAAGATGTGGATGAGTATAAGATGAGGTTCATTTATAAAATACCCCTTGATAGTCAAGAATAAACCATAGAATAAGAGTGCATCATCGAGAAATGGTTTGAATTTTGTGCGCTAGAAAGATAGATCATGAAGCCTCGAGTGTGAAGAGTGAATGTGGTGAGGTTGATTTCAGATTTAGACCCTCATCAGTTTAGTATGAACTATGTAACTAGATTTCCTTGTAGGGTAATGATGATATAAGAGATGTGTATCAATGTGTGTATAATGAATGAGAAAGACTAGATATGAAGCATGGAGTATAATAGTAGAAATGCAAGATAACTGATAATATTAAGAGGAGGAGGGTAACCATGATTCCCCCTAAGTGTACAATGATGAGTAAGCTATTTGACTAAATTGAAGGGCAAGACCCCTACACCCAATGCTTGTAGAGATAAAAGTGTGTGATCATTATCTAAGATTAGAGATGTATGAGAGTGACAACGTAGCGCAGTGAATGTGACCTATGTGTTGAAGGAGGTGGTGAACACCTATATGAAAGCACAGACCTAGGAGGTGATGAGAACCTATGTGAATAATATCGAGGAAGTGATGAGAACTTATGTGAAGGATACCTAGATGGTCAAGGAGGTGATGAATACTTATGTGAAGGAAACCTGGATGGTGAAGAAGGTGATGAAGTCCTATGTGAAGGAGACCTAGATGGTGAAGGACATGATGAATACCTATGGGAAGGAGACCTAGACTATGAAGGAGGTGATTAATTCCTATGTGAAGGGGTCTTCTGAGTGGTAGACCTAGGCTGATGAGATGGGCTAGTGGATCAATGCGACCGAGTAGGTCATGTGCGAATAGGAGAGCTAGGATCAGATTGTACTTTATATTTGAGAGGTCCAGAGGACCTAGATTCTCTAGTGAGTGTAATGGAAACCTCAAGAGGAGGTTGTGGCCATGGTGTGCATGGAGGAACACCTTTGATGGTGATAACTTGTTTGTTGTGAATGAACTTTAGACACAAGTAATTCATGGAAATGATAGTTTGAGTGGCACGGAGCAAGGAATAGCTAATATAATGTCACACCCTTTGATTGAAGGTTCCACAATGAATGACACAAGCATGGTAAGAGGCCCAACTGTAGCTGGAAGCTTGACGCAACCATAATATTTGGGAACTAGATACATAATATGAGAGTGGATAGTTGATAGGGATAAGAAGTGCAATAGAGCACACACCCATATGAATCATTGGACCAATCATTATATTATTGATAGCATGAAGTCTAATAGATTCCTTGATTTTTAATGTATTAGAAGAGAATGTAGCATGTTATACATGATTGTAGAATGTAAGTAGTAAAAATTAGTATATTAAACGTGTTAGGAAAACTACATAAGAGAAAATCCTAAACTTATTGTGAATATCATACTTTAGATTTGAGCATGAAGGAGATCATCACCCACACTCATGGAGTTTGGATTCCTCCTTGATATTACGCAAAGATCATCACCCACACTCATGGAGTGTGGATTCCTCCTTAATATTATGAATTGTTTAATGACTATTGATATTTATATGCTTTCAAGTGGGATTCTTTAATAAAAGTGGATTCAACAACATGTCATCACAATGAATGATTGGATATTTTAGCTTGATAGGTTTGGAGAATGACTCTAAGATATGTTTGGCATGATAACCCTACATTCATGTGATGCCCTTAACATTGAAGGTGGACAGTTTATTTATAGGATATTTTCAAATAAGATTAATGGAAGAGTTACTTAATCCATTTTAGGGATAATAAAGGGCTAGGTGAAGGAATAGTGAAATAATAGTGAAGCATTTTTTTAAAAATAGTGGATAGTTGATCGAATTATTGTATTGATAATGTGGGACATGGAGGGTAGTGGAGAATTGATGTGTATGAGATGAGGTGGAAAATGAGTAGGATTTGATTAAATGGTAATATGATTAGCTAATTAACATCAATTAATTCACTATTCAATATTCATGGGATTGAGATGGGATGACAGGTTTAATTAATTAATGAGATGGTAGAATTAGGTGTCTACACCTACCACGTGGACTACCATAGTTGTAGGATGAATACAAGTGTTTTTATGAATATGTTATGGGGAATTTAATGACCATTAGTAGGTTTAAACAAAACTCTACAGTCCTCAAAATACTCTACCTAGCATGTTCCAACATGGGTCAAGCCTTGGAATGATCCATGGACATCTATGAATGTCTAAAAGTAAATAATTTTCTGGTGGAAAAATTATAAAAGAGAGGAATGGTGAAGGCATCCAAATGGATGGTAAAATTGAAAATAAAACAAAATTTGGAAGCATATGTGAGGCACATGCACAATTTGATAGAATTTTTTGGAATAAGGAGTCTCATAGAATGTGCAACTCCAAGGTATGCACAACTTAAATCGTTTTTAGATGTAGAAAAGTAAAAAATATGTTTAAATAGAGTTGTGTGTATGTGGCTTAATATCTAATAAACATTTCCAAAAGAACTTTTAACAAATTGAAAAATATAGACATGGGTGTGTGGGAAACTTAGTTTAAGCCTTAAGGTACTTCAACATTGAATATGGGGACCAAGTAAATCATCATGGGAGAAACTCTAGTGGAAATCATTTTTACATACGTATAAATTTCTCAATATGTCTGGAGGTAACAAACTTAAGACCTTGCAAATATAGTTTTTAGAAGATGGGTATTCATTTCATGGCACTGATGAAATAAGAGGCATCCATTGAGTGTCATAAATCATATATAATAATTTTAGTAGTCTTCTTCAAATTATAGAAAATGACAACCTATTTTAGGTATATTTATAATTAATTTATTATTTTACAATTACATTGTCTTTTGGAGGTTCGAGTGTGAATCCTAAATCTAAACTTCAATTGGATCTAATGAAGAATGAAAGGCATAAGTTTGGGAATGATTTGTATGTACTCCCTCAAGTTCTTTAGTTGGTTTTCCTATATTTTGAATTATTATTACACAAAAACACAAGAAACATTTTTTGGAAGAGGATACTCCATAGGTTTGGAAGAAATATTTTTTTATGATTTGGAGTTGGTTCACAAAGATGTAACTACATGGACAACTCTTCTTCTTTTAGCCATCATTTGGATGTTCTATGACCCATGACTAATGGGATTATAGGTTGATAATTAGCATTACACGGGGTGCTCCCATGATTATATGGCCCATGGAAGGAAATTGATAGGAGAAAATAATGGGAAGAGGAGAGGCATTATAAATCATTTATAAGCATGCCATGGGAAATTATACAATACATGTTATGTATTCTACAAGAATGGAGTTTGTGTCCTTTTAAACCCTTTTCCATATTTAAAATTATATTTTGTAGTGAATTTTATTTGAACAATTTGTAAAAAATGTTAATACTATTTTTATCACATAATACTTATGAAAATGATACGATTTATTTATTCTTCCTCTCCTTTTATTATTATTTTTCATTTTTAAAGGTATACATTTGATAAAATGGGTTTGTTAAAAAGGCCTAGGAAGTTTTCCAACAAATCCAATTGGCGGCATAAAGCTAGATCCCATAAAATTTTCCATAATTTTCTAACATGTGTCGTAAAGGGAGCATTAGAATACGGCATGGAGATTCATCATAGAGTAATGACAAGCTAATTCATTGTTTATTGTAGTTTCAATTTCCCTTCTACAAATTAATGTATGTAAGTATGGAATCATATAGAAGGCACATGAACTGCAACAAAATGCCTCAAACATATTTAGTCTCATAAATTATGTATTTGCATAGAATGAGTTTGATGAAAATCCCTTGAAACAATCAAGAAAATGCATTTCTAGAAATTTTTAAATAGACTCGACAACCTTTGTCAAGCATATTCCTAGTTTGTTCCAAAATGGGAGCATTACAACTGGTTATGCCCTAGTATGCATGTATATAAAATATGGAGGCATACATAAGGGGCATGAACTGTTTGAAAAAATGACTCCAAGAAATGTGGCTTTATGGAATGACATGACTGCAGGATATACAAAAATGGCTTTGTGTAATGACAATCTCTAATTTTTTCATGTGTGAAGTTCTCGACACATACCATAACCATGTAGGCTTCATTTATGTTTCATTATAATTGGAGAAAAAAATTAGTGGACAAGGATTTGTAAATAAGCTGTTGGACCCCTAAAACACACTAAGTAAAGAGACACGAGGATTTTGGGCACGTGGAAGTTAGGCGCGAAGGCACGCGCAAGAGTAAAGAAGATAGCGCATAGAGGCTCGCACCCAAGCTAAACATATTCCAAGCTTAGCCACATTTTGGGCCACGTGCAGAATTGAAAGATGGATAGTTAGAGTAGCGACCAAGCAATGATTTGAAGATAGATTAAGCTAAGCTCTGGATTTCAATGCTCACGTATGGGTTGAATAAAATATGTATCATGAACTCTATGAGACATTTTTTTTTATTTTCCTATAGATTTGTACAAGTGGCTAGTAACATATGCATCAAAGCGAAATTGGAGGTATAGATCAATTGTTTGGACACAAGAATATTACCAGGCTCTGCATGATGTTGATTTAACTTGGACACATGTTGTAGATCATTGGTGGAGTGGTGTTTTGCATAGTTACATGTTGGAGTATGTTGTTTCTACTTATTCTTGTCCAAATATTGTTGATTACCGGTTATTACATGAACCTAGAGGATCTTATTTACACGTTATCCCTTTAGCGATCAAGATCTTGTTGGTGACTCGAATTTGGAAGAACGACCTATGTCTAGCTAAACCTCCACCACGCGTAGGGGTAGGAGCAGGTGTGGTGAAAGATGGTAGACCTTATAGAAAAAAGTAAGAGAGGAGAGGAGAAATGAGGCTTAAGTATAATGAGGCACGAGAGAGGAAATAGCGAAGAAGAGTGATATTGAGGAGTCTATGGAGTTGCAGAGGATGATGTCTCGTGAAGGATTTGAGGCTCACATGGAAAACGTGGAGCCATAGCATCATTCTTTCCCCACTTAGGAAAGCACAGTAGAGAATACCCTTTGGCTTCTAATGATAGCACATTTGATGAAGAGAGATTAAGGACGCGGGTGCGCATCCGATCCCACTTGTCGACCTTTCCATTGCACTTGGTGTTCTAGTTCTTGAAATAGTTATTGAAAAATAAGATAGTGTTGGTGATAGAGTAGCGACAGGTAGATTTCATTTTCCATTAAATATAGAAGTGCAGTAGACAACATCAATGGCATCACACATGACAACATCTTTACTGTTTGGAGGACCGGTTAGTGGTATATTTTTTGGTGCATCATCAACACAGAGCACTAGTGCGTAGAATGTGGGTAATATGTCTAGTAGTATCACAACTTTATATAGATGTAGGATTTTAATTTAGTACAACAGTTGGAACACGAGTATCTCATCCTCTCGGTCCGGTGCGTCTTTATAGGAGGGTCGAGAGGATATGGAGGTTCGGGATCTAGTGGTTGCGGAGTTGGAGGGAATACTGGAGGTAATATAGGTTTTGGATCTGGTGGGCATGGTCCGCACTAGCCACAATAAGTTTATTATGATATGTCTCTTCGCCTACCAAAGTACAAAGGTATTGAGGATACGGTGAGCACATAGACATATGTGAGATACTATGGCACGCGAAGGGAATTACGGTTCTGAGCATAAGGCAAGTCAATTTGCTACTACTTTACAAGGGTGTGTGCATAGTTGGTATAGGAAGTATGATCTGAACCAAACTATTGTAGATTACAACGCATTGTGTGATGATTTCTTGGTTGAGTTTTATATACCTGAGTTTGAATAGAAAAGCATCAATGCATTGAAAGAGATTAAACAAGGCATGGCTAAGAGTGTAAGGGAGTATGATGCATGCTTTAAAAATTTGTTATCAAAGTTGTCTTATGATATTCACCTAGCCAAAGCATGCACAGTGGTTTGTTGGTGGTTTGATCACACCTTTTAGAAGGGCACTCTTGCATAAGAGGTTTGAAAATCCACGATGCTTTGGAGGTAGCTCTATGCACTTTGAGACAGGTTGGGGGCATAGAAACTAGTTGCTTTGTTCTTAGAAGCACAAATTACATCTATGGTGAAGCAATTAGAGAAACTATCGGCCAATTCAGCTCATGAGACGTGCGGTGAGATCGGTGTATGATTGTGAGGTGGAGAGACATACTAAGGATATTCTAAGGATATTCACCCTTGTAAATCGGTGCACGCCATGTTGTTGGAATGTGAGATCTGTCACGGTAGATCATGATTCAAGTAGGTGTCCCTTATTGCACCACATGCAATCGGGACGAATGTTTTTTGTTATTGTAAGATTTGTAAGTCCCACACTCATCATATGGAAAATTGTAGACTGATTGATCAAATTCATGATGTCATTGATATTGGTGTACATCAGACCAATGATGCAAATGATTCTAAGGAGCAAGGTGAACACCATAATCATAACCATAATAAAGGATGCTCTAATGCAGGTGGTAGAGGAAGAGGTTACCGAGGTGGATACGAGTTCATGGTCATGGCGGAGGCAAAAGTAATTTCCTACAAGGAACTTATTTTACATGTGGATCCCTTGACCATTATAGGCATGAATTCCCTCAGAACACAATCTTCTCATGGTGCGGGAAACAACATAAGTTTGAAGAATGTCCTGAGTTATATGATCACATGAGTAAGAACTATAAGAAGAATGATAGGTTTATGGGGATGATTAAAGTGCAACACGTCACGGAATATCGGTGGATGTCGAAGTTAGCACCTAATCTTGAGATGCTACATGTGTTAGTAGCTGTTAGTGTAGGTTATTATTTATCTTTTTATTTATTTATTAGGATAATTCTTACACTTTTGTTAGCCCTACACTTGTTGGGTTAGCTTGCTTAGGTGTACTAGTTGTGTGGAGTTAGCTTTCTAGTTGTGTTGAGTTAGCTTCTCAGTTATGAGGAGTTAGCTTACTAGTCTTTTGGAGTTAACTTAAGCTGCCGATATCGTTAGTGGGATTTCTTCACCACTGATGTAGGTAGTAGTTACACTTCCCTCCTCCTATATGTACATATTTCTTATTGAATAATTCAAGTCATTCTATTATAATGTATTGAGCATTATGGATTATGATGGATTTCCATATATAGTATTTTAGCTCTTTTATTTTGCAAATCTAATGTGGTGTACTATTATCATATGAGATCGCGGCTTGGAACAATCTTCTTATCGTTCCTTTCTAAAGTAACTACACACGCCGAGGTTGCACAAGCTCACGAGATTCCAAAGTAGAAACCTGTTATTACAAAGCAAGAGGTGATCAATGTGAAATATCTAAATCCTTCCCATCAGAAGGAGGTTTATCAGGAGACAACAGAGGTTATTAGAAACTTACATGGTGAGATACAATGCTTGAAGGAGCAATTGTAGAAGCTGGAGCAGTGAAGGAATTTGAGTTGCCTCTAAAAGATATTGATGACTTTAAGGAGGTTTGTAAGATGTTGTGTTGGTTGAGAGACAAGATACAATGCTTTGGATATGAGCGTGAAAGACAGATATTGCATGCGAACTTACCTCCTCACAATCTTTAATATGATAAAGAAATCACCTTGAATGCAGTTGTTGATGGGTGGTTGTTGAGTAACATATTGATTGATACAGGTTCAAAATTCAATGTACTCACTTTAGATGCGTGGAATCATATGGGGAAGCCATTGTTACAACCATATTTGAATGTGTTGTATATAGTTAATAGAGCCTAGAGCCACGCCCATTAGAAATCTTGAAAGATGTCACTATTACTATACAAAGGGCCAAGTTAACTAGGGACTTTAAAGTCTTGGCACTTGTAGAAGAAAATAGTTTCCCGGCATTCTTGGGGCACCCTTTGTGTTATGTGAATAATATTAATCTGCGCTTACATAAAGGTTGTATCATTTTTAGAACAGAGAGGAGCATGTGATTATCCATTTGACATATGGGAAGGCTACACCGTATGTAGAACCCTTGAGTGAAGAGGATCTAATCAGGATATATGCACGAATGGTTAGGAATCCTAAAGTGCTTGATCCGTCTAAAGAAGGTGTTATACAATGGGATGATGCTCAGTCTATGAGCGATACAACCAATTTTTTCTATGATAAGCGAGGCGCGAGGATGTTTGAGATGGTCAGGAAAGAGATCAAGAATAAAGTCACTTGCGAGATTAGATTGTGTAATGTTCGGTGTTTAGTCACAACCAGGTACCTTGGTACATTGGTTAAGGAAACCTTGATGTATTTTTGTGCACCATGGAAGCCCAGTGGTCGAATGAGGGAGACAAAAGAAATATGTTGATTTATACCCTACGCGGAATAGCTACACATTGGTGGACTACACACCAAGATAGCCTTTTGGAGTGGAAAGAAGTGAGAATCGCCTTCTCTACTAGGTTTCTTAAGAGCAATGTGCCTTCACAGACATGTGAATACCATGGGAAGGATTCTACTTCACATCACATTTAGAATTGTGAGAGACTCGGACGGAGGGCAGCAGGATTCCTTTCCACTATCACTCTAAGTACATAATTTCTATGCCACACTAAGTGGTTGTGCGCGCACATGGTCCTGCATTCATGCAGAGTTAACAAGAGCAATAGTTAATTGGTAGGAGATGACCTCAGGTATGATTCATACCTTTGATTATTTTACTACTAAACCTCTGATGAATGAAGCATTACAAATTGTAAAGTGCCTTACGAGGGGGCATGTTGATGAAGAAGAGATAGATGAAGTGCAACTTTGCGCACCTAGCTGGAAAAAGAGAAGGGTAAGTTGCTTTACATGATTGATGATGAAGAAGTAGAAAATTTGGATGTTGACTACATTGTAGGTACACGTGAGGTCTCGTATAGTGTTGATGAAAAGGCGCAAGCTTACCTTGAGCCTATGAAAATAAATAAGGTCAACATTGGGATAGATACAAAACCTAAGGAAGCCATTATTGGTGATTATTGGTCTGAACAAGAGGTGACAAAGATTATTAAGCTACTCTTTGCAAGACTTCCGGACTTATTTCTTTGATTCTATCATGAGTTGAAGGGAGTACATCACTCTTTGGGTGAGATGAGGATCAAGTTAAAGGAAGGTACACGCCTAATTAGGAAGAGGCCTTACAAGATGAATCCTAATCTGTGTGTCAAAGTCAAGGAAGAGATTGATAAGATGTTGAAATCTAGAATCATTAAGCCCATTGAGGATTAGAGTGGGTTATCCCCATGGTGATAATCATAAAGAAAGATGGTAGGATAAGGATCTATGTGGAATACAGAGAGTTGAATGTTGTTTGTGTCATAGACCCTTTTCCCACACCTTTTACCGAGGATATTTTGGAAGGTGTTGCATGGCATGAGATTTACTCTTTCACTGATGTATTCTTAGATTATCATCAGTGCATATTACGAAATAAAACCAATAAAAGACAAATTTAACCACTGAGTGGGGAATTTTTACATATACAATTATGTCCTTTGGGTTAAAGAATGCACTGCAATCTTTTCGCGCATTGTTGTGCAAGCATTTGAGGACTTTATACACAAGTTTTTACAGGTTTACTTGGATGATTGGACTGTATATGGGCTAGTAAAATATCACTATGACAATTTGAGATTGATGTTTGAGGGTGCAAGCGGTTGAACATCTCTCTCAACATCAAGAAGTGTATATTTTCTACGCCCTTTGGGACTTTGTTGGGACATATTATTTGTAAATAAGGCTTGTTTGTAGATCCTATTAAAATTTTAGTTATCTTGGGTTTGGAGGATCCTACCAATCGAGTGAGGTCTGCGGGTTCTTAGGACATACAAAGTTACTACTGCGTAAAGTTCATTAATTGATATGCTAATATTTCCACATCCTTGAAAGAATTATTAAAAGTAAAGGGAAGTTTCATTGGAATGAGGCGCATTAGCTAGCATTTGAGACACTAAAGGAAATACTTACTTCTACACCCATTATGCACTTTCCTTCTTGGGATAAACCATTTCATGTACATGTTGATGCCTCTAGCATGGCCATTATCATAGTGTTAGCACAACCTAGCGATGGGATTGTTGATTATCCTATTTGTTTCGTGAGCGTAAAGTTGAACCCACCTAAGAAAAATTATACAATTACAGAGCGTGAAGCATTATCCATGATTTACTCACTACACAAATTTGGACGATATTTGCTATAAAATCCCTTTATATCTTATACAGATTACATGGCACTTAATTACTTTGTTAATAAGCTCGTTTTGTAAGGGCACATATGCTATTGGATTCTATTGTTTTAGGATTTTGACTTTACTGATTGTGGTAAAGCCATGAAAGAAAAATTCGGACGAGATCATTTATCAAGGATTAACTCGGTGAGGATGCGCACGAAGTGAGGACACAATCTCATATGCATAGCTATTCAAATTGAACCGTGCGCCTCCGATTTAGAGGACATTGTTGCATTTTTACATACTTTGGTGTGGCTTTGAAGGGATGAAGAGATTAGAGAAGAAACAACTTTCCATATGCGTCGCGCCCTATATGTTGATTAGTGGTTATTTATACAAGTTAGGTCATGATGAAATTTTGCGTCAATGTGTACTTAAGCATGAGCGCGAAGTTATAATGGAGGAAGTTAATGGTGGAATTGAAGGAGGACATTATGTAGGAAATGCTACCGCACGTAAAAATTTTCTAGCTGGTCTTTGGTGGGAAACACTATATAAGGATTGTAAAGAGTATGTCAAGGTGTGTGATCATTGTCAGTGCATTGGAAAGCCTAGGCATAGAGATGAGATTCCCTTGACGCATATTGCGAGAGCAGAACCTTATGAGAAATGGGTGATTGACTTTGTAGGGCCTATTTCCCCACCAATGTGCAGGAATAGGTCGCGCTATATTATTACATGTACAAACTATCTAAAAAGATAGGCATAAGCAGCACCTACAAAGGATTGCACAAAGATTTATGACAAGAAGGTTCTTGTGGAAAAACATTATCAACAGGTATGGATGTACATTGAGTTTGACAAGTGATAAGGGCAGTCATTTCCTTAATGAGACTATTAGAATATTGTTGGCGGAATTTATGGTGGCACACCATAAGACAACACCTTATCACCCACAAGCCAATGGGACTGCTAAGGCTTTCAACAAAATATTGGGACATACATTGAAAAATATTTGTGATGTTGGGAGAAAAGACTGGGATGATAAAGTCATTGTTGTACTTTGGGCATACATGAAAACTTACAAAAGATTGAACAAGGCCACACCCTTTCGGTTGGTGTTTAGCACAAAGGTTGTTTTACCAGTAGAATTCATGTTACCATCCCTAAGTATTGCGTGCACAAGTGGACTGGATGATGAGAAATTACTTGAAGAGCACATTGACAAACTGATGCAGTTGGATGAGCGCACTATAAGCACGTTGGAGCTATAAGACATAGAAATCCAGGTAAAAGGCATGACATGATAGGCATATTAGGAATAAGACATTGGAAGTTGGACAAATGGTTCTTCTTTATGACTCCAAGTTTTTGTGCCACCCTGGAAATTTCCAAGTGCATTCATTAGGACCATATGTTATGACTTACATACTTGATTTAGGTGCTTATCGCTTATTATAGACCTTTGGATGGTACGTGTCCGCCGATTACTTCAATGGGAGTAGGTTGAAGCCCTACTATAAATAAGTCTTCTTGGTGTTTTTAATAAGGAAGTATTTCCATTAGTAGATTAGATTTCCTTTATATGTGTTTCCTTTCATCGTTGTTATGCTTTGTCAATTTAGTTCGGTGTTTTGTGTAATAAGCGCATTTGCGTGCCAGTAGCTGATTAATATCAAAGTGATTTCATGCATAGAGGACCACACATACTTTAGTGTGGGGTGGATTAAAGTACAAAGATGAGAATTATTGGCACCCTTTTGATGCGGAGTTAGCTTGGTTGAAGGCTTCTTTTGGAATGTTTTGCGGAAGTGAATAAGACAGTATAAGTGTTGGACGTAAGGTGTTCGAAGAAAGTTGAGTTGAATGAATACCATGCAGAGAAATGGATTGTGTAGTGTAACATGAGGTAGGAAGCGGCATGGGAAACTACTTGGCATATGGTGCGAGATGTTTTGTATTTCGGTGCGGGGGAGGCACGAGAGGAGTTTGTCGCTAATAAGTAGTATAGTGCGCCATAAGGTTATGATTGTATCACACAAGGTGAAGTCATGAAAGTTTTAAAAATAAAAAAGGTACTTTGTTGAAAAATTGACTTAAAATGCGTGGGTCGAAGGGACATGAGGGTCATGAAAAAGTATAAATAAGGGGTTAGGGTAGTCATTTGGCTACCTTGCCTTGAATAAATTTGTGCTACCGAACGATTTGAAGTGAAACGAAGAGCTTAAAAGTGGCGTGGAGTTTGTGCGAACCAGAAGTGCTTAAGAGTTGTGCGTGAATCCTTGTAAAGAAGCGAGTTAGAGTCGGCAGTGGAGCACAAAGAAGGGTTACGTACATTGTAAGTGATCAAAAGTTCACATGACTCGGGTAGAAGGAAGTTGGAAAAAGAACACCTAGGGCATGCGGTTACAGTGAGATGACATCAAAGCCAAGTAAATTGAGAACAAAGAGACCTCAGGTTATAGCAAAGGAACCCTTAAAAGAGATATACTCAGAAATTTAGACCTCTCCTAGTGTTTTGAGGGTGGAAATTTGGAAATCAAATCTTTCTTGATGCAAAATCAGTGCGTTTAACCACCGCAATGAGGAGAAGAGAAGAAGATGAGGGAAGATTTAGAGAAAGTCCTCCCATGTACATATGAGGCTGGAAACCCTTTAATTGATGACTCGTGAAATGGGAGTTGGAGAAAACAGTGTATTGTAGTTGTGGGAGCTTCCTTTCTTTGCCAAACCCACACATCTCTTTTGTTGGTTGATGTTGCGGGTTCACGACGAGATTTTCTACTTCATGGGAAGGAGGATGCATCTCATCGCGTAATTAATTGGGCGTGTCACAGGCTTGAGAAGTACGGGAGAAGACATGGCCCTATATTTATGTGCTACAGTGAAAATTTAAGAACTTGCAAAGAAATTGAGCTACGAGAAGGGAGGTAGGGCACAAACCATCGCAGATCTAGATGATCTAGAACTTAGGGTTGCATCTTGACTTGTGAGCTACAAATTGGGAACTTCTAAGCACTGGAAAAACATCAATAAGAGGTTCTTGTACGTGGCTTACAGAATTTCAAAGAGAGCACATTACAATTTGGCCCAGTTTTTGCCAATAGCATCATTGAGGAGGCAAAGCTATAGAATGAAGAAGGGGTAAAGATTACATGGGGGTCCATTCTACTTTTGATCGTGTTTTGGGAAATCGGGGTACCAGACGGGCCCGAAGGCAATATGTGGGTTTACCCACCAGTGAACCCATCCCCACAAAGATGTTTGCAAGGTTTACTTGTGATGGCACCATCACAAGTACATACAAAGCCAGAATTAATAAGTGGTATGATAGACTTCGAGGGGCCTTTGAGAATGAGTAGTGCATTCCACTCGAGTTGCTCATAGTAGTCGAGAGATTAGGTAAAGTTTGCAGTAATGAAAAATTTCAGCCTTGCTCGGTTTCGTATGGCTAATGGAGATATGGGTTTGTGGTGCAAAATTTCATTTACATTCTCAAAAAGGTACCTTAAGTGCTCCATCAATAGGCTGAAGGACGCGCAAAAGCTAACCTATGATGCAGACAAGGTGGATTTAGATCTGCATATGTTACACACCACCTATAGATATGACTCCGTGCCCACGTACTTGAAGGTTTTGGAGCTGTGTCTATTGGATTTACATCCATAGGTAAATGTTACAATCAAGGGACTTATTAGTAGAGTGTTTGTATAGTTATGACTAAAAACTCAAGGGGGATTCAAAATGGAGGTTATAGACTCCACTTTTCCACAGCCTAGGGGAGCAGCGATGCCGCCTATTTAGAAGGTGTTGTCCACTCAAAATTCCCTTGCTCTTAAGGAAGTGAAAATTTAAAATTTTGAGTTTAAATGTCTTCTCTGTTGTACTCAATGTTAAAAGTCGAGAAATTGAGAAAATCTGCGTTTTTGGGTCATTTTGTGTGTTTTTCGGGCCTGTCGGACATTTTTGTCCCACGTGTCCCAAGTTCAATTGGGCCCTCTGTTCCCCGATCGGCCGGTTTCCCCGAAGTTTGTCTTTTCGGGAACTGTCGGACATTTTTGTCCCGCATGTCCCAAGTTCAATTGGGCAAGTTGTTCCATTTTCAGCCGAATCGCCCGAACCGCGTACTTCGCGCTTTCACATCCCAAATGTCCCAAGTTCGCCTGGACCCATTGTCACATTTTCGTCCGATCCGGCCGAGTCACGTACTTCACGCACTTTCATCCCGCATGTCCCAAAAGGCATTTGTGCATCTTTTCCCTGCTTCGCCCGAATCAGCCGAGCCCGCGTGTTTGCGTGATTCGCATTCGCGTCCCACATGTCCTAAATGAACCAAGTGCCATTCGTGCTTATTTTTCCCGCTCTACCCGAATATCTTGCTTATTCAAATTGGTAGGTATGTATTAAATGCGCATTCATTATCTTTCTCTCTCCTAATCGGCTATATAACGAGTGAACCCCCTATGCATTTTTCACACTGCTTCCATGTTATCCTTTGCTCAAACCCTTGCAATCTAAATTCCTGCGTGTGTATCCCTTCCCTCTATAATTCCTTCCCGAGTTTAGTTTGCGGCTCTGCCCTCCGAATTACTATCAATATGAAGATCAAATTTTAGGGACAGGAACAAATCTCGCCACTAGAGTCTGCGTTCCCAATATGGGGACAGTGAAGCTCATCATCTTGACTTTGGCGATTTTTTGGGCAAGGATGGCAGTCTGCAAACCCTACACCAATGGCACGAGATGATTCACGACAGCGGTTTGGCTTTCGTTGGAGGTTTCCCAATCTCGGTGCAATGTGCTGATACAGTGCTTTCATGCGGAGCTCACTTCGACCCTGATTCGAGCGAATTGACCAACGTACACGGGGAACTCATCACCAAACTGACAGCTGCCGCCATTAGCACTGCACTGAGAATTCCAGAAATGGATAATGCCATAGTTGTTTCCCAGAATCAAGCACAGGCCCTGTTCAATCAAGACAGCGACAAATACAAGGCGCGGGTGGCGAAGTCCTGGCTAAAGAACCCTAAGAAGGGAGCATCTCGTCTATCCAAGACTCTTTTTCGGGCTGATTTCAATGAAGAATTGTCAGATTTTATAATCCTACTGGCTCGGGTTATGGGCTTACCCTCTACTAACGAATTCCATTTCTGGATGTGCCCACTCATCAACATGGTGTGCGAGGGAACTCAAAATATCAACTGGGCGGAAATCATCAGCATGAACTTGGTGAGAGCAAATTTGTCAATGTACATCAAACAAAGAAGTTCTACATGAATTCGTACCTGATGTATACTCTGGCGGCATCAAGGCAATGGTTTGGTTTTTCTTACATTGATGCCCACAAGGATGATCCTGTATATGCCTACCGCCTGTGATTCACTCTAGAGACCAACAATCGCAATTTCGAAGGGTAAATGATGCTTTCACCATGTACGTGGTTAGGCTTCTTGAGGGTGACACTGCTAGAAGGTTTTCTGATGAAGCCATGAACCTGATATCGCACTACGGTGCCTATTTTATCCAATTCAAAAAAATCTCCTATATCAGGCTTGCTGGCTATGAGAGCACCCCTTTGAGGCTTCCCATGTTCTGCAGTGATAAGATGGCTTTGATAGAAGTATGCAGGCAGTTAGAAAAATTGCACAGAACCTGCAGAGACAAGAAGATTACTGGTTTGCACTTTCCCATCTCTTTGGGAAATTACACTTGTAAAACAGCCCTGGACGCACAGAATATAGAAAGAGCCCTGGTTCCCATCACTATTCATTTCTTCAAGCCAAGAACTTGCTTCGACTTGAAGAAGTTCATTGAGCAGAACATCAAGATAATCTATCATCATAGGGCAGATACAGAAGACTATTGGGCTGACTGTGCAGATGATTTTGAGGCTAGAAGGAGGCACTATGGCAGGTTCTCTCTGTAATTGATCCAAGAACTCGGCTTGTACCAAGTTCTTGAAGGACTCCAGGATGACAACTCTGATCTATACTCATATGAGTATGACAATGTGGTTAAGCACACTCCCTTGGAGGACTTGGATTGGAACAAGAAAGAGAAAGATGATCTGGCCGAGATCCTAGCTCCAGTCTTAGTCAGGACTAAGGTCTGGTTTGATAGGAAAGTTCGAGAGCTTAGAAGGCACTCAGGAGAATCCTCCTCTAAGGATGTTTCAACACCAAGGAGGGAAGCATCGACTCCCATATCAGACACACCTGTGCAAACCCCTCCTGCCTCATCAACGCAAGGACCTGCAGCTTCCACTCCTTCTTCATCCACTCAAGTATACCAGAAGAAATTCAAAGAGGTTAAGAAGGAGCCTGTGGAAAAAGATCCTCAAAGAAAGTAGGTAGAAGTGCCTTTAGGACCAGAGAACATCATTGTTCTCAGTGAAAGTGAAGAGAGTGAAGTGCCAGCTCCTACAAATGCTCCTGAAGCTCCAACGGATAAAGATAAGGAAGTCCAGAGCACTGAACTTCCAAGTGCTATTGATTCCTCTGCAGCAATTGTCTCAAGCGCCCCACTCACATCTCAACTTGAGACAACAGTGCATGCAAACCCTTGAGCATCATGAGCTCTCTGTCTCTTGGTCCTCTTGCCCCTCCTGCTACTTCCTCTTCCTCTTTTGCATGGGTGCAACCTTTTGTCGACAGTAGAAAGAGGAAATCTTCCTCTCGGAGCTCAGGGCCAAATTTTGATGTTGTGGCAGCCTTGTTAGGCACTACTCCTTCTCGTGCCAAGAAAGCCAGAATCACCTCCAGGATAGTGTCTGATGCTCAGGGTCAGCAATTCCTGGAGATTGCTAAGCCTACAGTAGATAAATCAGAGCAGGACTTACAGGTTTCTGACCTAGAATTCTCAAGGATTCCTATGGGAGAGTCTACTCCTGAAGGTGAGATCCACAACCTCCAGGAAACGGTCACAAGAGTCATTGGGAGGGTAGAGAAAGGGCAACAAACTATTAAACAGTTGGAGGAACAAGCCCAGATTCTCACAGGTTTTATCAAATCTCTTTTTCTAAGGACAAAGTTTTGGACCCTACCCTATTGACTAACCTTCCACCACCTGTAATTTTGAGCCAAGATGAAGTATAGAATATCAAAGACATACACAAGTATTCCATCTATGGCAGAGCTATGGAGGACATGGTGGAAGATATGCTTGTTGCGCAGATTGAACTTCATCGATGAAGCTTTCAAACTCAAAAAAAAAAAGGTGAACAATTTGCAATGAAGCTCTCCTCCACTATCGGGGTCATAGATAAAGAGCTCAAACTACGGAGCGACAGCATAGTAGACCTCCGTCTCATGGGACAGACAGATGAGAACATTTTATTGGCGAATAAGGTTTTTGATGATGCAAAGGATAATCTGTCAAAGTCTTGGGTTTACAACGTGGAGTGGAAGATCAAAGTCTTGGAGGAGGCTTTGGGAGAGCTAAAGAATAGCTGGCAGAAGGGTGAGGCTTTCAAGACACTGGTTGTATCTACTTTCAAAGATATACATTGTCATCTTCAGGATGAAACTTCTGGTGTGCCTCTTTCCCTGCAAGAAATCAAAGCTCAATTCAGAGCTTTTGTCAAAGATAATCTATTCAAGGAAAGCTCCATTTCCAAAGAGAAAATGAAGGAGATCTGCTCTCTCAATCGCCATCAAGAAGCAAATAAAGACTATCATACTCATGTCGAGTTTGATAAGGAAATGGAGAAGTGCCTCGGATTTTGGGCTCAGTCTATAGCCAACACGTCAGTCCCTCGTGGCAGAGACATAGCCGAGGCATTGAAGAGATTCAGGCAGCGAATTTTGAAGTCAGTGGGTCCCTCCCATTCATAACCACCTGTCTTCTTCTCCTTATTCTTCTCTTCTTTTCTAATTCTTTTTCTCGAATTCATTGTAATAAGTTGAGGTATTGCGATTGGCAATCCTTAACTAATCTTTAGTTAAAAGAAGTAGTTACAAAGAGTAACTGATTTGTAAGCTATATAATGGCCTCTCCACGCCATTTTGAAAAGAGGAAGAACTTGGCTTATTTTCTGAAAGTGTAAATAGATCATAAAGAAATCAATACAGAAGGGCTTTTCATTCTTTGTCTATCTGATCTCTTTTGTCCCCAGCTTTTCATTTAATTTTGTGAAGATCATTTGTCTATGTTATGTTAAGAAACTTTGTGTTCTAGCAGATGTTATTTACAGAACTTTGTGTCTTTAAATTCCATCTTATTTATATGATACAAATGATCTTGTTTCAATTCACTGTAACTTCGCATACATAAAGAATTACTCTGTTATCTATAATTCTGAGTGTTGCCTTTTTCTCATTCTCGTACTCTCATTCCTCAGTCCTTTTGTAATTGATGATCTTTATAGAAAACACTTTCGTAATATCCAAGTTCAACCAGAAAATCATGTTTTGTATATTTGTAAATAGGTTCGTTTCTGAATAAGGGAACCTCTCCCATTAAAGAGGAGGGACTTCTTGTCCCCGACATTTCTCTTCGTAAAGTCCTATTTGATGACCAAATGGAAGGCACGAGAGGAAGAGGCATAGGAGGAAGAGGGGAAGCTTGACACCTCTCATAAGAGATTGTAGTATTCTCACAAGAGCAATAGTGGGGGCACGGGCACATTTCAGCGAGGCAACACAAAATAGCAAAAGACCAAACACATAAGGGTAGAGGTGGTCTCTAGCTTTGAGATAGAAATAGAGCCCTGCAGATGAAGAATACTTGGAGAAAATGGGCACCTCGCTTAGAGAGGAGCTTGAACAGGAGTTCGCAGAGAAATATAGGAGAGCAAAGAGAAAATAGAGACCGAGGCGCCCAAGAAGATAAAGGCTCCGATATGAATAAAAAGAAGAGACAAAGAAGAGCACGGTAAGGGAAAGAACACCAAACGAAGTAAGAGCAAGAGGAGAAAGAAAAAGGTGATACCTTTGTCATCAAGGAGGATAAGGGATTGGGGACAGGTACCAACACTCATACCCAGAGAAGCAAAGGACAAAAAGGAAGGCATGGAGGAAGCGGTGGACCCCAAGGTCACCGCACATGATTTATGTAAATGATCCAAAAAAAAATCTTGCACACGCTCTTCCAAAGCACATTAGCCACGAGAGAAACTACATGCATGGCAACTCTCTGGATCATTATTGGGGTATCCAGAATGAAGAAAATGATTAGCTAAAAACCCGCACAACCACTCGAGGAGATAGAGTTTGAAGTAAACGAGCATTCCATAAGTACAATCCACTTGAAGAATAAGCCATGAGAAAAATACAAGGTGGTGGATCCAAACCACCTAACAGATGAGTAGGCATGCGGTGCCCTACACAAATTGGCTTCAGAAGTGCTAAGAAGGAACTTAGACTCAAGCGCCATTATTTGTACCCTTGTGTCAGATAAGAAGGAGAAGGAGCGTGAGAAAGATAGACTGCATAAGGGGTTACAAGGTGAGTAGAAGATAACTAAAGAGGATTATGATAGAGTTGGCGCATTGGTGAAAAAGATCTTTGATCAGTGTCCCTCTCTAGTTAGCCTTGCTAGAATGGACTATGGAGACGAGATGGAGTACCTAGAAGATCTGGTGGGAATGTTATTGGTAAACATTCAGAGTGTTGCAGGAGCCAACTACAGAGGAGCTCGCTAAAGAAAAGGAAACTAATAAGATTGCAATGGAAGCCAGGATCACTAAGTTTGACGAATTGCTCGCCCACTCAAGGAAGCAAGCAGCACATAGGTAGATATCGATTTCAATAGATGCCAGAAGTGCGAGCCCTTCATAGAGATTTTCTTGGTGAACGAGGAGTCAATTTTGAATACAATACAGAGAGAGTCCTCACCAACAAACTTGAGCGCACTCAATTGATCATAGAGACCACATCATATAAAGACAAAATCAAGGCAAAGCGTGAGCAGCTTGAGTAGAGGGTTGGCAAGTTCCATAATTCTATCTTGGAACATCTAGACATCATTGATGGCGCTTGTGCAGAGCTGGTGGTAGTGATCAAGGAATTGAAAGGGAGAGTTGAGGAGGTAACACTGACCAAGTGCGAGGGATTGTGGAGGCTACGTTGGGGAAGGCCTTAAAGGAGCTGGAGGAATGAAAGAAGTTAGTAGGGGAAGTAGATGCAGAGTTCCCAGAAATCTTCCAGTGCCTTAGCCCATTTTTGTATGATACTCATTTTGAATTTTGGAATTTTGTTCTTCTTCTTGAAGTTTTGTACTTGGTGAACGAAGAATTACCGAGGTGAAAAAGAATTACAGGGGCGGAAGTCCAACTAGTTTGGGGTAATGTTGGACCCCTAAAAGATGCTAAGTAAAGCGATGTCATGGTTTTGGGCATGCGGAAGTTAGGCGTGAAGGCACGCGCAAGAGTAGAGTACACAACATGTGGAGGCTCGCGCCCGGGCTAAACATATTCCAGGCTTAAAGTGCATTTTGGACCATGAGCAAAATTAAAAGATGGGCGGTTGGAGTAGTATCCAAGCAATGATTTGAAGATAAGATAAAAGCATGAAGACTTGCAGTTCAAGTAACGTCTATTTTTAGGAAAGAACTCATGCGAACAAAGATAAAGAGCCATGCAAAGCTTAGGTTAATAATAGGATTAGAACTAGAGTTTAAAATAGAAGATAATTGATTATTAGCAAAGCTTGTATGATTTTGTAGGCTGACTTATAGTGCACGCATAGCTATTTGTGGCATGTGAGCTATTTTGAGAGTGCATGGGCGGTGAAGGGCAAGTCCCCACCCCCTATATATATGTATGATTCACACTATATGGATAGATTGTGAATGATTATAAGGTTATGTTGTTGTTTTTCTTATGTGCATGATCTTATGGAGTTACTATTGATGTATTCAAATTGTGTTTCATGGTGATTAATACAATGGATCATTGTGGATGGATTCTTGTTATTGATGTCATTGTTAATGGATCTTGCATGGTAAATTTGTTATTGGTTCTTTTTAGTTCGTTCTTGCATATGGTTATGATTTGTTCCTTTATGCTTTGATCTTGTTTATTTGTTGTCATTATGCAATATATCTTTGTGCATGCTAACTCCTTGACACGCCACTTAGCAACAAAAGAGGGACTGTACCTTTGTGCGTTTCGAGTGAGCATTTAGTTTTTAGTTGATTGAGGTGCATGCGCGCCTAGGGTGTTGGTAAAGAAAGTGACTACAATATTTCAATGAGATTAGTGTCATTATAGAATTATGCCCATAATGGATCATTATGTATGTGTGGTTGATATTTTAAGCCATGTTTACTACCTCGAGAAAACTATAAACTCCCATCAAAATACAACTTAAAGATGTTGTGGTTGTGTGGATGTGTTCGCTTGGTCCTTAAGAGAAGAGAATGCAATCAATCCGGTCCTTGGAGATGACATAGAGAGCGTCTCTTGATGGTTCTTTACACAAACTTTTACTATTTTTATGCTCCTCTTGTCTAGAGTAATTGTATTGTATGTGGCTATGTTTAGGTCCATCCTTTGGGATTCAATTATACATACAAAATCATGTATGCAAATATATATATATATATATGCTCACCTATTTTGTTAGAAAAGAAGTGTGGACAAATAATCTCCAACATCTTTCTCTTTATTTCCAAAACATTTGATATTTAATATAGCTCCAAGTTTTCATTTTCATAGACATGTTTGCCTATACATACTTCCAAATACAACATTTTACAAACACATTCATTGTAATATAAAAACAAAACAATATCAAAAAAATAAAATTACAAACTAATTTTTATTTAACATCCCGTGAAGGACTCACATGCAATTGCTAATATATATTTCATCCAAAAATTAGAATAGGGAGGGCAACACCTCAAAAATAAGAAACCTAGACTAGATTACACGAGTCGAACATAGATCTCTTTTTTAGATTCTAACATGATGAGTTTGAGATCCATCAATAATTGGTAGACGAAAGTACTTTTCTTGTATTAGAAAAGTGAGTCGAGGCACATGATCCACCCGTGACGAAGGAGGTATCTAATAAAGTTGATGAGGCCAATTACGTAGGTACTAGATGCCAAAGGATTTTATTAGAAAGGGAACGTGACGTTAACTACGCATACCATGTGAACCACACTCCTACCGATAACTTTAATCCCATCTTCCTTTTTAAATAAGATTGTGGTTACCCACCAAAGCTTTTAAAAGATTAAAGTTATTAATATTTATTGTTTATTATTACATTGTAGACACCTGATTTTTGGTTTTGAGTTGTTTTAAGTATTATTAATATTCTGATTCGATTTGTATTGGTGTATGTTCCTCGTTTTTGGTTATTTTTAGTTTTTTAGTTTTGGTTTTTTGTTTAATGTTTATATTTTGTTTTCTTTTTTATTTATTTTTTCCTTTATTTTTGCTTAATTGTAGTGTACAACTATGATTATGTTAATTTTACTTTTTACGTTATTTTTTTAAATGAATTTTTGATCCTCATTTGAGTACCTTATGGGTTTTGGTTTTTTATTTTTTTTTTAATATTGTGTGTGTGCATATATATATATATATATATATATATATAAAGTTTTAATTTGATTTTAAAACATCTATGTATACTTAAATATAGCGTTGTATTTATGAGAATGAATGAAACAAGTGATGATATAGAGAATTTATAAAAATGAATTCTCAAATTGAGTGATAGAGAACCATCTCCTTACCAAAAGCAATTGCAAGTATTAAGAGAAACATTCAAGCATTTAAGGAAATTGAAAGAACATCTAGCATTTAATGTTGCATTGAGTAGGTTACTCATGGTGGGGATTTCGACAACTAGTATGCAATACACTAAAATAGAGAATGAGAAAACAAGTAGAGATCTAAATAAATAAACGACACACACATAAAAGAGAGACAATATATATCCCAAAAAAATTCTTTTGAGTAGAAAACCCTAGACCGTAACATTGTTTTGTTGCGAATAACTTGAACCATCTTACACATAAAATAAACATCCTTCAAAGCACTCTGGAAAAATTACATACAAGACTTGCATGCACACTCAATTGTGTCTTCAACATGCAACCTTCCAAAGACTAACCCAAACTAATCTTCTTCAACTTAAACAAGCTTCTCCCATTGAGAACATGCACTTGTATAACCACACACCACCTTAATATAGCACTTGCTTAGGCAACAAGGCATTCTCGAATAAAGCTTAACTTTTCCACAACACTCATAATTAACCAAATGACAAGCATCAATTATGTTGCCACTAAACTATGTTGATGTATGGAAAGTACAAGATAGATTCCGACAATATCTTACTTGTTGAATACTTTCCATCAAGGAGACCACAAACCCATTCTTCAACAATCGCAAGCTACCAAACCGATTTTTTCTTGTACCAAGTAAAATTCTCAACATGCACTACCATAGTCAATGATTAGCTCCACATTGTCCTTTGTTTCCACCTTCTCTCGCAATACCCTCTTCTTCTCCACCATTTTCCTTAACGAAATGATATTGCACATGTCAATTTGCTTTGTCTAAGAGTGATACTCAACGTTCTTTGCCAAAAATCACTCTGAGAGTCGCAACCTATCCTTACAAGCTTTTAAATGAACTACATTGGGGCATATAACCTTATTTCATATATCAGGATATGGATAGCCGACCTATGGCTAACATAATCTTTTATCATGTCATATCATAGTTATGTATGTTTTCATATTCTTAGTGGGTCGGCCTTAGGGATTTGTATAGTATAGTAGGGTATAAATAGGAGTTAGAGACTCGGATATGATAATCAAATTGAGCACTTGAGTCTTCTTGTATGGTTTGGAGGTTGCCCCTCGAAGTGGCTAAGTCATTTTACTTGCATATTGTGATCATTTATATTTCTTTTGGTGTTCTATTACTACCGATATTTAGATTTATCTAAGTAATTACATTACAAGTGGTATCATATCTTAAAATTTGCCGTAACTATGTCAAAACCCTAATTGTGAAGATTTGATTATATTTAAAAATGGTAGAAATTGGTGTCATAAAATGAGTCAAGTAAGATCCTCTCCAAATTTCAATATTTTTTGACTTATTTTGCAAAAGTTATATCAGTTTTAGGGTTTTTCATAAATTCGCTACCTAGGTTGCAATTTTGGGATTTTTTCTAAGTTTCTTGTATTTTCATAAAGCTTTCCAAAACTTAGTTAGAGCTCATTCTCTATGTTTCTATCTATTTGGCTAATATATTTATGAAACCCCGAACCCTAAATTTTTACCATGATCCTTGTATCCTAATATCCAAACCCTAAATCGTGACCGAAAGATCAACTTGAGGTCAACGGAAGGGTCAAACAACTCTAGGAATGACTCCAAATAAGGAAGATATGGATTTGGAATCTTCAGGTTTTGGAGTATCAGAGGTTCTCAATCAACTTCAGGAAAGGGTTAATAATATGGTGAGTAAGGTTGACCTCAACAACGAGCTTCTTCTTAGTAAGGTAGCCTTAAGGGTGTGTTGGCATAAATAATTTATTGTAAGTGTAGACACAAAATTATGCACTTTACACATAATTTAGCCTGATCTTATACTACCATTTAAAAGGTTCTCAAGTGGATAAAGTACTAAATAAATCCCACCTTTTGGCCATCTTTATTTTTATATTTTATTTCGTAGTTTTCGTGTAGTTTTTAGCACTTATCCGTCCATTTCGCAATCGCCCGTCATTCTAGCACGAAATCGTGGCACCCCAAATTATACTAGGGTACCCGGTCCCACTCGGGCGCCCGATCTATGCAAATCCCCTTTCACTCCTTTTTGGGTCATTTCTAGTTGTTGGTCATCTTTATCTTTTTCCTAGTCGGCCTTATCGAGATTAATTACGAAATTAATCTTGAGAGCCCTATAAATATAAAGTTATAAGACCATAATGAGGGTCCTAGGTCATAACATCATATCACTATTATCACTCCATCTATAGTTGCATCACTTGCATCCACATAGTGTCACGCATCAAGGCTAGGATATATGCATCATACACACCGCAGAGGGGAGGGATTCTATTCTATTCCATGCACAACATGTTATTTACATTTTCTATATTCTTATTGTTTGCTACTTCATAAAGTGTGATCGACACGAGAGCACCTAGTGGCACACACACACCCACACACACACACACCAGAACTACATCCGGGTCTGAAATTTAGTGTAGCGCTCAGTGATAAGTCCACTAGTTTGGCAGTTAAGGTTAGTCCGACCCATTCATTTGCATCTTTTATTTTTCTAGGGTTTGATACTTCTCTTTGCATTACAGGTCATTTTCCAGCTCATCCAGCAGATCCAGTACGACAAACAGGGAAGGTTCGGAACCAACTTGGAACCATACCAATTGCAGGTTTTGAGCATTTATAGTGATCAGAGCACCTAGATTGTAGACTAGGGGCCGGTGACACTCCGAGGTGCCTCAATCACTTCAAACCTTCCAGTGTGCCCTTCACATGGTCCTCGAGTGTTAAATGCACTTCCAGATTTTATTCTCAAACTTGTGACACTGTGTGACCATCTACAACAATCAGCTAAGCCATTTATCTCTACTCTCTTACACATCTAGGGTTTCATTTACTTAGCATATTTATTTGCATCTACTTCATGTTATTTACTACACTTATACAATGTTTTAGTCCTCCTAATTAGATTAACTAGGGTTACTATTTCTTAGCATATAGTTCTATTTTAGTTAATCATTTTGGTGAACCCGACGTCCCTTTATAAAGCACCTTCTAGGGTTTTACATTTGCACCTCCCATCATGGGTAAACATCATAGAAATTCTTCTTCCTCTAAGTCTCCAGCTACTCTACAATTTGATATTTGTGGTCATGCTTTCATCGACGCTCCTACTACTACTTCGGTTATATCCTTGTCCTTCTTTCATTCAACTTCCATCTTCTAGAATGGATCCTCGTGTCATTCAAGATGTTGTTACCGCTTATTTATGCACCATTAACCATATAGCCTTGGCTCACTTGTAGTAGAAGTCCAGGCTCTCCCCATGTGGACATAAATGACTCTAGCGCTATATTACCTCTCCCCACACCTCCTTCTTCTCCATCCACGATTGGTTCTCAACCTTGAATAACTCCCCATGACCTAGTTCCTACCGTTTGCATGGTCGATATGGTCCCTTCTACTTCGCCACTTCCTCTTGTTGTTACCAATTCTCTCATACCGTCTACCACACCTACTCTACAATACTCAGTTACTTTTCATATTTCTCCATGTCCCATTTTCTACGAAATGCCATTTCATGGCAACTATTCCCATGCTTAGAATGGTATATTCCCACCATCTCACATTATTGCCATTATTATGCCATACCAGGGACCTTTACCATCTATGGATCTCATCCCCTCCCCTCTGCCATCATCCTCCTCCTTAGTATGCCCACCATTCACTTGTACTCTCTTCATAAATAATTCTTATTGGGAACACATACCACTAAAAACATCATGTACGGCCACTATATGTTCCCATGAGGGTCTCCTTCGATTTGGGTTTTTGTAATGACCTTCATACTCCTCTATATGATCCACATTTATATCATGGTTATTTCATTCTCATTTTCGCCTATGGCATGCGTGTTTTTCACCTCATTGTCCACCTTACACATTGTCCTACTATTTCTCCACTTACACTTGGCCAGTCTTGGTTAGATTATATTGGAGGCACACTTGATCCTAATCATGTTGATATCACATTCCCAATGCCCTTTGGCATAGCTTGCCTTTATAGTAGTCCATTTCTCCGGTATTCACCCAACTTCACTATTTGGTATGCTCTAGGGTGCTCGTTGCCTCCCTTCACCGACAAACAATATGACATGGTCATGTACATCTTACGCATTCATGGTTATTTGGATGACCAACCACATACACTTGTTTATCAAGTCTCTCGCATCATTCAATACAATTTTGATACTTATATTGATGATCCTTTAGAAGATCTTGATCCTCCATCTCCTTTTGTCTTCACACCGATCCACCATTGTTTCTCGTAGGCCCTATGTCTACCACTGTTTTTGTTGATTTTCCTCCTTGCAATTCTCCATCTAATACACACCTATTGGAGGCTATACAAGCACTACAAGTTTAGTGTCAGTCCATGGAAGCCACAATTGCATCTCTCCATGTTGAGATAGGGAAACTTAAGGATGCCTCTACCTCACATACTCCTACTACCCCTATAACTCCTACCCCATCCACATCCCATACCAGTCTTCTCACTAATCCACTAACTGTACCATTACCTCCACCTCTTATCTTTCCATCTCATGCTATGCCACAAGACATTCTTGGCCACCTTCTTCATCAACAACTCCTTTCTCTACCATCTAATTGTCACTACCCTCCTTCTCAACTAGTACAATATCAGGATCAACCATTTTTCCACTACCATTGGATTCGAGGGCATCATACCGAATCATGTCACACTTTGAGCCATATTATTCATGATCTCTAATAGATAGGCCTAATCTCATTTTCTCCACTACCACCTTCTATTCCCCATTCTACCCGTCCATCTCGCTTGGCTCTTCGCACTACCTAAGACCCCGGCTTAAACACCCTCTCTCCTCAATCACCCATGATCTCGGTCTTCGTCCTTCTTTCATCCTTTCCATACATGTAGCTTTCATTCATAGGAACCAATTTTATCTACTATATCCCCCTAGTGGATTGTGGCCCTATGCTTTCATCATCCTTGGTACCGCCAACGGCTATCCATCCGTCCCTTGATCTTATAGGTTAACTCCTCTTATATAATTGTTTGGGGGCCATAGCCACTACACACTCCCCCTTCCTCATATTAAGATAGATGATTTTTTTCTTAATTCATCCCTTCACACATAAGCATGTTTATTACACGTATTATAGCACCCTCGTTACCCGATGACACACACTCTTATGCTTCAGTTCATACTGGGACCTGCTGAGGGATTACCATTACACTAAACCCCGCACATCGCACTATAGGTCTTACACACTTACATCCTATCACCATAATCTACATCCTACATTATCTTATACATTCCTCATCTCGTAGTCATTTATACATCATCTATCTCACCCACATTAAACTAGTCATCATTATATCCAAGTTTAGTTTTATATTTCATCTATACATTCTATATTTACACTAGGTCACATTACCTATGGGTCTAGCTTTACCTATCACCACTACATACCCTATCTACACCTATATATGAATCTCACATTACAAAGTGCATCTACCCATCACATACATTTCACATATTCCATTGGATTCCATTGTATATGGGTCTAGTTCCATATATCATCCTTACATATTCTATTTTTATATATGCCTTTTAGTGCATTCGATACATTCAACACACTACACGTCCTACATTGCATTGATTACACCATGCATTTACATCACATATTCATCACTTGGTCATTTATACTATGTTGTCTTCTACGCACTGTACTCATCACCCCATGATGCACTCTAGTTCCTCAGTCCATACTTGACTACTGAGGGTTTACCAATCAAATGGACCTTCCATTTACCAATGTGACATTTTCTTTATCCAACATTTTTGTTAGTGACATACACCTTAGGTTAAATAGTCACCTATGCTTATCGTCTTGTAGTGGTATACCCTTTAGGCTAAATCACCACCCCCATCATCATCTTCGTACATCCCCACTCCCTTCTTCTTCATCTTATAGTGACATACTCTTTAGGATAAATCGTCACTCATCTTCATCCTTTAATCTTATAGT